>CAIGQQ010005934.1:2310934-2361635 GCA_903798035.1 Danio albolineatus | reverse complement strand
AAAAAAAAACTTAAAACTTAGATAAAAAGATAAAACTTTGAACACCTACAATCTGATTATTCAAAAATATCTAAATATAAAAAATGCCTTTAAAACTGTCTAAATGAAGTGTTTAGTAATATAATTCTAATCAAAAATTGAGTTCTGATATATTTGTAGTAGATGTCTCACGGAGGAGCTCTGAATTTTAAAAGGAGGGGAGACAGCAGTGGAAGATGAGAAAGGACAAGAGGACAAAACACTATGCAATCTAAATAATATAATTATAATAATATAGTTTTTATATTAATTATATTCATTAGAATCTAATTACGATATTTTAATATATTATTTAATGTAATTAAAAATCACATTTTAATTACCGTAATTATAATTTAATTAGTTTGATTATAATCTAATTAGCGGAATTATAATTTAATTTGACTGATAAGAGTCTAATTACCAGAAATATAATATACCATTTAATTAAACGAATAAGAATCTAATTACCGGAATTATTCAATTTAAATTAAAGGGGCGGGGCTTAAACCGTAAGCCGAGCCTTAAAGAAGTGGGATGGTCATCAATAAAAAGTTTTGACATATAGTCCCCCATATTTCTCTCTCTACAGTTCTAACTGAGCTTGTGAAACGTTTCTGAAGATTTTTTTGTACTTATCTAAACCACATAACTTCAATCTAGATATCATGGAACAATTTATACTTTGTATCAATATATTCCATGGCACCTTTAAATTAGCACTTTTTCTATAGAGCTGGTTTATAGCTAAACCTCATATGTTTTGTAAATGACAGATTTTGCACTAGAGCTGTCAAAAAGAATTGAGGATTTTTAATATTCATTAAATTTTATAAAAAAAAGTTTTGGGCAAAAAACAGCTTTAGAATTTTTGCTTTGTCAAGAGGCACACCAGACATAACATGGTAACTGACATGTTTTTCTTTGTTAATTTATGCTGCATTCAAGAAAACTCAGAATTTTTCTCAGAGTTTTCCTGCTTTCTACTTGGAAAAAAACATCTAGAATGCCACTAGAATCCAGACATCTGACCTGTGAATTAGGGGCAGATCGAAGACCTCAGCAAAATGTGCCATTTGGCATCATTTTCATTTCACAGCTGACGACTAGTTCTGCTTCAGTGAAATTAGCACTACCAGTGGAATTAGACCTATCTTAAGACCTTATTAATGCTTTTTTAGATGCTAAGACACATTCTTTGTAAATGGCTGCAGTTGACGCACAGCTGTGGTCTTTTCTGTCAAACTCCAGTGACTACACATATGGACGGACTGTATTCATTGTGGGAACGTGTGAATTGAACCGTGACCCTTGTACCATGACGGTTCAGCATGGATACATATACTGTTACAACCCAATTTAAAACAGAAGGAATAGCAAATGCAAGCTTTGATTTTACAGTTTTTCTCAATTGCTAAAAAGCTATAACCAGTCTTATAAACTAAAATTTGTTACACACTATTTCCTGCTTTGACACATGAGCTATATTCTGTGAACTGTTACTGCAACACTCTACACACAAATCCCTACATTTTTCAGTGCTTACAACATGTGGTTATTTAGAAAGCACTAGTATTGAATAATGTTAACTCAAGTCAGCACAGCTTGAGCTCAGTTAGCACACAATAACCCAAGTGTATAATCACTAGGAGTCAAAATTTATAACTCATCAGGTAGAAACTTCGATTGATAGATAAAAAGTGGCAAAGGCAACTCATTTTGGTTTTAAACATAACATAAGAGAAGAGGTCAAGGACAGCAAAGTCGTGGTGGGATAGGAAGAAAAAAAGAAGAGGAGGAAGAGGCAGAAGATGAAGAAAAGGAAGAAGAAAAAGAGGTGAAGGACACCAGAGTGGTGGTGGAAGAGGAGAAGAAGAAGAGGTCAAAGACTCTAGAGTGGTGGCGGAAGAAAAGAAGAGGAGCAAGAAAAAGAAGAAGAGGTCAAGGACACCAAAGTGGTAGAAGAGGAGAAGAAGGTGGAGGTGGGAGAGGAAAAAGATGTATAAAAAGAAAAAGTCAAAGACACCAGAGTGGTGGCGGAGGAGAAGAAGAAAAGGAGGAAGAGAAAGAAAAAGAAGATGTCAAGGACACCAGAGTGGTGGTGGAAGAGGAGGAAGAGAATAAGAAGATGAAGAAGAAGGAGAAGAAGAAGAGAAGAGGAAGAAGAAGAGGCCAAGAACAGTGGTGGAAGAGGAGGAGGACAAGAAGAAGAAGACGAGGTAAAAGTCACCAGAGATGTTGTGGAAGAGGAGGAGAAGAAGAATTTGAAAACAAGAATAAGAGGTCAAGGACACCAGAGTGGTGGTGGAAGAGGAAGAAGAAGAAGAAGAAGAAGAAGCAGAAGAACAGGAGAAAGAAGAAGAAGAGGTCAAGGAGACCAGAGTGGTGGTGGAAGAGGAAGAGAAGAAAAAGATGAAGAAAAGGTCAAAGACACCAGTGTGGTGGCGGAAGAGGAGAAGAAGAAGAAGAAGAGAAGAAAGAAGAAGAAGAGGTCAAGGACACCAGAGTGGTGGTGGAGAAGGAGGAAGAGAAGAAGAAGAAGAGAAGAAGAAAGAAGAAGAAGAGGTCAAAGACACCAGAGTGGTTGTGGAGGAGGAGAAGAACAAGGAGGAGGAAGGGGAAAAAGATGTAGAAAAAGAAGAGTTCAAAGACACCAGAGTGGTGGTGGAAGAGGGGGAGTAAAAGAAGAAGAAGAAGAGGAGGAGGAACAGGAAGAAGAAGAGTTCAAATACATTAGAGTGGTGGCAGAAGAGAAGAAAGAGAGGAGGAAGAGGGAGAAGAAGAAGATGAAGAGGTCAAGGACACCAGATTGGTGGTAAAAGAAAAGGAAGGGAAGAAGAGGACGAAGAAGAAGAAGAAGAGGTCAAAGACACTAGAGTGGTGGTGAAAGAGGAGGAAGGGAAGAAGTAAAAGAAGATGAGTTCAAAGACACAAGAGTGACGGTGGAAGAGGAGGAGGAGTGGAAGAAGAAGAAGAAGAAGAAGAAGAAGAAGAAGACATCAGAGTGGACCACCACCATGCCATTCTAACGCCCCATTCACACGGGGCGTCAGTGTCAACACTTCCCATTCACTTTGAATGGGTGACGTCAGGCGTTGCTGAATGCAAAGATCGCTGTATGCAAATACACCAGCCCAGACAGTAGCCGATTGTTGATTAATTTCGTGACTGGTATCTCAATAACTCAAGGTTTTCTAACATCTTTCTTCCTGCATACTCTTCCTTTATAAACCTGAAAGGGAATTTTTTTGGCATGACAGTGGAAAGTGTATGACAGAACCTTATGTCCATGTTTACCTCCTCCAGACCATGGAACAACCCTGAATAGACATATCAGTATATGCATAGCAGGGGTGGATCAGGCATGCAGAGGATTTTACCCTTGCTCCCTGTCTAAGACCAATATAGCCTTTGAGGTTGATGAGATGTTGTACTTCGTGTGTGTGTGTTGTACTGTAACATACATAAAAGGGGAAGAACTACAAGCAACAACCCTGTTGTTGTCTTTTAGAAGGAATGCGTCAATAGAGCTGCCATTTTAGTACAGGGTAGCACTGCGGGATGAGTGTGGTACCAAGGTGCAGTGGTGGACTGTGGGCATCCATGGTCAGAAATATACACAGATGCGCATATATCTATGATCTGGAGTTTTCCTGGTGGTCAGTACGCAAATATTTTTTTAAATTACGAAAATTATAATTTACATAACTTTTCTACATCAATGGACAAGTGATCGCATGGGCATTGCCGTCAAAGAGCGAGTGTTTGTGTGCAGGGAAATGTATTATCCTTTCTCCCCGTTTAATTTGATCTAATCAGAGTCCTGAAACATACCCCCCTCTCCTACTTTCACTTCTCATTCTGACGTAGGGAATGAATCCCTGTTATGTTCGACTCGTGCACTTAGCCGACAATAATACGTTTCTGGCACCGCAGAGTCTTGTTGTCATGTTTCATTTACATTGTTTGCTGATTTTATTCAACAAAACTAGCATAAGTCTAGTATTTAGTGCAAGTTGGTGCTACTTTACCTTATGGTCAGTGCAGCAAGTGACTGCATTATCATCAGTAACAATACTTGTTCAGCACAAAAGTTCATAACATACAAAAACATAAAAAACGAAATCTTACCTATGAAATGTTCTGTCTTTGTGCTTTGTTTTCTTTGTTTGCTAGTTACTACAATCGTACACAGTGCTAAAGTCCAGCATCTTCACATTGGCACACTGTCTTGACCAGTGCGGTTGAATGAGATTTGTCCTGGGAGCACTGTACAAATGTGGCGGCACTATTGACGTATGCTAAGGGTCCGTATGTGATATCTGATGTATATATCTATGAACATAGTCCACATAAAAAAGATACGTGCTAAACTCTGTGTTCTGAATCGCAGTTATTTGTTTTTTATTTCATTACACTGTTGAAGCATCTTTTCTTAGTCTTACTTGATTCTTAATTTCTCTAACATGCACATTAAGGAAATTATATTTTTAGCACAGTTGTTTATAAGTTTATGCACTTTAAAAAGTGAGTGTCATTTCATGTCAATAAAAAATTTGTAAGTCAAATTCACTTCACAACAGACGCGGATTCGCATGATGGGCAAGGCTTCTGTCTCAGGCCTGGTGACTCTAGCTTCATTGCTAAATGGCTAACATGGATTTTATAGAGAAAATAACTGTTTATGGGCTTTATGAAGACTAAAAAAAAGTGTTGATTCGTTTGAAGCCGTGTCTGAGTCCACTAGATCCTTTCAGAGGTGCAGTCATCTCTGTGAGCTCATAAACTCCTCCAGAAACTTAACCTGGATGATGGAAGCATTTAGCTGTACTTAACACGTAAATCACTCTGCTTGATGCTTCTACCGCATATGGTGTAAACACGGCATAGGAAAGAAGCTCGAATTTAGATTTTTAACACTATTGACCACCCTAATTTGCACCATCAACACTTATTGAACTGAATTTAATAAACTTTCAACTGACTTCAGCTGATTAATGACATGATTGTCGTTTTTTATTTGCTTGATATCAGAATAAAGATTTGACCTATAAGTTTGCTTGATTGATCCCTGATTTACTCAGTTATGATTTTAAAATTTCATTGAAAGAATAAATACAAAACAAATACAAATTGTTTGTAACAAACAAATACTCACCTTCCAGAAGTTGGCACATAAGAGGAAGAAGTTCAGGCCTCTCACTAATGAATTTGAGTCCATTTACACTGATAGTGGTGTTATAGAGAGCCATTAACATCAACCTACACAAACACACACAAAATAATCAGATACATAAAGTAGAAGTACATATAATTTACAAGTCACCATTTCAAAACAAACCAGAAATTTTCAAGTACAGATACGTTCATTTCACCTATTTATGTTTTGTTCACCTATTTATTGGGTTTTCACTCATATCAGTCATCAGTCTGAATGGACCAACAGCGGTTCTATGTACTTACTGTCACTTTCTTTGTAGCGGTTATTATATTTTTCTATGTTGAGAAAAAATCATCTGGAATTTATGTTTTTGTACAAATGCTATTAAAATGTGAGGACTCATAATACTGTTTGAGTATTAAGCCTGGTTGTTGGCCTGTAATTCCTCCCCACAAACAAACTATTCAAAAGATTGGAACGAGATTTTGATAAAAACCCAAACAATACAAACTGAAAAATTAGCTATGTGTAATAACAATGACATGACAAGAGATTGTATAAACTACTGAAATGTATTTAATACTTTATGTAAAGTGCTTTTTTGGTGATAGCAGCTTTAAAAATCCTCTCATATTAAGAATGAATTAACATGCATTGTTTAGGTGTGATTTTTTTTTAACTTTAACAGTGTAAAAATCTTGATGCTTCTGTGGGTCTAGTCTATCAAATCTGAGGTTTATTTTGTATTTTCTATTGCATTTAAGTCAGGTCATTGGCTGAGCCATTGTACGGCTTGATTTTCTTTCTTTGAAATCATTTGAGAGTTTCCTTGGCTGTGTTTTGGGATCACTGTCTTGCTGAAATGTCCACACTGCATTTATCTTCATCATCCTGGTAATCTAGATGTAGGACTGAAGCAGCTAATATTATTTTACAATGCCGAAGGGCAGAGAGTTGTTTTTTAACTACTGAGAGATTTCAGCTGCTGTCTGGACTTTGACTGCCGTTCTACACCTCCCTTTCTTCATGTGTTCAATCATTTTTCTCTGTGTTTTTGTTTTCTCTGCATAAATGGAATTCTTTGGTTGTTACCAACAAGTAAACAGCACCTTTAGATAAATGTTTTCTGAGTAAATTGGTTCAATGTAAAAACCTTTTTTAAATATATTAACAATGCTTGTGGTTGTGTATATCCAACATACACTTTGAGTTTTGGAAATACTCCTGGTTTCATTAGACCCAGTAGCTGCAACATAGTACCCAAGAGGATGTGGGCAGAAGAGGATAAGAAGTCACGTCCACATGACACAGCAGCTATATCTAAAAACAATAAATAAATCAAATTATCTTTTCTTACATTTGAGACAACAAAAATTTTAATATGGCACGACAGTTAGAGTGAACTAGTAGTGCAAACTCTTTGCCCTCACTGGTAACAACACCAGCCAATGCCAGAACAAAATTATGCTCATGTGAGTTGTAACTCTGTTGTGGCTTTGCCTCATCATCCAGAAACTTGATAAACGTCTCCAAGGTTTGACCAGCTATGCTCAGGAAGGCCTCGAGTTTACCCTGTGGGCAAAAACAAACAAACAATCAGAACGAACATAGTGCTCCTTACAGTAATACTGGTTGAGGTAAAAGCAAACTAATATACTACATATTTTAAAACAACCTAGTTCACATAAAAGGAATTTAAGGGAATACAGTGAACTGAAACTCGTGAAAGTTTTAACAACTTTAATAAAGAAATAAACCCAATAAACATGCAGTGGCAATCCCTCATAGATGACTGACATCTAAACAAAAACCAAACAAAATCAAACAACACAAAACCAAACATAAAAGTATGCCGGTCCTAGTCCTCTTGCATCTTCCTCTGTCATCACTCCTCATTTCATCTATCTTATACTTGTTAACACTCGTGCCACTGGCCTCACTTTCATGACAAGTACTGTTCAACATAAGAGATGGCAAAATCTTATTGTCCTTCATAAATGATAGTCTAGACTTTAAATAAACATAGTAGTGTAAATATACAGTTGAAGTAACACAGTTACTATTATTATCCCTCCTGAATTATTAGCCTCCCTGTATATTTTTCCCAATTTCTGTGTAATGTTACGTGAGATCAGCTTCCTTCATGTCTGTCACTGTGCTGTTTATCTGATGCAGCAGAAGATGGAAACACACATTAGAGCCATAGGGAGCGATCTCTGTGGCCCAGCATGTACACAAACGGAGCCTGGAGACACAAACACACGTTGGAATATAACGGACTGACAAAAAACGAGACGTGAAGACTGGACTTAAATAGTTGTGCTAACACCGAACAGCTGCTGTCGCTAATCAACCACCGTGACCAAACAGCTGACGGGGAAAGCAAACAGACAGTCAAACAACATACTCACGCCAACACAGGTACAACCACAAGCACACACAGACACACAGATCCCTGAGCCGTGACTGTTGAAATTAATATAACAAATTTTGAAGTTTATTATCTGGCCAAACCTGAAATATTTGTAAGATTGTCTGACTGGTAGAGCCTATTACTGTATTAGCAACACAAGGAAGACAGAATAGTAATTAATGTGTATTTATTAAAAAATAAATAAAAAGGGTAACTAATAGCCCTTCCCTGTACCCCTACCCCTTGTTTCTGCGTTCATGTGAAGGGGTAGGGGTGTCCCAATTTTCTTTAGCTTGAAGGCTTAGGGCTAAGGGGAAGAGCTAGATAGCCCTTGAAATGGAGATTTTCGAGGACCACACCAGAAAGGGATACAAAAATTTCCCAGAATATACAGCAACAATGGCAACATGGTTGCACACGCAAGTTAGAAGATGCACAAATGTAAGTATTTTTTGGTATTTTTAAGAACTTGTACAAAAAACAAGCATTTATTTTAATCCATTCATAATGGAGGCACGCAACAATCAAACCTGCAAACGTGAAAAGAGAGGAAGGCTTCTTGTCAAATTCCGAGCCGACCTGTTTTCCTCATATGTGGATTTCTATAACTTTACTGAAACAACTAAGGAATACAGACTTTTTTGACCTACATTGTTCGCTGAAAAATAGCTATCAGTGCCTATGACTGGCTGTTCCAAATGCTGAGTGTCTGCTTCCATGTTGCTGGCTTAAGATGATCCATGCCCGGGCTGCATGCTGGCAATCTCCGATCCCACACACCAGCATGGCCATACACTGGTCCTTATTATTGGACGTTCTGTTTCTGTATCAGAAATAAGTGACACTAGTGTTTCAGACCATTTCCCCATAATGTTTGAATGTTGCTATCTGCCACAAGATCCTCGTCTCCAGCCTGTTGCCACCACATTATTACTTCCACCAGAGTGGGAAAAATTGCTGCTGTTTTTATGAATAGTAGTTTTTACACTCAGGACAAATTGACGTCACCCAGTGCCCAGAGGACATTTTATATATCTGACATTCACACCACCTGTTCCGGAATTTTGGATCATGTAACTCAGTTCAGGAGCATATTCACTAAACCCAAACCAGACCCTAGGTTGAGTGACACCACCCATGCCCTAAGGCGGCACTGCAGACAGACAGAGTGCAGGTGAAAAAGAGACAAATTACATGTTTCACTAGTATATTAAGGGATAGCCTTAATATAACTGTGATGAGTTCCTCTATTATTTTGTTGAGAAGGTGGCCTCTGTTAGGCTGACCATTGACAGTACTTTTAATAATTCTGACACATGTTCTTCTTCTGAGCCCTTAACTGTGTTTAATGTATTTGAACCAGTGTCCCTGTCTCTCCTCTCAAAGGTGGTCCAGCAGTTGACACTAACAAACTGTTCATTGGACATTATTCTATAAAGGATGCTAAAACAGGTTTTTAGCACATTAGGACCTTGTTTCTAGTCATTCATTAATAGCTGCCTCAATTTAGGGCCTGTCCCAACTGTCAAGGAAAAAAAATCGAGAGGATTCAGGTGCAGGTCAAAAGAAAAGTTTTTTAAATCTTGATGACTGGGCTTAACAAAAACCTCCAGCAGAGGCTGCAAAAAATAAAGAAATATAATCAATACCAAGGATGGCCTGTAGAGGGCACACAGCAATCCAACGTGCCAGTCAACAGTTAATGCAAAAAAAAGTAAATTCAATACTAAAATGTTCCAGCAGGAGGTGCACGGCAATCCAAACCTTCAGTCAGCAAGGAGTTAATGCTTCGGTGCCAGTAGCTAGGACGAGAGAATCCAGGTTGAGTGCAAGGTAACTGGAGAGGGAGATCGCTGGTGGGCGGAAGAGAGGGACTGGAGCAGGAAGTGCAGAGGAGCGAGGAAGCCATGGCTGGTATGCAGCAGAGACGGTCTAACAAAGAGAAAGAGGCGGAAATCCAAAACAATGGAGCCTTAACAGTAGCAAGACAAGATTAGACTCCAGACTAGACCAGACTAGACTCTAGACTAGACTGAACAAAATCTAAGAAAACCAGAGCTGATGAGCTGGCAAGCTGTCAAAGCAAAGTCTAGTCTTGGATCTAAACACAGGTTTAACCCTGGATACATAAAAAACAGGGTTTACCCGACCAAGTGTGGGAGGTAACTTGAGCCGAACTGCCACCGGACTCAAGACCTTGGTGATGAGGTATGATCCCAATGAACCTGGGAGCCAATTTACATAAGGCTACCCAGAGAGGCAGGTCCTTGGCGGATAACCATACTTTTTGATCACACACATACTGAGGTGGGGAGGCCCGATGATGGTCAGCTGCTGCTTTGGTCCGTCTAGAAGTCTGAGCCAAGACCTCCTCAGCCCTCATCCAGGTGCTCTGGCACCGTTGGACAAAGGCCAATGTAGATGGAACTGCAGCATCGGGTTCCTTTGAGGGAAACAAAGGAGGTTGATAACCCATAGAACAGAAGAATGGGGACATACCTGTAGATGGTACTGGCAGGGATTTATGGGCGTACTCAACCCATGAGAGCTGTTGGCTCCAGGAACTAGGATTCTGGGAGGTCAGGAAGCGGACTATGCTGACAGAACTCCCTCCTAAACTAGGAAACAAACTGTGATCCCCATCAGAGACTACATCAACCGGAAGGCCATGAATCCTAAAAACATGATCAACCGTAGCTTGAGCTGTTTCCTTGGCTAAGGGAAACTTGGGCAATGGAATAAAATGGGCTGCTTTAGAAAAAGGGTTCACTACGGTCATGACGACAGTGTTTCCTCTTGAGGGGGGAAGGCCAGATACAAAGTCAAGGGTCAGGTGTGACCATGGTTGAGAGGGAATGGGCAAGGGCTGGAGCAGACCTACAGGCGCTCGGATAGAGGTCTTGTTCTGGGCACACACTGAGCAAGCCAACACAAACTGCCTGAGGTCCAGCCTCAGAGAGGGCCACCAAATCACTGGCGGATGGCCGCCAGTGATCTCTAAATTCCCAGGTGAGAAACCAACCTGGATGCGTGCCCCCACCAGAGAACCTCAGGACGCAGCGCAACCGGCACAAACAACCACCCCTCCATACACCCTTCTGGCACTTAAATCTCTTGACCGGCTTTTATTACCTACTGCTCGTTGCCCCAGGAGAGGGACCCAACCACCCCTCTCTCAGGGAGAATGGGTTTAATTGGAGACTCCCCACTGGGGGCCTCGAACAGCCGAGAGAGGGCATCAGGTATAGTATACTGGACCCTAGCTGGTACAAGAGGATGAAGCTGAACTGGCCCAAAAAGAGTGCCCAGTGGGCCTGGTGTGCGCTCAACCTCTTGGCCGGACAGATATACTTAAGATTCTTATGGTCCGTCCAGACCAAGAAGGGGTGCGCTGCTCCCTCCAGCCAGTGACACCACTCACCCAAAGCCAGCTTGACTGCCAACAGCTCCCTATACCAATGTCAATGTATGTTCTGCTGGGCTGAAGGTGATGAGAGAAAAAGGCACAAGGATGCACCTTCCCATCTTTGGAGAACCGCGCCTACCCCAACTTCAGAGGCATCTACTTCGACAATTAATTGTTGTTCGGGGTCTGGAACAGAAACGGCAGGAGCAGAAATTAAAGAGACATGAGACCATCAAAGGCCTTCTGAGCCTGTGTATTCCACCAGAACAATATGGAGGAGGTTAGAGACGTTAAGGGTGCAGCAATCTAACTTAAGTTCCTGATGAATTGTCTATAGAAATTGGTGAAACCCAGGAAATGCCGCAGAGCCTTGCGGGTATTGGGGACTGGTTCCCTGCAACAATTCAAAAGCATATGACATAAGAGGTAAGGCGTACCTGTTTTTAATCGTGATGTCGTTCAGCTTTTTGTATTCGATACATGGACACAGGGAGCCATCCTTCTTCTTTACAAAGAAACCCACATGGGTGAGACAAGTACAAAGTGATTCCTCAATATCTTAGAACCTGTTCATAGCAACTCTTTCAGGACCAGAAAGCGAATACAAGTGACCCTTTGGCAGAGAAGTGCATGGGAGGAGGTCAACAGTCGTATAGTCGAAAAGGAGAAAGAGGACATATGCCACCCTGGACACCTCTGAGGGATGACGACAGGGTTGCAGGGCAAGAACAAGCACACACTGCGATAAAAAGGCCCGACAGGAGTTGGGGTCTCCATCATAGGGAGATTGTTGGCATGGGGCTCTGGATCATGGTGGTGTGGTGAGAGACCCTGCAGCATCATGCTGGAGTGACTCAATCCATGCAATGAGCTCGACCACCTGGCCAGTGAGCATCTCTATCTCTTTGGAGGTGGTGGTAAGCTGGGTGGCATGCTGACCCAAGAGTGCACTCTACTGAAGGAGTGCAGTCTGCACCTGGTCCGAACCTGCTAAATCCATTCAGACCTTATCGTTCTGTCAAGGAAAAAAGCAAGAGGATTCAGGTGCAGTTTTATTAATCTTGCTGACTTGGCTATAACAAAAACATCCAGCAGAGGGAGCTGGGTAACCAGCTGGAAGGGTGCAAAAAGTCCTGGCATAAATAAAGAACTATGAACAATACCAAGGATGGCCTGTAGAGGGTGCACAGCAATCCAACACGCCAGTTAATAATAAATAAAGTTAACGCAAAAAAGTTAAACTAATACTAAAATGTTCCAGCAGGAGGCGCACGGCAATCCAAACTGTCAGTCAGCAAAGAGTTAGTACTGTAGTGCTGGCGCACAGGACGAGAGAACCCAGGTTGATGGCAAAGGCGACTGGAGAGGGAGATCGCTGGTAGGCGGTAGAGAGGGACTGGGGCAGGAAGTGCAGAAAAGAAAGGAAGCCATGGCTGGTCTGCAGCAGAGACAGTCTGACAAAGGGAAAGAGGCGGAAATCCAAATTAAAATTCAAACCGCCACTGAAGCCTAAACAGAAGCGAGACAAGAATAGACTGGACTGGACAACATCTAAGAAAACTGGACCATAAGGTAAAGACACACAAACAGTACAGGACAGTGAGAACGAGAGCAATAAATAGGTAGACCAATGAAGAGACAACTGCAGACAAGTGATAATGAAATAATGATCTAATGAGTAGAATGACGAGTGGGTAGGGTGAGACAACAGAACACATGGTGAGCTGTCAAAGTTTGTCAGTTATGATTGATGACTTCTCTTCATCTACTGCCCCTTTGACCTCTGGTCATTTTAGGCCCTGTTTTTTTTTACTTTCTTCGTACATGCTGCATTTAGGGTCAATTATTTTAAAGGGCACCTTTATACCTGTATAGACGGTCATTTTGGGGTGGTATAAACACACCCAGTCCTTTTTTTTCAATTTAACAGCATAAAAACTGTGGACCAATTGGACTGGTTTTGAGATCGACCGCAACTTGACGTAGGAGTGCGGTATCCCCGCCCTCCGAATTGATTGACAGCTGCGTATTAACATGTCTCCGTAGTAACGTGTATAATAATATCAACAAGACAGGACGTGCGCAAAACAACCGGGAATAAAAGGTCTGTTCAGTTTGCGAAGGTCATTAACCACCATTGAATGTGATCAAGAGTGAGTTTAAGTTTAACATCTGTTTAAAACAGTGCATGTTTGTAACGAACTACAGCCATTTACTTCAGCTTTACTTCATCACCACAGCCGTGTGTCAGCAAAAAAGACGCTTCAATCTCGGTTTGTTGACATTAAATCAGGTTTATTGTGTACATTAACATAACAGATATCCATACAGCAGTGGATATTAACCCGTATCCTTTCACATTTGCTTGCAAAAGCAGTGCAAAGCTCAACGCGCGCACTGTCTGTGTGTGTGTGCACACGTGCACATACGTGCGTGAACGAACTCTGTAACTGCATTGTGTGTGACTCATCGTTGCAACTCCTTAACAAACACATTAAACAGTCTTTGGTAAAGTTCTTACTGTTGTATTCCTCAAACGTAGTGAGATCTGCTTCCTCTACATCTGTTCCTGTTAAGTTTGTCAGTCTGACGCAGCCGAGAGCGGAGATTGAGGCATGCTGACGGGAACGGTGGGCGGGGAGGACTATTTTTAAAGGGCCAGTGCCAAAAACGGCAACAAGTTGTAATGGAAGGACTTTAGAGAGCTATAATTAATAATCTGATGAGTATTTTGAGCTGAAACTTTACAGACGAATTCTGCAGACACAAAAGACTTATATTAAATATAAAAAAGGGGTCATGTATGTGCCCTTTAAATCACAATGTCTCTTTTTTTATCTGTATGGCAGCAATGTACATCTTTATATTCCTGTTACTCCAAACTCTAGATTCACTTGATTCTTTTAGCAAATGTTTTAATAATATCAAGATATGGCTGTCACAGCATTTTCTCTGGCTAAATGAAAACAAAACTGAGTGTATTCAGTTTGCCAATTCTAAAATGTTAACCATTTCATTTCCAGTGCATCTGGCTCTGTTTCCTTGTTTCAACCATGTGGTCGAAAACCTGGGTGTGTGACTAGACAGTAGTTTAAAATTTGATTAGCAGATTTACTCTGTGATTAAGGCAAGCTTTTTTCAGCTTCGCTTTTATGTTGGAGTTAACCAAGCATGTCTTTATCATTTGCAGCTTGTGCAAAATGCTGCTGCTTGCATGTTAACAAACAGTCGGAAATGTGAACACTTTACATCTATTCTCTACTCCCTCCGCTGGCTCCCTGTTAAGTTTAGAATTGATTTTATGTTTGTTGTTAATGCTATTAATGGCCTGGCACCTTCTTATTTATGCAAAATTTTGCACATTCACAAACCCAGCAGAGCTTTGTGATCTGCTGGCTAACTTTTGGCAACAAGGTGGCGCTGCTCCAGAAGTTTTTGAGTACCTTTAGGACATGGTGTCGAAGACGCATACCATGTTTTGTAATGATACGTGAATATGTTTGTGAATATAGGATTTTTTGACAAAAATCTAAACAGACGATGTCCAAAATGCCTCGGCATGCTCTGTCAGATGTGAAGAGACCAGTTTTATGAGTTTTGGACGAAGGGCTAAGAAGATATCAACAAAAAAAGCAATTTTCTGTATCTCCGAACCACTAGTGGGCAGTGCACCAAAACGCTGCAAATAACCCCAGACCATAGTTGTCATAACACACACCAATTTTGGTGTGAATATATCAATGCATTACAGGGATATCGACTCAAGTCTATTTTCGCAAGCTTAACGTTAAATTTGTTCGCAAGTTAAATGAAAACAGTTGGTCTAATCAACTTGAATAGTTATAAAGATAAACATGAGTGAAATTTTGGACAAGTGGTGGCGCTAGAGAGTTTGAGATAGAGACTTCAGATTTGCTGTGGTTAATGTTGACACTGCCCTCTATCATTGTGCCAAATTATACAATCTTCCCACATATGGTTATATGGGCTGCCATTCAAATATAATAATAGGAATGCTAACCGAAACAATAGGTGGCTTCGCAGCTTTGCTGCTTGGCACCTATTAATGGGAACACTAACAGTAACAATAGGTGCCTCAGTTTCAATCAGTTACCTATAAAATATTTTCTCTGTCTAAAAAAATACAATGGCGAAAGTAGACTTTTCTAAAATCAGATTGTAAAATGAAGCCATTTACAGACTTGTTGCTAATTTGCGGTCAACATTGCAACTTCACCTATAGGCATTCATTACAACATTGATCAGATCCATTATTGTCAAGCTTAGGTTTTTTTTTAATCAGATATTTTTTTTGAAATTAGTTTTTTTTTTATGTACATAATTCGACCAGTTTAAGATCGGCAAAAACAAACAAACAAACAAACAAACAAACAAACAAACAACAAAAAAAACTTATTAAACACTACCTCATCAACTGTGAGACGGAGCTAGTGAGAGCACATCAACACCAAGGAAATATCATTTGCTCAAGACATAATCTGTGAAATAATGACTTGAAAAATATAAAAAATGTAGCTAATCTATGACAGAGGTTTGTGATATAACAATTACTGTGGAGCATTAATTAAATACTTGTTTTTATGGAGTGAAACAAATCATTAACCCACACAGTTGTGTAGCAGACGGGTACAAAAAAAAAAAAAGCCTATACATTCCATATAGTTTTCTATTTTTGTTGAAATCTTTTTAGAACGAATTTCATTTAGTATAGTTTGTTTCTTAATTTCAATACTTTGAAGAGCCACCTTTTGTTTAATTATAGCCGTCAGTCTTTTTGGATTTGTCTGCACTAGCTTTGCACATCGTGACTGGGGGAATATTTTTCCATTCTTCCCAACAGAATTGCTCAGGTTCTGTCAACTTCTTTGTTGAGCAGGAATAGACAGCTTTTTTTCAAATACATCCACAAACTTTCATAGGGATTTAAATCAGGCCTTTGACTTGGCCACTTAAGGACAATTAGCTTCTTATCCTGGAGCCATTTTGTTGTTGTTTTGGCAGTATGCTTCAGGTCTTTATCTTGTTGAAAGATGATTGACCTGTCCAGCTACAGCTGTCTAGCAGAGGGATGCAAGTTTTTCTCTAGAATTTGGATGTACTTGGCAACATCCATTTTTCCTTCAATCCTGACCAATTGCCCAGTTCTGGCAGAAGAAAAACACCCCCACAAAATAATGCTGCCACCACCATGCTTCACAGTAGGTATCTATCGTGTGTTTTGGGTGGTGTGCTGTGCTGTGTTTGCTTTTCGACAAACATAGCGCTTGGATTTCAGTCCAAAAAGTTAAATTTTGGTCTCATCAGCACCTTTTGCCAGAAGGTTTCAGACTTATTGAAATGTTTACATAACGCAAGAGAGACTGGGTGTGACATTTTTTAGGAAAGGCTTCTTTTGTGCCACCCTGCCATACAGGCCAGTTTGTGTAAAGCTTGGGAGAAAGTTGTCACATGCACAGGCTGACCAGACCCAGCCATAAAGCCTTGCAAGTCCTTCAAAGTTGCCATTGGCCTCCTGGTAGCTTCTCTTACCAATGTTCTCCTGTCTGTGCTATTCAATTTGGACAGCCTGATCTAGGCAATGTGCTGGTGATGCCATGCACTTTCCACTTCTTAATGATTCTCTGAAAAAGTACTCCGAGGGATAAAGCCTTCTCCTAACCTGTGCCTTTCTTCTAATTTATCCCAAAGGGCTTTTGAAAGCACTTTCCCAACCTTGATTAATTTTTTGTAGCATCATGTACACTAGTACCAGTGGCTTCTACAAAAATTTGGGAGGTGATTCATTGCACCTGAGCAAGTTTGTAATGTTTTTTGGACAGATAAAATACATATTTTCTTGTTCTTTTTTCGCAGTGTTTCAGTGCTTATAGAGTTACAAGGCTAGATACATTGTCACTTAGCTGTTTATTATAATAACTAAACATTTAAATGTTCTAATGTAAAACGTGGTACTGAATTAAATTATTTGCTTGAAAGAACATTTCATGCTGTCTGTTTTTTGTTTGGCAAAGTTCACAATAGCAAACCATTGGTATTCTTCTCACTCTAGCACATGTAATAGAAATGGTTCTTGCACTTTGCCAAAATGTTTACAGCGTAGGCAAAACACTCTGTAGGAAGAACATGCCAGCTTTAAGCAGGACTGCTCGCAGCATTTCTTCATTTCTGGTGATGTGGTTGATTATAACACCTTGCTTTGTCTAAACTACAAAGTCGCAGTACAGGACACTCCATACAAACATGAGTAGCCTAACTTGATGGTAGTATTCATCACTTTTAAGTGTAGTGCTTTGTCTAAGCAGAAGTGTGAACCTTCACTACTCCCTATCAGTCTATTCCAGTATTTGTATGGGCACTTAATCTCTACAGTTTCTTTCCCACAGCAGGTAGTTTGCCATTCCATCCGGCAATGCCCTAAGGTGTGGACTGTCTGGCCACAGACCACAGAGCTACACAAAAAATGTTCTGATGTTTTGATTTCATGATTTCTGTTTACTATTTTCTGGTTGTGTCCTCCATATCTCTTCCCAAAAGTACTGATGGATATGGGTCAGCTCTTTGTTGTAGTACATTATCTGTTTGACCAGATTTGTTTTAGAACATATAATACAGTGCATACACAATGTAGGATGGTGCTTGTTATTCTTCCAGTTCTGTGTGCCATGCCTGAGACTGGGCCTGATTTCTTGTTGTATCTTTAAGTTTGTTTACACTGTTTATTAGTTATCTCCTTCCCCAGCCTTTCAAATGTTTTTTTACTCTTTTCTTTGGCAGAGGCATCTCAGATGGCATGATACAGAGCTACCAGTCGCTCTGGCAAGTCTCCAGTCTCTGTGTGACATTCTGATATGGAATCTGTGACACTATAGTCCATGCTAGTGTCCTAAGCTGCGTCAGGTTCTAGTACATTAAATACGTCAATATTTTCATCTGTGAGCTCTGAATACACAAAATAGCTAACATTTTAATAAATTGCAAGTGAAACTCATAATATGTCTGTAATGCAGGGAGTGAGACTGACAACAGAGGTGACAATCCAATTGCAGATTTATTTGGAAAGTCAGCAAAGCAGTGGTCAACAGGTGCAATCAGATGTAGACAGGAGTCCAGATCGTAGTCGGAGTACAGACAGAAGGTCAACAAGGCCGGTAGCAGGCAGGGATAAACAGGCAAGCAAGGCAAGGATCAAAACACAAAAAGACTAGACAAAGGAAACGCGTTGTAATGTCACTTACAGTAAACAATGCTCAGCAACAACTGTGCATGTCTGTACTGCTTATATAGTGTGTGCAATCAGTCCTTGACAATCCTCCTGTGGTGTGTGGGCAATCAATGGTGACTTGGCGCAGGAGTGTATGTGTGCTGCATGACTGGAATTGTAGTCCGTATACAAGCAGATTTGTAATTCATGGAATGTTTGTGTGTTTTTACCAGCGATCTCTGGCTGTTAGATAGTGACAATGTCATTATTGTTATTCTTATTATTACATGGCATTAATAAATGTTTTTACAATAAAGGGTTACTTCATCCAAAATCAAAATTACCTAATTATTTAAAACCCCATGTGTTGTTATCACAATGTTTTGTAGACTTATTTTCTATTCTTGAGTGAATATGTATGTTTTCTTTATTTCAACGTGGCCCCTTTAAGAATCTTAGGTTTCAGAACAGAGTCATACTATGTGACCTCTAATGAGGACGTGAACAAGCACATTGTAAAGAGCAGCACAGTCAGACAATCCTGAGTTATTTCTGTGACATTTTGCATTCATCTTGTGTTTGTTGTAGCATCGTGGGTATGCATTGACTGTTTTATTCAATGTCTAATATTCCAGATGCTTTGGGTCATTTTATATAGTTATTATTAGGAGCTTATTATTTTCTGTCTGCTTCACTGTGGTTAAGGGATATTGCGATTGTAAGCTCTGAAAAGTTCACGCAATTCAGGATAGTTAAAAAGTGATTTAAGAATTGTGTTGAACATGATTATATTCAGTGGTGGAAGTAACGAATTACAACTGCTCACGTTACTGTAATTAAGTGCATTTTTTTATTTGCACTTTCATGAGTATAATTTTAAGTCTGTAATTTTACTTGTACTTGAGTACAAATTAAGCTGAGTAATCTACTTCTATACTTTTAAAATCAACATTTCGTTACGGAGTACTGAAATTTTTTCAATATTTCAACCACTGACTTCGGTAGCCAATAAAAAAAGCTCATCTTAACGGACCAATGAAAAGCCTAGTACATTATTTGAACCGAAAAACAAGTTCAGGCTACTGCAGATTTACGTGAGATGACCGTCATCATACAGTCACAAGATTATTGGTTGACATATGGAGATTCAAGACAACAATAGTGAATCTGAAGAACGCAGAAATGAGGAAGAAATAGCAGAGAATGAATGCCCATGGCCACACCTGAAGGAGCAGTTCACCTACAGGTACATAAGGAAGAAAGGGGACCGCTGTGCTGAAGCAATGTGAATGGCTATGTTATCATCTATAAATGCAAATTAAATTTATGCCCAAAACTGGATTATCACATAAAAGATGTGCGAATAAAGCAGCATTTCCATCCAACAAGTTGAAGAGAACAAAAGCATCACTTCCTGATTAACTGGCGCCAAATGTCAAAAGTAAAAACGGAATTTGCTGCGGTAGAAGTTGCGTGAATATACAATATTTATTTAATAAATCACTTGCACCTCAGAAAGCAATCCTGACAAGCAGTGAACACGCGGTGTCATTTGAAGGCAAGAGACACGGAGCACAGACGCTCTTGACAATTCTGGAGGCAATTAATATTATAATAATTATTATAATAATCTTAAGTTTGGAAAACCCTGAGGGATAAGTTTTAATATTACAGAATATGTTTTTTCACCATTTATAGGTTTTACACTGATGTATAATTTTGAAGTTAAAACAATGTATTAGCTACAAACTAAAATCAGTTTACAGTATACTGATGCCCAATTCCTAGGCTATAAAGGTGATAATGGACAGGAATGTTGGACCATTGTTGCTTTTTTTAGCTTATAAGGACAGAAACTAGCCAGACAGTAATGTGTGAATTGTTGAGTGGGAAAATAAAAAAAAGTTAATTTTTTGCTTTAATTCTTGCCATATAAATAATATAATTGTAGAGCAACCCATTTTCTCTTGTCATTGATATTTAACTTTAATAGGTAGAACTGTCCGAGATATGAACAAAAGCAAGTGATGCATCAAAGTTTGATTTTAAAAAACTTGAATGGTTATAAAACTTTATAATCATTCATTCACTCTCTTTTCAGCTTAGTTACTTTATTAAACAGGGTTCACCCCAGCAGAATGAACCATCAACTTATCCAGCATATGTTTTCCGCAGTGGATGTCCTTCCAGCTGCAACCCATCACTGGGAAACATGCATACATTCTCATACAACTATGGACAATTTAGCTTACCCAATTCACCTAAAGCGCATGAGTTTTGACTGAGGTGGAAACCGGAGCACCCAGACGAAACCCACTCGAATGCAGGGAGAACATGCTAACTCCACACAGGAAAACGCTAACTGACCCAGCCGAGGCTCGAACCAGTGACCTTGCTGTGAGGCGAAAGTGCTACCCACTGTGCCACCCCATTGCCCAACTTTGTAATCATTATTAGAAATTTACAAAAATAATTTGTTTTAAAATCTTGAACAATGGGCGGCATGGTGGCTCGGTAGGTAGTGCTGTCGCCTCACAGCAAGAAGGTCACTGGTTCGAGCCTTGGCTGAGTCAGTTGTCATTTCTGTGTGGAGTTTGCATGTTGTCCCCGTGTTCGTGTTAGTTTCCTCCGGGTGCTCCAGTTTCCCCCACAAGTTCAAAGACATGCGGTATAGGTGAATTGGGTAAGCTAAATTCTCCGTAGTGTATGTGTGAATGAGAATGTGTGGATGTTTCCCAGTGATAGGTTGCAGCTGGAAGGGCATCTGCTGCGTAAAACATATGCTGGATAAGTTGGCAGTTCATTCGGCTTTGGCGACCCCGGATTAATAAAGGGACTAAGCCGACAAGAAAATGAATGAATCTTGAACAATATTAATGATATGACATAGTTCCGGAAACTTCCTACTTCTCTGTTTATCCGTCTGACTTTATGGTGTGGATCCGTCTCAGTGTGGATGGGGGAAACGGAGACATCTGAAAATGGAGGCATGGCTGCTGGACACAGAAATGGGAGCGTTGTTTGAACCATTGTCCGTTTTAGGCACTATTGTGCTGTTAAACTCTGCCTTTTTTACTACAACAGCTGCATATATTCACAAGAGGATTGTTCGAGAACTCTCTAATCGCTCGCGTTTCAAGCGGCGTAAGTGCTGTTTAGAACGACAGTTTTGGGTTACACCGGGAAGAACCAGCAAGACACGTGTTTCCTGTTTATAATTGAACGCGCATGCCCAGAGTGCGCAAATGGTCACGTGATATACGTTTTTGGTGGAGTAGTGTAGACGGAGATATGTTCAGAAACGCTGGGTGAAACGCTAGTGTGGACGCGGATCGTTTTCATGCTAAAACGCAGTTTTAAAACTAAAATGCACTAGTGTAAACAGGGCCTTAGAAACTGCAAGAGGCATCCATCCAATAATACAGAAGTTACCATTTCGTCTGCAAGAAAAGTGGGCATCAGTTGGTGCAGCCAACTGCGACACAATCAAGTTCCATACCCTCCCTTTGCTTACTTTGTTAGCCAGAAGGCAGATATTGGAAATGATCTGAGCTTCAGCTTTGTCTCTTACACAGACACAGCTCCTAAGGTAGAGAAGGCAGCTTCGAAGAACAGTAAACAACATGAAATCTCTGTACACAAAACATCACTATCTTACAGAGACTGTGCTGATATTGGTGGGCTTTCTAAGCAATCTGAGGACTGTGACAAACTGTGTCTCATTCACAAATGACCACACCCTCTTAACAAATGTTGTGTCTTTTTAGAGAAGTCTACTGATGCTCGCAAGGCATTTTTGAGGCAGCATAATGTATGCTTTAAATGTTGCTCTTTGACAATGCATATCACAAAGAACTGTAAGACTAAAGTTCAATGCAGGACACAACACGGTACTCCACCATGGACAGGCACCCTGGAAAGAGTCAAACCCTGCCATGAAGCATGGCGGGGAGGGAGAGCAACCCTCATCTCAGGTCAACAGAAAATGCACAGAGGTCTGTGGGGAAAATCAGACAGACCGATAATGCTCTGCCTTGTAAAGGTATTTCCAGCTGGACAAAAAGACAAATCAGTGAAAGTATATGCAATCTTGGATGAACAGAGTAACAGGTCTCTGGTTCATTCACAGTTTTTTTAAGTTTTCAGTGACCAAAGTCCTTGTGTTCCTTACACTTTGAGAACATGCGCAGGAGTGAAGGAGTCAGCAGGAAGACGGGCCAGTGGCTACGAATTAGAGTCTCTGGATGGAACGGTTTGCATTTCACTGCCAAGCCTGATAGAATGCAATGACATTCCTAATAACAGAGATAAAATCTCAACCCCTAATGTGGCTCGCAGTCATGCATCTCTTTAGTCCTGATGTTTTACGGGTTCATAAAGTCCGTAAACATGTGAATGGCCCACACAACTTGCCCTATTCACAGAAGTTGGATCTGGGATGGGTTATTGTTGGTAATGCATGTTTAGGGAATGTTGCTAACCACTACTCGACGTATCCTGAAGCTGAATTCACCTGTGATATTGACTGTCTAGGAGACAATGTGTTTCAGAGAAACAAAGAGGATAATCAAGTGGCTCCTTCAATTCAGGATGCAACGTTTATGAAAATCATGAATAAAAGTTTATGGAAGGATTCAAACAATAGTTGAGTAGTTCTGTTACCTTTTAAGAGTTCTCGTCCACGCCTTCCCAACAACAGAATACAAGCACTGAAACGACTTATGTCTCTTAAGCGCAACCTTGAAAGGAAACCGGTAATGAGAGAACCCTTCCTCAACTTCATGAATAAGATATTCAAAAATGGACATGCTGAGTTAGCTCCTCCTCTTGATGAGAAAGAAGAACAATGGAACCTGCCAACATTTGGAGTGTACCATCCAAAGAAAGTGAATCAGATCAGAGTAGTTTTTGATTCGAGTGCCCAACACAATGCAATATCTCTGAATGATGTGCTGTTGCCCGGACCTGACTTAAACAACACCCTGCTAGGGGTACTGATCCGCTTCAGAAAACAAGCCATTGCCTTTACTGCAGACATAGAACAGATGTTCTATTGTTTTTGGTAAGAGAGGAAGATAGAAATTTTATTTGTTTTCTTTGGTTTCAAGACAATGACCCTTCCAAAGACATTGTAGATTACCGCATGAGGGAGCATGTCTTTGGAAACAGACCCTTGCTTGCAGTGGCCATACATTGTCTGCATAAGTCTGTTCAGATTGACGATTTCCATGTTTACTCTGATGTCAAGCAATTTGTGATGCGTGACTTTTATGTGGATGATGGTCTCAAGTCTCTGCCGACAGTAGAAGCTACTATCAGTTTGCTAAAAAAGACACAAGAGGTTCTGTGTAAATCCAATCTGAGACTACATAAAATAGCAGAAAACAGCAAAGAAGTCATGGAAGCCTTTCCATAGACAGACCATGCATGTGATCTGAAAGATCTAGACTTTGAGGAAGACATGCTGCCAATGCAGCGTAGTCTTGGTCTAAATTGGGACCTCCAATCCGATTGCTTCCGATTCAGTGTCAGTGATGAGGTAAAGACTTACACCCGTCGAGGTGTCTTATCCACTATTAACAGACTCTATGATCCCCTTGGGTTTGTAGCGTTTGTAGGTGTTATGGTCCATCTCAGATCCCTCCAAGCCCAAATAAGTCAAAGGCACTTCTAAACACTGTTAAAATAGGGCTTCCTTTTGGCACAGGTTTCACTTTGATTTGTGGATGTTAGTACATATTGTGGTGACCATGTGGTGATATCTCTTATAGTAGATGACTGACGATTCTTGTTGCAGTGCCACCTGAGGGATCAGAGATTACGGTTGCCTACGTCCTTGTCCTTTACGCACTGAAATTCCTCCAGATTCCTAGAATCTTTTATTGATGTTTTACACTGTGGAAGGTGAAATATCCAAATGCCTGAAATATCCAAATGAGACACATTGTTTTTTAACATTTCAATAATTTTCTCATGTATCTGTTGGCAATCTGGCAATCCTCAGCCCATCTTTGATTCTGGACTAGACCTTTCTTGGATGCTTCCTTTTAAACCAAATCATAATTTCAGTCACTTGTTGACATCACCTGTTTCAAATCACATAATGATGATGATACGTCATCAGACGAATGGCTGCATCGGTATGGAGCTCCTTCGCTGTCGCAATGTTTTTGTTTGTTTTTCCTGTTTTGTGTTCATCCAACGTGATCAGTTATACCAGGGATGAGCTGCTGAACATTCTGCAGTGCACACCAATTGATCACCAGCCGGTTTTTGACATATCTGCCGTTTTGCAGAGCGTCGTCCTCGGTGGCACATCGGCTCTATGGAAACGCTACAAGACGCGCAGGCGTGGGAAGCGAGCTGGCGCGCTCGTCAAAAACAGACAACACGGCTTCAGAATGCCGCTGCCTAGCATTCATCTGGCAAATGTCCGCACTCTTCCTAACATAATGGAGAAATTACTTCTGCTCACATGCACAAATAAGAACTTTAACAACTCTGCTGTGCTGTGTTTCACGGAAACCTGGCTAAACGAAGCCATTCCGGACAGCGCATTACAACTACCAGACTTTCAGCTGTACAGAGCAGATCACGACACGGAGGCAACGGGGAAAATGCGCGGTGGTGGGACATGCTTTTACATCAACAGAAGGTGGTGTATGGATGTAACTGTGTTAAAGAAGATGTGCTGTCCTGACGTGGAAGTGCTTTTCATTAACTGTAAGCCGTTCTACTCGCCGCAGGTGATCGGTGTTTACATCCCACCGCAAGCGCACGTACTGCTCTTTCACTGCTGGCTGATCTTATCACAGAGACAGAACAAAAACACCCAGACTCTGTTTTTATCATTCTTGGGGTGTCACGATCACCAGCGATCTCTCCTCTGCCAGAGATCGCTGGTTCACACTTCCGGGAACTACAGATCAGCCAGTTAACGAACTACAACTCCGGTCATGCAACACACACACGCACTCCTGCTCCATATCACTACTGATTGCACACACACCAGCGGAGGACCATCACGACTGATTACTCACACTACAAATGCAGCACACACACGCTCATTCGGCGCAGCAAGATTACCATCTGTTAGTGACTTACAACAGTGTTTCTTTGTCCCAGTCTTTTCTGTGTTTTCGACCACAGCCTTTGTATTTTTTGATTATCCTAGCCTGCATTGTGATATTTTGCCTGTTCATGACTAAGATTTTGGATTTTGCCCCTTTTTGATTTTTGCCATACTGTCTTTTATATTAAAATATCTGCAATTGGATCCTCGTCTCCGTTGTATGTCACACCACCACTCCTGACGTAACATGGGGTCTTTAACCAAGCAAAACTCACACATGAGCTGCCTAAATTCAGACAGCACATTGCATGCCCTACCAGAGACAATAACATTCTGGACCATTGCTACACAAAAATAAAAGATGCATATCGCCCCGTCGCCAGAGCAGCTCTAGGACTCTCCGATCACTGCCTGGTTCATCTTATACCAACTTACAGGCAAAAACTTAAAACTACTAAGCCAATGTTAAGGACTGTTAAGAAATGGACCAATGACACAGAGCAGGTCTTACAAGCCTGTTTTGAATGCACTGACTGGAGTGTTTTTGAAGCTGCAGCCACCGACCTGGACGAGCTCACAGAGACTGTAACATCATACATCAGTTTCTGTGAGGAGTTATGCCTCCCTACCAGGACCTACTTATCATTTAACAATGATACACTATGGTTCACATCAAAACTTAGACAGCTTCATCAGGTCAAAGAGGATGCTTACAGGAGTGGGGACAGGATTCTCTACAATAAAACCAGAAACACTTTAACAAGGGAGATTGGTGTGGCTAAAAAGAACTATGCCAAAAAAGCTGGAAAACCAGTTTTCTGCTAACGACCCTGCATCAGTGTGGACTGGTCTGAGAAACATTACCAATTACAAAACACCTCCCCCCCAGTATCGATGGCAGCAAACTTCTCGCTAACGACCTACACGGTCATAAACACCTCTACCCACCTCCAGCCACACCCGCCCTGATCATCTTTCTACACCTCTACCCCCTCACTGCACTTCAATCACCTTCTGTTTCGGCTCAGCAGCCAAATCCAACCTCCGTAGACTACAGCGAATAGTCCGGACTGCTGAACGAATAACTGGCACTAACCTTCCTACACTTCAAGAACTGTACTCTTTCACAGTGAGTAAAAGGGCTCGCAAAATCACCCTGGACACCTCGCACCCAGAACACTTCCTGTTTGAACTGTTACCGTCTGGCCGGCGCTACAGAGCACCGAGCACAAAAACAGCCAGACACAGGAAAAGTTTCTTTCCTCAGGCCATCTACCTCATGAACAGTTAATATTTTTCTTATTGTGCAATAAACGTGCAAAACCTTTTCATACGCACTTGTATACAGCACCTCATAACAATATACAATGCAATACTTCTTACGCATCTATACACAGCACCTTATAACAATATACAATGCAATACTTACGCATTTGTACACAGCACCTTATAACCTGTATATTTATAACACATCTGTACATACATTTCAGCATCCAGATAGTTGGACTGACTGCTTCTGTTTAATGTCTATCGTCTTCTTTTTATATATTTATTCTGTGTTGTCACTTGTCACTTTATGTACACTGGAAGCTTCTGTAGTCAAAGCAAATTCCTTGTGTGTGTGAAGCACACTTGGCAATAAAACTGATTCTGATTCTTCATAATTTAACCAATTTACCTGATTACTAGGTTAAAGTTTATTCTGTCCCAACTTTTTTTAGAATGTGTTGAAGGTCTGAATGACAAGAAAGGAGTTATATTTACAAATGAAATTAAGTTAACCAGACAAATTTTCTATACCGTCCCAACTTTTTCTGATTTGGAGTTGTACTCTCCCTCAAGTGGTTTCAAACATTTAAAATAAGTTTTTCTTTCTGCTATTGAACACAACGATAAGTATAAGTATAAATTTATGATAAGTCTTTCTTTCTGCTATTGAACACAAAAGAGCATATTTAAAAGAAAGCTGAAAACCTGTGAACACTGATTTCCATTGAAGGAAAAGTCAATGTTTACAAGTTTCCAACATTTTCCAAAATATTATATAGTTTTGTGTTCGCCAGAAGAAAGCAACCTATAAAGGCTTAATACAAGTACAGGGTGAGCAAATAATTACACAATTTTTGGAGGAACTATCATCTTTAATACCTACCTGCTTGTCATTTTTACAGGACCTGATCTTGTCTACATTCTTTCTATGCTTTTCTCTGACTGGCTGTGGTTGGGTGTCTGTCCTCTAAGCCTTTCTGAAGCTGATCTTCCTCAGTCTTGGTTTCATCTCTTTCTTGGATGGGTTAATCCAAAAATTTGTCCCTGAATTACATCAATTCTGTCTTTCCTATACTGACCCACAGCTCAACTTTAAACATAAGTGAAGCTGCATGGCTGCAGCATGGCCCTAACCTGCATAAAATGGTATAATGTCACACACTTGATTAAACGGTACTTTAGGCTATGCATAAAATAATAGTTGCCTGATTTTAGCTGTTTTAGCTGTAACTGTTAAATATAGTTAATTAAACTGCAGACACCGAATGAAATGTAAACATTTAAGTCCACATACCCTGCCATGCAGGTATAGTTCGCTGTCAGAATAGTTATTTTGCTTGTTGATGATTACCCAGGCCTTGTACAGTTCAGTCTTCTTTCCTTGTGTTTGGCTAGGCAGAACCTCTGTCTCTAGCACTACAAAGTTTTGAATCAGGTAATCATGGAACATTTCTCACACATGACCACACAACAAAATTGTAGGCACCCAAAGACATGTAGGCTTTTAACTTTTCTCTTGTAAAAACACTTGGGAGTTTCGATGAAATAGTTGTATCTTTCTAGCCACCGGATGCTTAGCCATTTCATCTCATCTGATATCCATTGGGAGGGTGCTATCGCAAATAAATCTGTCAGATAAACGCCACTCAACGTTTATTTTGCTGAATAACTGTGCTTATCACTGGGTGACAAGCTGTTATAATATACTGAAAACATTACGCAAACAATATAAATTATTTAAAACAACATCAAATTTTGTACCACATCGGTGTCAATCCTTTACTGTAAATGCAGGTGCTTCTGTTTTTTTCTGCAACCATGATGCATGTACATCTTGAATGTTTGGTTATTGAAGAACTGGTAATCGGCCTATACACACATATGGGTTGGACAATGAAACTGAAACACTGGCCAATTTAGTGTTGGAGGTTTTATGGCTAAATTTGACCAGCCTGGTGGCCAATCTTCATTGATTGCACATTTCACCAGTAAGAGCAGAGTGTAAAGATTTAATTTACAAAAAAAATACCACAGTTTTGCTTGAAATATTGAAATGCACACAATATTATGTGTCACATATCAAAGACAAACTGTTGGTGTGTGTCTCACTGGCGCATCTGTGACCAACACAGCAAGTCTTTGTGATGTGCTGTGTCACAAAGAGCCTTTGTATCCAGGGTAATGTCAGCATACCAGCAAAAAGGACCAACAGTGATACTGAGGGTGGGGCCAATAAAACAAGATGGCTACCATTCAGTTATTGTGTTTGTATTGTGTGGGTAGTATGTGTGTTTGTGTGTGTGTGTTTACAATAAAGTGCAAACTAATACTTCTCTTTTGGGCACAATCTATTGTGTGCATATTGTATCATTTATTACCAATTTTATTTTTCAGTATAGCACAATTTTTGTATAGTTCTTGTTTTTTTCTACACAGTGGGAGAGTTTACACTGTGAACAAAAAACCCAGGTGCAAATGAACTTATTTTTCTCAGGTCACCTTTAATTGTCTCCAGCCGCAAGTTGAATAATTAAAGGAACTGATGTTGTTATGCAATTTCAATACAAGTTTGACATTAGAAAAAGCCCATGGGGTATAATTATTGGACAGTTGTACAGTACTGTGCTGCTGCAGTGCTGATAAAAACTAACTTAATTATTCAGATAATTCTTAAATAAGAAGCATTTGATGTTAGGAAAAGAATGTATTTTTTTTACATGTTAATTGTAAGGTTAGTTAACAATAATCACATTGGATTGTTAATGGACTGATGGAGCTGCACATCAGTGGAGTTGCTCTTCAGTGTTTCGGCTTTCAGCAGTTACATTTGTATTACACTTATCTGAACTAAACTTGTAACGTGGGGAAGTGACACTGACAACCAAGGTAAAGATCCAAATGCAGTTTAATTAGCGAGATCAGGTAAGCAATGGTCAACACAAGTGCAAACAGATGTATACAGGCAATGCAGAATCGAAGTCAATAGGCAGGCAGATGGTCAGAGGCAGGCAGCAGACAGGGATGTATAAAATAAATAGGGCAAGGATCAAAACACGGCAAGACAAGACAGAGGAAACACGTTTTAATGTCACTTTACAGTAAACAAGACTCAGCAATGACTGTGTGTTTGTGTGGTGATTTTATAGTCCAGATAATCAGTTCATGAGCAGCATCAGCTGTGGGAGTGTAATCAAATGGTGACATGGAGCAGGGGTTTGTGTGTGTTGCATGACTGGATCTGTAGTCCATTTACTAGCAGATTTGTAGTTCATTACGTGTGTGTGTGTGCGTGTTTACCAGTGATCTGCACAGGCTGGATCGCTGGTGATCGTAAAGCTGGATTTATACTTTCGCCTGGCGCCGCATCGCGCGCCTCCGCTGAGTGCGCGCGCACCTTGCGAAACGGACGAGGCTTTCATACTCGCCGCGTTCGCCGTTGTGATATTCTTTAAAGCGACAGGGGGCGGTCAAATGAAACTGAGCGTAAAGTCAGACAGATAAACAGAGAAGAAGAAAGTTTCAGGAACTACGTCATAACATTAATATTATTGATGTTTATTAAACTTGTTATTTTTATTATTTTTATAAATTATTTTAATGATTATAAAGATTTTTGTAACCATTCAAGATTTTTTTAAATCAAACTAAAATGCATCACTTGCTTTTGTTCATATCTCGAACAGTTTTACCTATTAAAGTTTATTAAAATATTAATGACAGCAGAACATGGGTTCCTCAACAAACATATATATTTATTATGGCAATAATAAAAGCAAAAAGTACACTTACTAAATAATACAGATTTTTTTTTTTTATTTAGCCGCTCCACAATTCACACATACTGTCTGGCTAGTTTCTGCCCTCTTCTCATGCTAAAAAGGCAATAATAATCCAACATTCCTGACCATTATCATCATAAAGCCTAGAAAAACGGCATCATGTAGTAAATCGATAGGTTCAAATATTCCTGTCCAGTTACCAAATAAATAATTCGTTCCTTCATTATCTATTGTTTTGTAACTATTAAATTGTTTTAAATGCAGTTGTAATATCTACATCAGTGTTAAACCTATGACTGGTGGAAAAACATTCTGTAATTGTGTAGCTGGGTCTCCATTGGCCTCTTTTGGCTTTAATAAACTCATCTCTCAGGTTTTTTTTAAACCTTTAACAGAAACTTTCCTCCTTTTCCACGACAGTTGAAATTTCTAGCCAAGAATTATAGATCATCTGGTTATCTCTATGATCAGTGATCATGAATATGTCTGTACAGTCGTACCTGTTTCAGACAAAATCTCTTCAAAGTGATTCATATTCAACTCAAATCAGACGCGGCACCATATTTGCCGCGCGCACTCAAGCGAACTAGCGGACGCGTCGAGTATAAATCAGCCTTAACAGAGCCCCCCCCTCTAAGGAGCGGATTCTAGACGCTCTAAATACAGTTCAGGCGGGAGGTGGGGTGGAGTCGGAACTGAGGGAGGGATGGAGGGCCAGGACCATGCAGCGGAGGTGTACCTGGAGCATGGAGCTGCGGAGGGCCTGGAGCGTGGAGCTGCAGAGGGCCTGGAGCATGGAGCTGCGGAGGACCTGTAGCTGCGGAGGACCTGGAGCGTGGAGCTGCAAAGGACCTGGAGTGTGGAGCTGCGGAGGACCTGGAGCGTGGAGCTGGAGAAGACATGAAGTATGGAGCTGCAGAGAGCCTGGAGAGTGGGGCTGCGAAGGGCCTCGAGCATGGAGTAGGGGTGTGTCTGGAGGCTTTGGTTCAGGAGATACTGGCAGTTCGTTTAACCTCAGTGGGTCAGGAGGCTTTGGTTCAGAATGCACTGGCAGTTCATTTAACCCCAGTGGGTCAGGGGGCTTATATAAGGAGGCACTGGCAGTTCATTCAACCCCAGTGAGTTAGGAGGCTTTGGTTCAATAGGCACAGGCAGTTCATTGTTCACACGTGTGTGTGTGTGTGTGTGTGTGTGTGTGTGTGTTTACCAATGATCTGCACAGGCTGGATTGCTGGTGATCGATTTAATTTACCAGAATATGTTAAATACACAAATTTATTGCAATTTGTTGCAAATTTATTGAAAATTTTAAAAAAAATAAAAATCACATGCACATAAGTATTCACAGCCTTTGCTCAGAACTTTGGCAGCAACTACAGCCTCAAGTCTTTTTGAATATGATGCCACAAGCTTGGCACATCTGTCTTTGGGAATTTTTGCCCATTCCTCATTGCAGTACCTCTCAAGCTCTATCAGGTTGGATGGGAAGCGACAGTGTACAGCCATTTTTTTAGATCTCTCCAGAGATATTCAATACGATTTAGGTCTGCGCTCTGCCTGGGCCTTTCAAGCAAATTTACAGAGTTGTTGTGAAGCCACTGCATTGATATTTTGACTCTGAAGAAGGTTTTCATTCAGGATGTCTCTGTACATTGCTGCATTCATCTTTCCCTCTATCCTGACTAGTCTTCCAGTTCCTGCTGCTGAAAAACATCCCCACAGCATGATGCTGCCACCATGCTTCACTGTAGGGATGATATTAGCCTGGTGATGAGCGCTGCCTTGTTTTCTCCAAATGTAACGTTACTTTTAGTCTCATCAGAGCAGAGAATTTGGTTTCTTATGGTCTGAGAGTCCTTTAGATGCCTTTTGGCAAATTCCAGGCGGGCTGCTGTGTGCCCTTTACTAAGGAGTATCTTCGGTCTGACCACTCTACCACACAGGCCTGATTCTTGGATTGCTGCACAGATGGTTGTCCTTTTGTAAGGTTCTCCTCTCTCCACAGAAGAATGCTGGAGCTCAGACAGAGTGACCATTGGGACCACCTTCCTGATTAAGGCCCTTCTCCCCCAATCACTCAGCTTAGATGGCTGACAAGCTCTAGGAAGAGTCCTGGTGGTTCCAAACATCTTCCACTTATGGATGATGGAGGCCACTGTGCTCATCGGAACTTTCAAAATTTTTCTGTAACCTTCCCCAGCTTGTGCCTTGAGATAATCCTGTCTCGGAGGTCTACAGACAATTCCTTTGTCTTCATGCTTGGTTTGTGCTTTAACATGCACTGTCAACCCTGGGACCTTATATAGACAGGTGTATGCCTTTTCAAACCATGTCCAATCAACTGAATTTACCACGGGTGAACTCCGATTAAGCTGCTATGATAAGTGGAAACTACGGTGGCCCAGTAGTGCAAAACACAACGCATTAAGATCACAACGCAGCAACATTAAGATCACAACGCAAAAACATTTTAAAAAGCAAACATTAATTTCACAACGCAGAAACATTAAGATCACAATGCAAAAAACAATTCAAAATGCAGAAACATTCATTTCACAACGCAGCAACATTAAGATCACAACGCAAAAACATTTTAAAAAGCAAACATTTATTTCACAACGCAGCAACATTAAGATTACAAGGCAAAAACATTTTAAAAAGCAAACATTAATTTCACAACGCAGAAACATTAAGATAAAAACGCAGAAACATTAATTTCAAAATGCAGAAACATTTCAAAAAGCAAACATTTATTTCACAACACAGAAACATTAAGATAAAAACGCAGAAACATTAATTTCAAAATGCAGAAACATTTAGATGAAAACGCAGAAACATTAACTTCACAACGCAGCTGCATTAAGATGAAAACGCAGCTGCATTAAAATGAAAACGCAGCTGCATTAAGACTCACAACACAACGGAAATGCTCCCGACCACTAGGTGGCTATGGACACAATTTAACATGAGTCCACAGCAACAGCATGTTTTGAATGATAACAGTAGTCGTCAATAGCTCAGTTAGATAGGTTTGTTAATACTTGTTTTGAACATTTTGACTACTCGAATCTCGTTGATGAAATGTAAAGTATAAAAATATTTTTAGATTAATTTTGGTTATATATCGTTCTACTACACAAATATTAAAATCAATAATGTTTACAATGACACTGACACCAAGAAATAAGTATTTGTTATGGGTATATTCTGTTGCTGTAAAAAAGTGATGAATCTGCCAATCTGCAAATGTGAATAGCTTTCATCTGGAGAGGGACACCAGTTAACAAGGTCACCAGTTAAACCGTAACATAAAACTCAAATGAATACTCTTAAGATGTGCACGCGATTGCTCGTTTATGTGGAACAAGTGCCACCTAGTGGTCGGGAGCATTTCCGTTGTGTTGTGAGTCTTAATGCAGCTGCGTTTTCATCTTAATGTTTCTGCGTTGTGAAGTTAATGTTTCTGCCTTTTCATCTTAATGTTTCTGCATTATGAAATTAATGTTTCTGAATTTTCATCTTAATGTTTCTGCGTTGTGAAATTAATGTTTCTGCATTTTAAAATTAATGTTTCTGCGTTGTAAAATTAATGTTTCTGCATTTTTATCTTAATGCTTCTTCGTTGTAAAATTAATGTTTCTGCATTTTGAAGTTAATGTTTCTGCGTTTTTATCTTAATGTTTCTGCGTTGTAAAATAAATGTTTCTGCATTTTGAAATGTTTTTGCGTTGTGATTTGAATGTTTCTGCGTTGTGAAATTAATATTTTCTGCATTTTGAAATGTTTTTGCGATGTGATCTTAATGTTTCTGCGTTGTGAAATTAATGTTTCTGCATTTTGAAATGTTTTTGCATTGTGATCTTAATGTTTCTGCGTTGTGAAATTAATATTTGCTTTTTAAAATGTTTTTGCGTTGTGATCTTAATGTTGCTGCGTTGTGAAATAAATGTTTGCTTTTTAAAATGTTTTTGCGTTGTGATCTTAATGTTTCTGCGTTGTGAAATTAATGTTTCTGCATTTTGAAATGTTTTTGCGTTGTGATCTGAATGTTGCTGCGTTGTGATCTTAATGCGTTGTGTTTTGCACTACTGGGCCACCGTAGTAAACAGAATGAAAACCTGAGCTGAAAACGAAAACCTGAAGAAGCTTAGCTCAATTTAGAGCTTCATGGCAAAGGCTGTGAATACTTTCAGGTTTTTTATTTTTAATAAATTTGCAACAATTTCCAAAAAATCTTTTTTTCACATTGTCATTATGGGGTATTGTGTGTAGAATTTTGAGGAAATAAATGAATTTAATCCATTTTGGAATAACTTTTTGTTTAGTTTTTTACCTTACCGGAAAAAAACTTCAGTGACCCATTCCGTTGGCCGGTTAGCAAAGTTTCCTGCAGATCAGCTAATTTTCTCAGTGTAAAACAACACAGTTATTGAACATAAATCATTGGAGTTAGAAGATGAGAGGTGAGGTGTTTGAGAGATGAGAGAGGTGTATCTCTCTTCCTCTCGTAACTCCGTCAGTCCGCGCTGTCAATCATAACGACACGCCAACGTTTGTTAAATTTAAATTTAAACTTAAAAGAAAACGACCAATTGATTATACATCAGCGCGATAAAAAAATACATGTAATGACCATAATCTTTTAGAAATATTTATTGGAAATGTTTTTTTTTTTGTGACTCGCGTCCAGTTTGTTTAAAAGAGATAGCGGTCTCTGTGGTGAATGCGCTTTGAAAATGTTACGCAACCACTCTTTGTTTAGCCCTTTTATGCATGCGTGCAGTACTAGTTTCAGATTCTTTTTTTAAAAGACAGATTAAGGCAGCTTAAGTTTCAATGAATCCCCATATATACAGTTTGCAGGAAAATAAAACTCGTAGTCTGATTTCTTGTCAACATGCTTTTAAAAGTCATAAAGCCTACGGTGGCCGGGAAGTGCAAAACAAAATTACAAAGTGTGAAACACTTTTACAAAGCTCGAGACAAATTTACATTTTGGAAAACATTTTTACATATCATAAGACACAATTACATATAAAAAACGATTTTACAAAGGACAAAACAAATTTACATTTTAGAAAACAAATTAACAAAACGCAAAACACTTTTACAAGTCCCGAAACACATTTACAAAGTCAGATTCCGTACGGAAAGGGAATGTACTAAACACCGGAAGTGACGCGGCGAAGGCGTTGTTGTTGTCGCTGGTGATGAGCGCGGTAAATTCGTGCTGTGAAGTAAATGGTGTAAATAAAGTTTATGGAGACCGAACATGGACTGCGGCCGAGGGATGTTTTGTGGCAAACACACGAGCAGCTTGACGCGGTTTTGCTTTACGTGTGGGCGGTGTTTGGAGTTTCTAAAAGACGCGGACCAGACGTAAACACCAGACTGCATCAATGTGTTCAATGTGTTAACGAGGGCCACTCGTACGCTGTAATCGTGGACATGATGTCAAGTCTACACGGTGTAAACATCTGCTTGAGGACTCTTAAAAGTAAACTGAATGAAGCTGGTGTTAAACTGGTGACCGTCTTAACTGGTGTCCCTTTCCAGATGAAAGCTATTCACTTTTGCAGATTGGCAGATTCGTCACTTCTTTACAGTAACAAAACACGCCCATAACAAATAAAGAGACTTATTTCTTGGTATACTTGAAATACTTGGTTCTTGGTGTCTTATTCTGGTGTCAATGTCACTGTAAACGTTATTGATTTTAACATTTGTGTAGCAGAACAATATATAACCAAAATTAACCTAAAATATATATTTATAATTTACATGTCATCAACGGGATTCGAACTCGTGTAGTCAAAAGGTTCGGAGCACGTATCAATCGTCTTATCTAACTGAGCTATTCATGACTTCAGATATAAGCATCAGTTTTGATCATGTTTTTAGAATTTTGGTTATATACTATTCTGCTGTTCTGCTACACAAATGTTAAAATCAATAATGTTTACAATGACACTGACACCAAGAAATAAGTCTCTTTATTTGTTATGGGCATGTTTTGTTACTGTAAAGAAGTGACGAATCTGCCAATCTGCAAAAGTGAATAGCTTTCATCTGGAAAGGGACACCAGTTAAGACGGTCACCAGTTTAACACCGGCTTCATTCAGTTTACTTCTAAGAGTCCTCAAGCAGATGTTTACACCGTGTAGACTTGACATCATGTCCACGATTACAGCGTACGAGTGGCCATCGTTAACACATTGAACACATTGATGCAGTCTGGTGTTTACGTCTGGTCCGCGTCTTTTAGAAACTCCAAACACCGCCCACACGTAAAGCAAAACCGCGTCAAGCTGCTCGTGTGTTTGCCACAAAACATCCCTCGGCCGCAGTCCATGTTCGGTCTCCATAAACTTTATTTACACCATTTACTTCACAGCACGAATTTACCGCGCTCATCACCAGCGACAACAACAACGCCTTCGCCGCGTCACTTCCGGTGTTTAGTACATTCCCTTTCCGTACGGAATCTGACTTTGTAAATGTGTTTCGGGACTTGTAAAAGTGTTTTGCGTTTTGTTAATTTGTTTTCTAAAATGTAAATTTGTTTTGTCCTTTGTAAAATCGTTTTTTATATGTAATTGTGTCTTATGATATGTAAAAATGTTTTCCAAAATGTAAATTTGTCTCGAGCTTTGTAAAAGTGTTTCACACTTTGTAATTTTGTTTTGCACTTCCCGGCCACCGTATTAAGCTGAGCCTCTGCGGCATGCAAACACAGTTATTGTGTTTTCACTTTTACGTTACATTAATTTATGAATGAAAGAACGTTTATGAATGATTCAACTATTTGTTTATATTAAGACGATTCAGTAATAAATTTAAATGATTTGGCGTCACCTAGTGGCAGTTTAATTTTTAAAGTATAATTTGATACATTAAAACATTTCAATCAATCAGCATTTCTGTACTCAAATGTAAGCTCAAGCTAGCTTTTTCAGTTCTTAAAATTTATATTTTATTTTTTTTTTGAGAAAATGTGAATGAGATTTTTTTTGTACAGCATAATCTTCTAATTTACAAGTAATTATGTCATACTGCTTTTATCATTTGGAGTAATAAACTTAACTTTTAGCCTAAAAGTGCAGAAAACTTAGTGTCTGTTTTCACACATTTGTAATATCATCTTTGCTCATTCTTAGGCTAGGCCCAGTGGGTCCACATTAGAGGATAGTGGAGAGGTGAGAGGGCATGAGGCAGGAGATGAATGTGAAGAAGAGAGTGGACATGAGAGTAGACAAGAAAGAGACGAGAGAGAAAATGACAGAGGACAAGAAAAAAATAATTGTGGTGTAGAGGATAGAGTACATGGAAGAATAGAAGAGAACAGAGATTTTAGAAAATACACTGTAGAAGAAAGTGAAGACAATAAGGAAAAAAATGATTACTACATTCGTCCCCACCATGAAAATTTGAAGACCTTTTTTTAGTATCATCCTCAACAAACATCAAGCAATCCAGTAGTGCAAAAAGTATTCTGGCGCAAGGATGGCACTAATAGAAGGTGGCTTACTTACCACCAAGAGCACCATGCTTTGCATTGCTCTGTTTGTATAGCATTTGCCAAGACAACTGACAAGTCTCCCTTCATAAGTGGTATGACAGACTGAAAACATGTGTATCAGCGCTTAGAGGAACATGAAAAGAGCATGGCTCACAAAACTTGTGCTGAAGCATACTTCTTGAATGCTTCTAAATCTGATGTTAAACACTTACTTAGTGGAAGTCAGTTGTCCTCACTCAGAAAACAAATCCGAAAGAAACGCCAAGTACTCGAGCGTGTGGTTGATGTTGTAAAGATGATTGGAAAAAGAGGCCTTAGCTATAGGTCAGAGAATGAGGCTGCATACATGCTTGATGACTGCAATATTGATCATGGTAACTTCTTGGAGGTTATAATCCTGTTAAGCAAGTATGCTGTCTAAAAGAGCACTTAAAAGAGTGCACTGAAAAATCTAAGAAGATACATCAAACTGGGGCAAAAGGCAGAGGGTCCCTGGTATCACTACTGTCTCCAAGAACCATTAATGCTGTCATTGGTCTCCAAGAACCATTAATGCTGTCAATGACTCCATTCAGCAGCTTATTCAGGAAACCATTGTGAGAGACATAAAAAATGATGAAATGTTCTCTCTTTAAATTGACACCACACAAGACATCACCTCACAAGAACAGTGTTCTGTTGTACGATATGTTACAGACACCGTTCATGTCAAGTCAAGTGTAAGGAATCTACTGGATAACATTTTGTCCACCTTGTTTCAGAGCTTGCAGGAAAGCTGAATTTGGACCTGGGCAAATGTATTGGACATGCTACAGATGGTGCTTCTAATATGCAAGGCCAATACAAAGGCTTTTCATCACAGATGTCCAAAGTGTCACCAAATCAAGTGCATCTTTGGTGTTATGCACATGTGCTCAATCTAGTTCTAGCTGATACAACCCAAACCGTATTAGAAAGTGGATCACTCTTTGCAGTGCTTAATGATATTGCTGTGTTCTTTCGTGAGTCAGACAAAAGAATGAACGTGTGGGAAAGTGAGATAAAACTCTGGGTAAGCACCAGAAACGACTCTCATCAATTGGCGAGACAAGGTGGTGGGGAAAAGATATTGCTCTCAGGAAAACCTTTGGATCATTTGCAAATCCAGATAATTGTCTTGATGTGGATGTCATCCTTGCATTGAAAGCAATAGAAGAGGACATGACCATGAAATCAACTGCTCGGATTCAAGCACGAGGATTTGTTGAGGCTCTGCTTAAGCATGAGATGATACTGACAGCAGAAACTTTCCTCAGGATATTAGAGCAAACATCACCACTGTCCAAATACCTCGAAACACAAGGTATGGATATTCTGTCTGCCCACAGAATGGTAATGGCAACACATGAAAGCCTGAAAAGCATGTCAAGAGACTTTGCCACAGTCAGTGCCGCTGCAGGGAAATTCGTATTGTGGGCAAATGAAAAATTGCAGGACAAAGTGATAGAGCTGGAAGTTGAGTCTGCTTTGCCATCAAGAAGGAGGAGGAAGAAGTCAACCAGGCCTGGAGAGATTCCTCATGCAGAAGTGGTCACAAGTCCAACAAAACTTTATGAAGTCACAGTCCACAATCAGTACATGGCCACAGCTACCGAGACATTACACAGGAGGTTTCTCGGTCATGTAACACTCTATGCTGACCTTGCGTTTGTGGACCACAGAAACTTTGTTCAGTTAAAGTCATCTGCTCTTCCACCAGTGATGTTCCAAGAGCTCAGCAAATGTCTGTTGAGGTTTGACAATGAAGCAACTGCTGAGAATTTACAAAGTGAATTTGGCAGTTTTGCTCTGCAATGGGAAAAATTGAAAATGTATCCACTAGATGAGTACAATGTCAAAACACTGGAAAACAAGACTGAAGATGAGGGGGTTGAAATACGATGTAAAGAGTGTCCCTCATGTAAGGAATGCCCATTGTGTTGCTACCAGATTCTCAGGAGGTTTAATCTGTTGTCAAATGCCTACCGCCTCCTAGGACTTGCATACAAGTTCCTGCTCACCCTGTCCTTGCCTGTGAACGTACATTTTCAACACTTAAGTTCATTAAAACCAGGCTGAGATCCAAGCTGTCACAGGAGCATTTGGAAGCCTTTATGTTGATGGCAACAGAGAGGGACATCCTCTTCTCTCTTGACTGCATCTGTAGTGTATTAAACTATTTATTTGTGTGTGTACGCCTGTTTTTTATTCTGGCGGGTCCTGAAACCTCAATACACAACAATTAATAGGGACTTGTGTCACTCTGAGGACCTAAATTGAGGTCCTAATGGGTAAACTTGTTTATAAATCATACAGAATAATAAAATAAGATAGAACATACAGTTTGTACAACTATATATATATGCAATGGGGTGCATATATATATTTATATATATATATATATATATATATAAAACATTACTCTTGCGGAGAGTCCCTAAAAAATATCAGACATATTAAGGCATGGTGGGCCGCTCTAGATCATGTCCAGGGCTGTTTTTTTGTCCCAGTCCAGCCCTGAATAGGGCTGTAACATAAAATAAAAACTGAAAAAGTGAAGCGCTATGAATACTTTCCAGATTCACTGTATGCATGTATGTGTGCGTATGTGTATATATCTATATCTATATCTATAAATATGTATATATATATATAAGTAAAATTATGAGACTGCCAAAAGGGAGGAGATACAGCATCTGGCCACTTGGTGTACTGACAGTAATTTGCTCCCTAACACCACTAAGACCATTGTGGGCTTCAGGAAGGGATGAACAGGCTCACATGATCCCATCCAAATCAATGGGATGGCTGTTGAGCCTGTCTCATCCTTCAAGTTCCTGGGGACCCACATCTCAAAGGACCTATTCGGGACCAACAACATCTCCAGCCTGGTCAAGAAGACTCACCAGCACCTCTTTTTCTTAAGACAAATTAAGAAGAACCAGCTGTCATCAGTCATTTTGGTGAACTTCTGTCACTGTGCAATAGAGATCACCCCGACCTGCTCTGTTCACCTCACTGCAGCAGGTGGTGAACACTGCCCAATGCATCACAGGGACCCCACTTGCAGCCATTGAGGACATCCAGAAGAACTACTGTCTGTGCCAAGCACGCAGTATTCTCAAGGACTCCTCTTACCCTGCTCACACACTGTTTTCTATCCTGCCTTCCGGCAGGCGTTTCAGGCCCCCCTGGACAAAAACCAGCAACCTGAGGAACAGCTTTTTCCCCATAACTGTCTCCCTTTTGAACTCTGCACCCCATTGACTCTTTTGCCCCCTCATACACCCCCACACTCGCCTCATAACTTATACTCCCCATGATCACTGCACTATTTAATATTTGCACATTTAAAAATGGCACATATTCATTGCACTACATTGCACTGATTCATCCAATTCATTTTGAATTGTACATACCAACTGTACATACACATTTGTAATTATGTACATATCTATCTGCACACTTCTGATCTATTGTTAATAGGGTTCATACACATTTTTACTACTAAAATTTAATGAAAATTTCCATGACTTTCAAGTAAATTTTCATGACCTAATGTTTTATGTTATGTCTATGTATATGTGGTAAATAATAAGAAAAATGATGCATGTTTAAAGTTATTACAACATATCATAAAACGTGCAACATTTAGTTTAAATTAATCTTTCTAACTATGTAAAATTTATTTACATTATGGTCACACAGGACTAACAATGTGAGAGCATGTATTTGGCCATGGACAGAAAAGAAGACAACTAACCTATATTTAAGTATAAAGATATTTGTTCAACTAATTTCCATGACTTTTGCAAAACTTTGTGGGTTTTTCAAAACTCCATGACTTTCCCAGGTTTTTCATGACCGTATGAACCCTGTGTTTATCTCTGTTCATAGCTATTACAGCCTGTATATAATGTTCATCCATCTGTAAGGATTACGCATAGTTTTTCTATAATTGTACTTTTTAACTTATAACTACATCGTGCACTTGCTGCTATTGCACTCCTGGTTAGACCTAAACTGCATTTCATTGCCTTGTACTTTATACATGTATAATGACAAAAAATTAACTCTAATCTAATTTAATCTAATATATTTTAACATTTAATGGAACCTTTATCTCACTAATGTAAAATTAAAAGCAATAAATTCACAAGTAAAAAACAAGTTCACAAACTATGTGCAGCAGGGGTGTCCAAACTCAGTCCTGGAGGGCCGGTGTCCTGCAGATTTTAGTTCCAATTTGCCACAACACACCTGCACAGATGTTTCTAGAAAGCCTATTAAGAGCTTGACTAGCTAGCCCAGGTGTGTCTGATTGGAGTTGGAACAAAACTATGCTGGACACCCCAAGTTTGGGCACCTCGATTTTTTTAGCCATTTTTATGTGATTACATTTTTATAGTAATAATAGTAAAAAAAAAAAACATTTAAACAAATTTAATTCACAATCCACCAAACTAATCTTTTCACCATTTTTTATACGAACTGAATAACTGCTGTTCATGAATTGGTGGCCGTTTCACTGGGAAAAATTTATTTGAACAGACCCTCTCTTAACAAGCTCACAGCGCTCATCGTCTGACAGCATTTTCAGCAAGACAGCAGGATCGCAGAGGAAGCTACGTTTCAGTGTTTGTTGTATTTCTACTTTTTTCCCAAATGTTTTCAAAATTCTCACTCTTGCACACACTACCTTCCTCTACTCTGATCGTTGGCAGACTGGTGTCGCTAAAATCTCTGTGATTGTGAACAACAGCAAAAAAAATGAACGGTCTATTTACATTATTACATTTAAAACAGAGAAGCAGATCGGTTTGACTGTACCGGGAAAATGACTCAAGCTCGCAGTGCTGAAACATTTGCTGTCTATATGCAGAGCAATGATCTGCTCTCAAAGATGCTGTGTGGCACTGTGCTGCCTTTTGAGTGCTCTGAGGCGGGGGAGAGACTGACAGCATCACCCGCTGCTCGTTGCGAAGCGTAATGTTAGGAATGGTACAGCATCATATGAGAGCCTCTAAAAATCTCCAGTAACACCGAAAACATTCGTTTTTTGGAAAATTTGGCGCTTGGGGGGGGGGGGGGGGGTCTGAAAATTCGCTAAGTTGGCAACACTGGCTGGCAGTAGTGTCCTTTTTGATTAAAGCACTTATACCTCACGCATTATTCATAGGGCCCCCTGGGTTTGAAAAGAATAACGTTAAAATCTTAACTGTCATAGACAGATTTGACAACATATGATAGAAAATGTATAAAAGAGCTATATGATTAATATAGGCTTCTTGTCATTGGTCGGGGGCCCCTAATTCCACGGGGCCTTAAGCGGCTGCTTACTTTGCTTATTGGTTAAATCAGCCCCTGGTAATACCCACTGCGCCACCAGCAATTTATTTATTAAATTTATTTACATTTCATTTTATTTAAAACATTTACATCTGTCATATCAACGATTCTTGACCAGCCATTCTTTTTATTTTATTTTATTGTTTTTAAAAAGACTATAAAGCAAACCTATGTAAATTTGTGCAGATAGTAAAACTGGATTTACTGATGACTCATTTCAGTCAGTTCAAAATCAGGTTGTTTTTTGGGGGAGACGAACATTTAATTTATCAAGCACTTTGGTATTTTAAACTTTTTTCCATTTACCTACAACTACATTATTGACTTCATTAAATCTAATACTAGAAAAACCATAACGGTGCACTTTAAACTATCTGGATACCAACTTTAATAGTGTTCAATCAAAGTGAAACTTAAACTTACATTAGCTAATATGTCTCTGATGGCTTCCTCCTTCTGAGATGCACTCCACAGCAATGTGCAACATGAAGCACCCAGCTCAGTACAAAAGTCTTTCTGCTGCTGAAGCTGTCCTCTGCATTCCCATAACTGCTGCTTAAGAATCAGCTTCTCCTACAAATGTATATGAGAAGACATATACATACACGTGCACACACACATATGCATTTATATATTTAAAGATTTTAACCATTTCCATTAGATCTAGACAACCTAAAACAAATCTCTCATATATGCATCGTTTCTAAGAGCATGACAATCCTATAATACAGTACAGATTACAAATGAGTTTTGCTGACTTAAAATAATGGATACTATTTAATTATATTTAAAGTGTTGCTTTAACTCATTTAAGATGTTCTATGGCCACCTTCTGTGTGATCATAAAAAGTAGTTATCAGGAAAACTGTACATAGTATGTCAAATTGCTTGTGCATACACTTTTCTAGAATTTTTTTTTCGGCTTGGTCCCTTTATTAATCAGGGGTTGCCACAGCGAAATGAACTGCCAACTTACTGCGTTTTACACAGCGCAGCCCATCACTGGGAAAACTTTTCTAGAATCTTAAAATAAATTATGTTTCATTTCAGTGTGGTCTCTGCAGTCTCTTCTCCCTTCTATTATTGTACCTGTTTCTCATTCTGACGCTCATTCAGGGCAGCATCTAGTCTGGTGTGAATTTGTAGACAATTCTCTCTTTCTTGCTGCTCATGATCACAGTGTTCTTTGACTACATCAAAGTCAAAAACAATTTAAAACAGTAAGTCACCAGTCAGAATTATCAGATGACTACATCTTATTTGCCACTTAGCATTCTTAAAAATGCTGTTATTCATTCATTCATTAATTCATTCATTCACTTAGTCCCTTTATTAATCTGGGGTCGCCACAGCGGAATGAACTGCCAATTTATCCAGCATTTGTTTTACGCAGCGGATGCCCTTCCAGCCGCAACCCATCTCTGGGAAAAGAAATGCTGTTATACAACACTTTATCAATTTTTAATTTAAAAGTTAATTTTCTTAATTTGCTGTATTCCTTTCCAAATTCAAATTACCTTGAAGTTGTTGTACACATGTAGGTAATGTTACTGTGTTGGTTTATAAAAATCTGAATTTTCATTGTTCTAGTATCTGGATGAATGTAAACTGAATGTAGAAAATTTTATTCAATTGCAATTTTTAACTAGAAAAGCAAAGTTTGCTTAGACAAACTTTGAATTTTGGTTTAAAGCCAATGATGGCTTAAAGCCAGCATTAATAACAATGTTTATAACTTTTATATGTGTAAATCAGTGTAGAAAAATGACATTTGAGAGCTTTATTTCAGACAGATTGCTGACCCTCCAACCCCATACTGTTGTTCACTATGTCAAAACTGACCACACTACGTATAAATGTTCGTATTGCTACGTGTGCTTACATGCGCCTAGAGACCGTCCTTCATGGATAGTATCAATCATGTCACTGTTGATTATTTTTGGAATAATTTCTCGTAGAGTCCTGACTTCTGCCTCCAGTCTTTCCAAGTCTCGTTTTCTGACTTGAACAAAGCCGTCTGATCCAGCATCCTTCAAATACAATAGAAAGATTGTGATAATGCTTGCTTACTGTTCGAGATGAACAAACGCAAAACTGGACAGCGTATTTTAACGAACTGAGCGTATTATCTGTCGGACAGTGACATCTTGTGGTAATGCTGGTGTTGCTTAGCTATCTTATTCAAAGTACATGAGGTATTATAACAGACTTGTTAAAATTCCAGTAAAATTATTTTGCGGTAAAACAATCGTTTTAAAAGTCTTTTGAAGGGTACAGAAGCACAGAATTGTCAAATATTTAATTAGCATATTAGCCTGCTAAACATTTGCAGTCCATTGATCCACCTAATTAAATGGTTGCTCAAGCGCAAACTTAAAGTCTGCGAAAATGGTAAAAATAGAAATGAAAACTGGATAAAACTTACTTGTACTGCAGATGGCGAAGACGGAACGTTAACTGGGTCGATGGTCTTCATTTTGAAAGTGCTTAAAACTGTTTAAAAGATCTCTAAGTCATTAGCGCCCTCCAATGTTCGGAGCATTTTTACTTCTCAATCCTCCAAATTGTAGACTATGAGGCTGGTTGGTTGAAGCCATGCTTGAAGCAAATATATCACCCTCTGGTCAGCTGTTTATTGAAAAAGGAAAATGATGTGTGTCACCATATGTCACCATGTGAATCTCTTATTATTATTATTATTATTATTATTATTATTATTATTATTATTATTATTTATTTTTTTTTATTATTATTATTATCATCAATAATAATAATAACAGGGCGCCACGGTGGCGCGTGAGTAGCACGTTCGCCTCACAGCAAGAAGGTCGCTGGTTCGATCCCCGGTTGGGACAGGTCCCGGTTGGGCCAGTTGGCATTTCTGTGTGGAGTTTGCGTGGTTGCGTGGGTTTCCTCCGGGTGCTCCGGTTTCCCCCACAGTCCAAAGACATGCGGTACAGGTGAATTGGGTAAGCTAAATTGTCCATAGTGTATGTGTGTGAATGAGAATGTATGAATGTGTTTCCCAGAGATGGGTTGTGGCTGGAAGGGCATCCGCTGCGTAAAACAAATGCCGGATAAGTTGGCGGTTCATTCCGGATTAATAAAGGGACTAAGCCGAAAAGAAAATGAATGATGAATGAATGAATAATAATAACAATGACAGCAGATAATTTACGAGCAAAACAATAACTGATATACTTGGCGACAAAGAGGCTTTTCATAAAATAATATAATGAATTTTAAACGTATGCATTAAATTTAATTTGCCCGTTGTCGTAGATTTTCTTAACACGCGTTTTAAAAATCCATGGCGTGTTTTTATATACGTCATTGTGTTTTTTAGGTCAAACCTGATCCCTAGCCCTAGAAATATTCCAGTCCTGGATTTTCAAACATCCGTTGACGATACACTTCAGAGAGCTCACTTACTTCGCAGTGAGTGTTCAGGTCAGCCCACTGCCTCCTTTGTGTGTGTGGTCGGTGTTTTCTAAGCACACACGCCGGCTCTCTAATTTTAGGGCTTAGAAGCCTAATATTTTGGGGTTTCCAAGACACAGACCATGTCTGTAGGAGTGGAGTCCGGTTTCTCCAACGACGAAGTGCTCAACATACGTTACCCGCTTCACCGCGCATGCAGGGATGGAGATGTCGGCGCACTGTGCTCATTGCTTCAGCGTTCCACCAGCCAAGCAGACTTGGTTGCTGAAGACTCTTTTTACGGCTGGACTCCTATTCATTGGGCAGCACACTTCGGGAAGGTATTAGAAATACATTATTCTCTCAGAGTTATGTTTTCTTATATAGTCCTATTCAAAACACAGTGGCTTCCGGAGACAGAGGCGTGTGTTCGCTGATTTAAGGAATAACAAACGCAGACAGGCGCCTTGTCAATGAGAACCGAACGACAGCACGTGGACAAAGAAATCTGCTAACAAACATATCAGCGATATAAAAGGGGATACTGTATCGCCTGTAAACGATAAGGCCATCAGCGGAAAGCAGGTCATTTGCTGTGGGTGCGTGCAAACTCGCATACTGGGCAAGAACAGAGATTAAGCAAGTAATGCATGTTTGTTGAGAATATTATAATTTTTTACTTAAATGTACTCCTCTGAACACAGTTTGTTTCTGACAGCTTCGAAGTTGCAAGAATCAACTGAACTTACATTTACAGCAGCCAGAGAACAGCAACATCAGGCGCGCGAGCATACCGATTCATTCATTGGCTGGATAAAAACCAATAAAACGCCACGCGCCAAAACAACGAATTTAAAATCTAAACAGTTTTGTCTTGTTGAAACAAAAAGGCTTTGATTGTTTGTCGTAGCGTTCCATTGTCCGTTTAAAGTGAAACGATTTATTGACACCCATGTTTAATATTATTGTTTACAGTTATTGAACTATCGTCATTATGCCATATATTTTAAGTCTATAATTTATTTTATGCATAAACCACAATACGTTAATTTTTGTTTAAACTTGCATGATCTATTTTACGTTTAAGATGTTATTTAAAAAAACAACATGAAATTAGAATGTTTTGTTGTGGCTCCTGGAAAGTTGTCAATTTTTTAATCTTGCATTTTGTTCTAATTTCCAAAATAATGGGAAACAGGAGTGCTCTGCCAGTTTTGGCTTTGAAAGCAGTTTAGTAGCTATCCATCCAAAAATCCGAATAAACTTTGTGCAAAACTGGATTACTGCATAAAAGACATGTGAATAAAGCAGCATTCCCATCCAACTAGTCAAAGTGAACAAAATTGTTACTTCTAGATAAACCTGTGCCAAATAACAACAGTAAAAACGGAATTTGCTGTGGTAAGAGAAGCTGCGTCAATCTTTTCATCATTTAATAAATTATCTGCGTCTCAGAAGGCAATCCTGATACGCAGTGAGCGGAGCACAGACGCTTTTGACAGTTGTGGAGGAAATTAATAATATAATAACACTAATACTAAAATGGTTAAGGGTTTTAGAATGACCAAAACAACATTTCAGATGTTTTGCAGTGTGCTCAGCCTGCTGGTTCATCCTGTCACACCTGCTGTAGTGCCCTCTGGTGGTCTGTTAGGGCACCAGCTTTAATTTGGGTCTTTGGCTGCGTCCGAAACCGCATACTTCCATACTATACAGTATGCTAAAATCAGTATGCGTGCCGAGTAGTATGTCCGAATCCATAGAATTCGAAAAACAGTATGCGAGAAGTACCCGGATGACTTACTACTTCCGGAGAGATTCTGAAGTGCGCATCCCATGCACGCTGCGCTATCCCATGATGCCCCGCGAGAGAATTCATGAATGGGAGTGAAGCGACGCAACTGACGCAGGTAGGTCACGTGACCGTGACAAAATGGCAGATGTACTATGTCCGAATTCCATTCATACTGCTCACATTCATACTGTATAGAACGTACTTTTCTAACGGCTGAGTAGTACGTTTAAATTCAAATGCAGTACCTACTGAGTAGTGGGCGGTTTCGGACGCAGCCTTTGTGTTTTGTAGTCATGTGATCACTCGTTTCCAGCTGTGTCTCATTGTCTAATTAGTTTTGTCTTTTATAAGCCCTGTTATGTTGTGTTTAGTTTGCCTTTGGATTTTGCATGTTAAAAAAACATGCAATCTGCATTTTAAAAAATTCATGCGCATCTTGTCGTTTCCAACCATTTTTTTGCACATATCCAAAATGTGGAAAATATGGAAACATAGCTAATGAAGAGGCTGTTTAGTGTCATTAATAGGAAACAGCCAGAGAACAGGGTAATGAGTTATCCAATGGTGTATTCCAAAACTTCCACACAGCTGCTGGTCCCTGACAACAGAACCTGAGCCTCAAATAGTTATTCTGTGAGAAATGGTTAAATATCTAACTGTTCACAGCTGTGAATTTTCACTGTCTAATTATTCTGGAAGAAAATGTGCAAATCATGCCAAGGTTGATTGTTGATTTTATTTTTCTGTCTGTCAAAAAACAGCTGGAGTGTGTTATGAGGCTAGTGCAGGTGGGATGTGAAGTGAACACACCCACGACCCGATTTGCCCAGACCCCAGCTCACATTGCTGCATTTGGAGGACATCCAGAATGCCTTTTGTGGCTTATACACAGAGGAGCTGAAATAAACAGACAGGTGGGTACACTTATAATAATAACTAATATTAAAGGGCCATGAAACCCCCTGTCCCAGCAGAGTGTTTTCACACCTCTAGTTTGAAAAAAGTCAGGAAAGGGGATGAGCCCAGCTCTGTTTAGGTGGGAGTGTCAGGGGAGGGAAAGAGGGAAGGTTTTGCATAAAAAATGGGAGTTTCAGTTTGGGCACACACTGATTTTCATAGAGGCAAAACAAACACAGACACGGGAGAAAGACAGTGACTTTGTTTACATGGACGTCAGTAATCGACTTAATTGCCGAATTATTAATTTGTCAACATTAACTGCAGTTCAGCACTTTCACAGAAACATTTCACGCATGCCCCCCGTGACAAACAAGATATTGGATGCGAGGAACTGCTTGAAGAGTGTAGTTTTAATGGAGTATTTGATACCGCAGGCTGTATGGGAGAAAAAAAAAAACTCTGCTTTTTTCACTATCTTGGATGTACTCGGTAGGTAGTTTCAGATAGCCGTGTGTGTATAGACTATCCTGTCACAAAATGCGGCGAAAATTCTACACGATGGTAATAGTTTGATTAAGGTGCTTACATGTTTACATTCAGAGAGCAGCATTTGCATGGATCTTTCAGCCCATGATATTGTAGTGATATTAAAGTACTGTAAACTTCATTTTGACAAAGGTATGTCTGTAAGTGTCCATGTGTTAGCCCAACGACGAAGCTAACAGGTGAAGGGTAACAGGTATGGGTGAAGGTTAATGCATGTAAGCCTTTTAGCACATGTGAAAAGAAATATTTTTACTTATGAAAACGTATTTTAATTCGTTTCCAACTCCGAATTTAATCTAACCCCAATTTATTATAATTTGAATGCTCATACCTGAAGAGAGTTTGATTTAGTCACTAGATTATATCATATTAAGTCAGTGATTGTCAGGAAATATGAGAGTTTAAACAAGAATTTTACATTTATTTGTCAGGCAAAGATTTTCCATTCCAATTCACATAATTATACAAGATAAGCCAATTCAGATTGTACAACAGAGTTTAAGATTAATACCTGACCATGTAGAAAGACATTGCAATACACAAGCTCTGAGACAGAGCCCAGAAACTTGTACGTTGCAGCGGGGTCTCCTGGCTAGAACCCCGCTGGCCTAAACAACATCGTTACCTTAAATACCCAACAGGGCGTCACAGTGACCCTTGCCTAGTGTATTGATGTGTTAATCATCTCTGGAGGGGGAGCATCTGGCAGAGATTTCATCAAAGTCAAAACCAAATTCAACAAATACCAGGGAAATATTACAATGAACTTAAGACCACTTTACCAATCACACAGAGACATTTAAAATGATACCA
>CAIGQQ010005934.1:2282475-2305934 GCA_903798035.1 Danio albolineatus | reverse complement strand
AGAGCTAGGAACAGAGAGCTGGGTCAGTTTGTGCTCGAGCAGTGATGTGACGATGGTGTTGAAGGCAGAACTAAAGTCCACAAACAGAATCCTTGCATAGTTCCCTGGTTTGTCCAGGTGTTGTAGGTTATAATGCAGTCCCATGTTGACTGCATCATCCACAGACCGGTTTGCTCTAGGCAAACTGTAGGGGGTCCAGCAAAGGTCCGGTCTTTCAAATGACTTCATGACCACAGATGTTAAGGCAACAGGTCTGTAGTCGTTGATTCCGGTGATCTTTTGTTTCTTCTGGATTGGGATGACGGTGGAGCGTTTGAAGCAGGATGGAACTATGCGCTGTTCCAATGATCTGTTGAAGATCTGTGAGAAAATGGGAGCCAGCTGGTCAGCACAGGTTCTGGGCCTGGCGCTTTCCTTCTCTTCTGGTTACTGAAGACCTGACGCACATTATCCACACTGATCTGAATTGCAGGGGGGGAGAGGGAGATGTCTGTAGGTGTTGATGGCTGTGTAGAAAGATGGTCAGGGCGGTTGTGGCTGGAGGTGGGTAGAGGTGTTGATGGCTGAGTAGAGGGTGTCTGGTCGAAGGTGTCAAATCTGCAGTAGAACGTGTTCAGGTCGTTAGCGAGAAGTTTACTGCCATCGATACTGGGGGGAGATGCTTTGTGATTGGTAATGGTCCTCAGACCAGACCACACTGATGCAGGGTCGTTAGCAGAAAACTGGCTTTCCAGCTTTTTTGCACAGTTCTTTTTAGCCACACAAATCTCCCTTGTTAAAGTGTTCCTGGTCTTGTTGTAGAGAATCCTGTCCCCACTCCTGTAGGCATCCTCTTTGACTTGACGAAGCTGTCTAAGTTTTGGTGTGAACCATGGTTTATCATTGTTAAATGATAAGTAGGTCCTGGTAGGGATGCATAACTCCTCACAGAAACTAATGTAGGATGTTACGGTCTCTGTGAGTTAGTCCAGGTCGGTGGCTGCAGCTTCAAAAACACTCCAGTCAGTGCATTCAAAACAGGCTTGTAAGACCTGCTCTGTATCGTTGGTCCATCTCTTAAAAGTCCTTAATACTGGCTCAGTAGTTTTAAGTTTTTGCCTGTAAGTTGGTATAAGATGAAGCAGGCAGTGGTCTGAGAGTCCTAGAGCTGCTCTGGCCACAGAGCGATATGCATCTTTTATTGTTGTGTAGCAATGGTCCAGAATGTTATTGTCTCTGGTAGGGCATGTAATGTGCTGTCTGAATTTAGGCAGCTCATGTGTGAGTTTTGCTTGATTAAAGTCCCCAAGAATGATAAAAACAGAGTCTGGGTGTTTATGTTCTGTCTCTGTGATTAGATCAGCCAGCAGTAACAGAGCAGTACTCACGTGCTCTTGCGGTGGGGTGTAAACACTGATCAGAATAAACGAGAAAAACTCCCGCGGCAAGTAGAACGGCTTGCAGTTAATGAAAAGCACTTCCACGTCAGGACAGCACATCTTCTTTAACACAGTTACATCCGTACACCACCTTCTGTTGATGTAAAAGCATGTCCCACCACCGCGCGTTTTCCCCGTTGCCTCCGCGTCGCGATCTGCTCTGTACAGCTGAAAGTCTGGTAGTTGTAACGCGCTGTCCAGTATGGCTTCGTTTAGCCAGGTTTCCGTGAAACACAGCGCAACAGAGTTGTTAAAGTCCTTATTTATGCGTGTGAGCAGAAGTAATTCCTCTATTTTGTTAGGAAGAGAGCGGAGATTTGCCAGATGTATGCCAGGCAGCGGCATTCTGAAACCTCGCAGTCTGTTTTTGACGAGCGCGCCGGCTCGCTTGCCGCGCCTGAGCATCTTCCATAGAGCCGCCGCGCCTGCGCGTCTTCCATAGAGCCGCCGCACCGCCGAGAACAACGCTCTGCAGAACGCCAGAGAAATCAAAAACCGGCTGGTGATCAATTGGTGTGCACTGCAGAATGTCCAGCAGCTCATCCCTGGTGTAACTGATCACGTTGGATGAACATAAAACAGGAAAAACAAACAAAAACATTGCAACAGCTGAGGAGCTCCGTACCGCGGCTGCAATTTTCGGCGCCGTCCGTTGACGCAATCTATGTGACAATTCAAATGACTGCATGTTGTGTGCAAAATTGCCACTATAGTGTTTACATTTGCTGTGAGGAATCCTTTCAGAATGCAGGATAGTGAAAGTGTCACGGGTGGATGATGTCAAGCTCCGGGGGCATTTTCTTTTGTGTTTGGCACGTCTTCAGTCTGACTTTATGATAGCTGAGATCTTACTGTGTGACGTGAGCCATGTTCGTGCAGTCCACCCACCCACAGAGCTTGCTGAGGCTCCTTTGTGGGACGCAACCCCCATTTTGGGAACCGCTGCTGTAGAAGATTGAAAATATTTCGTTATTTATATATTGATATTTATATTTTACTGGATTTGGGGTTTATTGGATCAGTTTTATGTATTGAATGGTAAACTTCAGGTTTTTCTCACCTGGTACCTGGTTTAAGAAAGTGACTTAAAGTCCTTTTAATTGTTTGCCCTAACTTATCCTAGCTTCCACTTCCCTTCACATCTTTATCCCCTCTTTGGTGTCCTAGTACCTGATCCTATTGCCATGGGATGATCCTGTCTGTGACAGACAGATCTTTGAAAGATGACGTCTGTCGCTGAGGGTTGTACACTGTAGTCTGTGATTTAGTCCAAAGGGCACTGGAGGTAAAAACAGATGAAAAAAAGCAGGCAAGACAGGTGGACTAATGTACACCTAATACACATAATAATTGTACACAGTTCTTGCTGAAACTGTTGCTAACATGTTATACTATAGACATAACCCCAAATCAGAAAAAAGTTTCAACAGTATGGAAAACTCAAATAAAAAAAGAAAGTAGTGATTTCCAAATTTTACTTGACTTGTATTTCATTGCAGACAATAGGCTCGTTTGAGGTCCGCCTCGCCTTGACTGCAATGGAGACAAGAGCAGGCGGCCGCAGTAAGAGGAGGGCTCAAAAATACATCAGTAGTTGGACACTATCCCAATCTCGCCGTTTTGCTGTCTGTAAACGTCACCGGTGGTGGTTCGCTTTATCGCGGAAGAATGACCTTAAGAAATAAATACCACAGTAATTAATAGTAAATATTATTGTGTTTTTGAACTTTTTTAAATAGTATTTGGTTATGTTTATAGTTGTTGTGATACCATAGCAATTATTTTAAATGGGCTGTTTTTTATCATATCGTTCAAAAACAATATAGTATTGCTATAAATGACTAGTATTTTTAATGTGGGAGTGGATGCAATTTGAAATATCGCTGTTTTTACTAAAGATGGTCATAATCACAGAAGATGAACAGCTCATTACTTAAAAGGGTGTATTTAAAATATAAATCTTTATATTCAACAGTGGTGAATGTTAAAAGAATGTCAGAATAAATATACAGCAAAAAAAGGTTTCAAGAAATCTTATTTGGCTATATATAAATTAAGTAACTTAATTGCAAGATGCTTTCAATGACAGGCCATGACAAATGTTTGTTTGTTTGTTTGTTTTGCTAGGAATGTCCCTAGAATTTGGCATTTTATTGAACAAGTGGTCTATTTCTATAGTCATTTCAGACTTTCTATAGAGGGCATTATAAGGTATAAAGGGTCATGCAGTTAAAAACAAAATGATAAGTCTTCTTGTGATGTTAAACAAATTATTGCAGTTTTAAGAACTAATTTCTAATAACTAATTTCTTAACTAATAATATAATGTAATTCACATAATTTACTAGTTTTTTTTTTTGTTTTTTTTTTTTGAAGATACTATTTAGCCTAAAGTGCAATTTAAAGAGTTAAATAGGTTAACTAAAGCCCCGGTCAGATCACATGATTTTGCCATGATTTTCTTGACGTAGGGTGTCGTAGAGAATCGTAAGCGACAAATTGGCATCGTGACACAAGATTCGATCGCGTCTTCTCGTGTAATGTGGCATAGTTCACGACAACCAATTTCATGCCTGCGACGCCTCACGACGCCGTTGCAGAAAGTCTAGCATGTTAATTTTTTTCTTGTCCTTTACGACAAGTTCCGTCACGTGTGTGACACGGCCCATAGGAGCACATAATTTAGACCTTCTGTTATCTCAGTGGGTGCTGCCATTAATGTCAGGTTCAGGTAATCAAAAAATAGGCTGCATTTTTATGAGTTGGTCACGGGTGGATATGACCAGTCATTGGTTATGCAATCTTTAACTACCTTCTCTAAAATATTAAGGTGTTTTAAGCAATTTTATCTGACAGACTGGCACAAATATGCCGACATCTCCATTCTCACAATGAGTTTCTGAGTTCTCGGGGCACCTGCAGGATTTTATTCAAAGGTACGCTCATATCCAGCACCACCCCGCCCCATCATCCCTTTCTTATTTCAATCTCAAAAAACACTGATGCTTGCTGTCGAAGGCTACTTTTATTCATTAAAGTGACATATTTACAGTTTCAGAGAAGCCCATATTAAACTGTTTTCATTTCGCCGGTCAATTACAATTTAATTCATTTAATCAAATATTTTTTCTTTACATCTCCCACAATTCAAGTACATGCACACTTTAAAACGCAAACACACACCTTTATTTTCATTCTTTCTTGCTTTGTCAATGTATGAAAGTGTATACGGTTTAATAATCAATCTAAATTATTTAAAAAAATAAAGAAATAAGCAGCATTAATTTATGGGATGAACTTCGTATCAATATTATTTGCAAATGCATGTTCTGTCATCCACACGCTCTATTAATGTTGTATATGCAGTTTTACATCCACAAACGAATAGCTTTCCACCTGAGTCTATAAATTAAAGGTTTGCACAAACAAAAACGTGTTCGTAAAAACAAATGTTTTGCATTCATGCATCTTAGGTTTTGCATATGCGGATCAGGTGATGCGCGGGTGTGAATTGACTTTTTGTTGGAATCTATACTGCTGGATTCGTTTGAATTTTGATACTTTCTTTTCGCAGTTTAAGCTTTTCAAGAGTCAAATACAAACAACTTTACAGGGAAAAGCCACAACATTCTTATGCAATGTGTACACATCTACCTACCGATCTGAGAATTATACAATCCTGCATCACTTGAGTCTGAAAAAGTCCGATTTAAATAAATGTGCAGCATTTGTAAAAACAGAGTTTTATTTGTGAATACATATGCTCTCTTTTTCTCTTTTGTGTACGTGAATCATAATTTGCGCACGTGTAGATCAGGTGGCGCTCGTTTGGATTATGAGACTGATTTTACACAGTTTGTCGGCAAACTGCGCGCGCTCAACTCTTGATCCGCCTGCAACTCGCGATCCGCGCGCAACTTTTCATCCACGTGCAGCTCAGCTCTTCATCCACCCGCAACTCTCGATACGCGCTTAACTCTTGATCCACGTGCAAATGTACTAATGCAATTTAATTTAGTGACATTCACCGGCTCAGGTGGAAAGCTATTCGTTTGTTGATGTAAAACTGCAAATACAACATTAATCGAGCGCGTGGATGACAGAACATGCATTTGCAAATAATATTGATACTAAGTTTATCCCATATTAATTCGCGCCCTCTCATTGTTGGTACGCACAACCGGTGTTCTGACGATCTGTGGTACCTCATCAGAATGTGCTACCGGTAGCTCAATCTGTCATATTTCATCTAAAAAAACAAGGTTAGCACATCTTGTCAGATTCAAATGTCTATCAAAAAGAACTACCACAGTAAATACAACTGCTTTAATTCTTTCATTCTTTTCATTCTGTAAAAGCCTGTCCTGCTTATTCAAATGTATAATCAATAGTAAAAACAGTTTAATACAGGTATTTAACAAACCAACACAATCTCACGGCAACTCGTGTTTTAGCGATATAGCAGGCTTGTTTTGAAGCGCATCTCGGAAGGTTATTCGTTATTCTTGTTTATGTAGTAGTTCACTGACCAACGAAAAATACATCACAATGAAGATACAAGTTATAGCTAACGAAATTAGTTTCAAAAAGATATTTTTTTCCAAGAAACAAATACGAATTATTTTTTTACCCGTCCAACTGTGCATTGATGATTTGTTCCGCTCAGTGGAAAATAAGGATTTAGTTAATGCTTTACTGCTTCACAAGTGCTGATGTGCTTTTATTTCATGTTCAGGCAAGAAAGTGTTTAATAGCAACATTGGCAGGAAAATATACATTTAGATTTCAAACAAATATATAAATATTAAAAAGAAAGCATAAAAGTTTGATCCTGTCAATGTCATAACGAATGCCTTTAATGTAGTTATTAGTTGTCAGCCAGCATCAGTGTTTAATGAGATTGAAATAAGATTAAAAAAATTTAATTGCGATAAGAAATGTTATGATAGCAACACTTGTGACTGCTTTGGGAAATAATGTTGGTCGTAGACGTCACTGGATGACTGATCATGGTGGATCGTGTAGTCTGGCACATCTAACCCACGACAAGAAAAAAATCGCATAATCTGACATAGTGACTTTCGTAACCGACAATAAAAATTATGTGATCTGACTAGGGCTTAAGCCATTGGACAACAGTGGTTTATTCTGTAGACATAAAGTAATTCTTAAGGGGTGTTGATTATATTGACATGCTTATTAGGCTTATAAAAACTGCTTTTACTCCAGCCAGATTAAAAGAAATAATCTAAGACTTCTCCATTAAAAAAAAAAAAAAAGGCAGTAGGAAAACAGCAAAAATGTTCTTGGTCGATAAACATAACTTTTGACTTGAAACCACACAAAGAGGCATAGTGGCAAAACAGTCTGATTACATTTGTATGCATGCATGCATGCGTATACGTATGTATCTTTTATTGGATTGACTTTCAGGGAATAATGCTGCACGATAATTACAATCTGCAAAATTCACACAAGCATACAAAAAGTGAACAAACAGGACTTTAAATTAAGAGTGAAATAAAATACAGCACATGCATCCTAATGATTTATTTGTAACAATTAGTTTTAGATGTCATGTTATGTTTTTACAAAGATGTGTTTTGTTTTTATTTGCATGTAAATCTAAATAAATAAACATCTGTTAATGGTCTTTTATGTTTTTTTTTTTATTATTATCAACGAAAATACAAATAAAGGCATACAGCCAGGTATAAACCTTAGTTAAAAACAGAAGATAGAGAAGCGCAATTTCAGTCTCATCCGATAAGCATTCAGCTGTGTCGTCAGCCAGTTGATTCCCATCATGCTTTTGGTGTGCGCAGTCGTTGGAGAGCCAATGCAGCCGACTGCTCAATCCGAGACATACGCCTCGCTGTCGCAAGAGTTTTTTGGCACATGTCAGTGTGACATCAGAGCGAGGCGCTTGCAAGTCGAACACATTTCTTACTGTCATGCATTTTGCAGTGATCAGTTGCAAAAGATTTTGGCCATCTCAAACGAGCCTAATTATGTTTTGTCTGGTCAACTTCATTTCATTTGTAAATAAACATTATTTCCTGTCATAAAGACCTTCAATACATTCCAAAAAAGTTTGGACAGGAGAAATTTTGGGCTAGTAATCATTTTATTGCTTAATTATGTGATTTGAAACAGGTGATTGTAATTATGATTTGGTGCTCAAGGAGCATCCAAGAAAGGTCTGGTCCTTTAGAACCAGGGTTGAGGGTTGAGGTTCACAGTTTGCCTACAAATACATGAGAAAATTATTGAAATGTTAAAAAAAAGAAATGTTCCCCACAGAAAGCTAGGAAGACATTCGGATGTTTCACCTTCAACAGTGAGAACATAATTAAACGATTCAAGGAATCTAGAGGAATTTCAGTGCATAAAGGACAAGGGTGCAAGCTAAACTACCGTGATCCCTGATCCCTCAGGCAACACTGCATCAAGAATCGTCATTCATCTATAAACGATATCCGAAACCTTTGTCAAGTACAATACATACAGTAGTTACAAAGACAAATGCCAGTGAAAACTACTGTGCCAAAAGGAAGCCCTATGTTAACGGTATCCAGAAGTGCCGTTAACTTCTCTGGGCTTCAAGGCATGTGGGATGAACCATCCCACAGTGGAAAAATGTACTGTGGTCAGATTAATTAGTATTTCAAGCATTTGCCATGTTATAGGGTTGTGTCAATGCCATTGGCAAAGGTAACTTTCACTCAATGCTGAAAAATACATAGAGATTTTGGAGCACAATATGCTGCCTTTTTTTCCAGGGACAACCATGCATGTTCCAACAAGACATTGCAGAATCACATTTCTGCACACATGCACAAATTATTTTTTTAAATGTGTTGCAAGAACATAAACTAGACTAGATGTTTATTTTGGGAGGGAAAACAACAAAACAATAAAAATCAAATCATGAGAACACATTAAATAATGTTTGTTGTAATGTCTGCAATGAAGATATTTTTGTCTGAAATTAAGTAAATGAAAGATCCCTGTTGTCTTACAATTACTGCATCAATTGTGTGTTGGCCTACATTTTATGGCATTATCTGGGTTATTTAAGGACAAACTGTGCTCAAGTTTACAGCTGTTGTACTGGGGTAAATTGCATTTGGGAAACATAGCCCTCTTAGGTAACCTACATCAGATTGACAACAGCCAGAATTGCAAAAATTTTTAAACAGCTTTTAGAAATCCACTGTATTTTATTAATTTGATGTTCAGACTACTAACACCTATTCTGTTGCATGGCCTGTTCAATTAATATTGTAAAAAAAAAACTTGCTTTTCCAATATGGTTTCAGGATTATGTTGGTGAAGCACCGATTCACAAGGCAGCACGGGCTGGTAACATGGAGTGTATTAATGTCTTGTTGATCCAGGGAGCCAAACCGGAGTAAGTTGCTGCCTAATTTTAATTAACTAATCATTTAATTTACTTATTGATTTGTTTGGTATGTTTTGTAATGTAATTTTTAGGAAGTTCATCAGAGTGTGACAGGGAAGCTCCAAAGTAAAAGATCTCTGCCATTAATCTGTGTTTTTATTTTGATAATGTTATAGAACGAGTGTTAATTTAGTCTAGAAAAACATTTTTACTCGAGCAGTCAGAACTGAAATGCAAGTATGTGTAAAAGAAATTGCATACAATAATTCCTCTGTGGCCTATAGGACTGTAACTTATATAATAATTAGTATAATTATAGGACGACTGCAGATGTCAGTATGCAACTGCTTGAACTTAATTTAGTTAAGTTTAGTTTACCCAGAAAGTTCAAACGTCAAATGAACCTGAAATATTAAATTAAGATATTTTAAATATTGGTATTGTGTCCATCTATTGAAAGTCAATGGAACCAACAATTGGATGCATACAAGCACATTGTTTAAATGCTGTTTTATTGGATGTAGCTACAGTCAACCATAAGCAGAGCTCTTTTATTGGAGGGTTTTTTTTACTGTAATGAGTGTCTAAACATGTTGTTTTGTTTAAATGTTTTTTGTTTTTGTTTAGTGATCAGATTAAATAAAACAATAAACACAAAATAAATTCACATTAAATTTTTTTGCTCCTATTTTCCTACAAGTAAAAATAAAATATTTGGTGGTCATTTTGTTCATCTGTTGAAAAAGTTTATGCAACCAAAACTTGGATGCACAGATGTATAAAAGAGTACATTTTGATTTGATTAAAGATGATAAAACTCTCTCAAAACAAAATGTATGTTTTTTTTTTGTTTGTTTTTGCTTTTTATTTTTAAAATGTTTCTTTTACTAATAATGGCAAAGAAAGCTAAGTTAAGTTTTAAAGACTCATATCTTGCCATACTTCAAGATAAGATTTCATTTGGATTTATATTGAAGATAACATTTTTGTAATTATTTTGTTTCTGTAATTGTATATTTTAAATTGGCCAGTTTTTGAAAACTTTCTAGACTTTAGTCAAAACTATTATATTAAAGTGAAAATTGGCATCATAACAATTAATAAGACTTGTTGGAATAATTTTATCTGTGCTTTCAATATCCAGCATATAATAGCAGTGCTTCGTTTTGTTGTAGTTGAGCTTTAATATAGAGCCTCATGTTAACTACAGAGCCAAAGTCAGTGGCATGTTTTTGAAACAGTTACATTCAAATGTTACTGCTGGGCTGTCAAAGTATTAAACAAAGAGTGATAGAGAGTGATCAAATGTGCTTAAACAGTAGCATTACTTGAAATGAAGGCGAGAAACTAGATTTACCACACCAGTGTTTGTCATGCGCATCTTGTCAGGGAAGCATGGCTGTTGGTTCAGTAGTAAAACTCTGGAAGCCAGAGGATGTTCTTGCAGAAACTCCAAGCTTAAAGAAACCCAGGAAATCCCCATAGCGTTGCATTGACAGATTTAACTGCTTTCATTGATTCAGCATGACTACGAAATCATCTCACAGAGGGATTTTTTTTTCAAACAATTGTCTGCAGTAAACAGTTAAAGGGCCACGAAACACCAAAACACATTTTTGAGCTTTTGACAGTCATATATGTGTCCCACGCTGCTATAAACACTATTAGGACACATATAATTGTCTAAAAAGTGAATATTGGTTGTTTTTGCGTTATTTCGAGCAAATTCGTTCTTCCGGTTTGAAACGATTTTTTTGAGGCTGCGTCACGCCGATGAGAGCCATGCGTATTCTCCCGCGTGGTGACTGGAAGTCTGTCCCGGCGTGAACAAATTGACGTCAGTGAGCGTGCGTCATTAATTCATGACATAGCCTTTGTTCAAACCAATCAGCGCTCTCTATTGTGTATGCGGCGCAACTCATTAATATGCACGAGAGCTTCGAAGACTGTGTGTACGTGTTGCAGTGTCCAGACGGCAGCGACGCCACGTTGTGCTTCCAAAACAAGTGGAAGGAGACGCAGGTCGCCAGTGTTGTGTTTATGTGCTGCATGTTTAGTCTCCATTTCCCGCTATGAGAGCACAGCTGGACACACACACACACACACACGCGCGCGCGCAGCAGAAATGCGTCAGTAAGGAACTTTATTTTTTCACCCGAGAGCTTTCCGCATCTGGAAATGGTTTAAAACAGACGCCGCTCCAGTTCATGTGGATTGTCCTGGTCTAAAGATATGGTAAGCCATCAGTGCTCTTTGTTTGTTTATTCAGATAGAGAAGTTAGTTCTTAGATAGTAGCTCGTAGAGTTTGTAACTCTGTCAGTGTTTAAAGACAGACCTTTGTCAAAATTATTAACTGTTACCGAGTTTGCAGTACGATAATATCTGTACAATATTAAAAACTGAAAGATCCGCTGTAAATTCTGCTCTCCGAGGGTAAACACTGCAGTCAAACAGTTTGCTTGTGTAGAATTTTTGCCGCATTTTGTGACCTGATAGTCTGCGGAGGGATTTTATTTCTCCTCTACGCCGCGCGGCATTAAACACTCCATCAAAACAACACTCTTAGCAGTTTCTCACACCTCGTTTGTCACGGGGGACATGCAGGAAATGTTCCTGGATTAAAGTATAAGTGCCAAACTGCCGCTAAAGTGAACAAATTAATAATTTGGCTAATAATTAGATGACTGATGTGATGTCAATGTAAACAGTCTCTTCTCCCTCTGCGTCTGTTTGTGTGCGTCGCTTATTTGAAAATGAGCGCGTCCACAAATGGAAACTCCCATCTTTATGCAAAACCTTCACTCATGCCCTCCCCTTACACTCCCTCCTAAACAGAGCTGGACACGCCCACTTTCCTAAGCTTTTCCAGACTGTAGGTGTGAAAACACCCAGCGGAGCCAGGGGGGTTTCGTGGCCCTTTAAAACATGTTTTTAAATGTAGTATTTCCAAATGCAGCATTTACTACACACATTTGTATTTCACAGAGGATGCGACACAAACAGCTGTCATTATTACAAAATGATTAAATTGATTTCATTTTCATCTGATAACATATTATTATAATTATTATTATTATATTTTTTAAATAGATTTTAAAACTTTAATTATTTTTTTCATTTTTTTCATTTTTTTATTGCTTGCCATTCATGACTCTGTGTAGTAAATGTTAATCCATCTGAAAGCATGTTGGCAAGTTCTACTAAAACTGGCTTTACTGGCAAAATGTGCATGAAAATGTCTCTCGATTGATCGCCACCCTACCAATCCCCATTCAGTTGTATTTGGCATAAATAACTACCTTTTTTAGTTTAAAGAAATCTCCCAAGACCTCCCTATTGGTAAATCGATTTATCAATTCTATCCAAGCTTGCAAGAAAAGTAATTTGTTTTCAAGGGTTTTATTTACTTGTCCAAGTGCAGTGGTCATACAAGATACGCTGAATGCCATCACATTGAAAAAAATATTGTAATGTTACATTAAAAAAAATCCTATTAATCTTTGACAGCCTTAGTTATCTAACAAGTAACTGTAAAATAAAGTCATGATGTTTTAGATATTTGGAAAAATCTGTCACTAAGAAAGATTGTTTTAAGGAAAACTTGCAGTAGGGCAGGACATGCAAAGATGTGTCAACACTAAATGTCTGCTTGTTTTTATGCATCGTAAATCATTCAACCTTTTCATTTTCTAAAATAATCTGTGACTTTTCAGATGAAAGTAGCATGTTTACAAAACTTAATGAAGATCCATTGTGAACTGTTACAGAGAAGAAAAATCCCTACATATCTCAATGTTTTGCAGCAGTTGAATTTAAACATCACTTGATTTTTCTCATGTAAACCCCAGAAAAGGGAGGGAAGCATTCCAAAAACTGCTGCCTTCAACGAAACACCCTTACAATGAGCGTTCACACTATCGCTTCCTTCAGTATCTACGCACTGGCAGTCTGTCGAGGTATTTCATGTGGTGATTGGTTTTGATTCTAGGAAAACGGTCATGATAGCATTTAGACCTGCATGCTTTGTCTAGACAGCAATGTTGTTACGTATCCTGCAGTTATTTTCTCAACTAACAAGAGAGGGGAGGGGGGTGCTCATCAGTAATGAGTTTGAAAATAAAGGGATATTCACCCAAAAATTACAGTTCTCACCATTTATTCACATTGAGGGGTTCTTAACATGTTTAATGTATTTGGTATTATCTATTGAACATGCAACAAGATATTCTAAAGAATGTTTTTTTCCCCATCGTTCTTTAGTATATCTTCCTTTCTGTCCCACAGAAGAAAGAATCTCAGACAGGTTTGAAACAAGTGGAGGATGAGTAAATGATGACTGAATTTAAATTTTGGGTAATCTATTTCTTTTGAGCTTTAATAAAATACAGTATTTTGAATATAAAAATACATAGAATGTATTAAAGCTTGCTTCTATGTATCCAAATATCTTTTTCAATGCCAGACGATATTAAATGGTGTTCACCCCAAAATAAAAAGCTGTCATAGAATTTAAACGCAAAAAACCTTTGTAAGAATAGGTGATCAAAAATCACATATTGTAACACAATCTAAAATTGTCCTATTCTTGTTAGTTAATATATATTTTTTATTATTATTATTATTATTATTATTATTATTATTATTATTGGTAATATCCAGACTTGAACAACCTTGTGACCATATTTGACTACATTTTATATTTAGTCATTTAGCAGACGGTTTTATCCCAAATGACTTATCCCAAATATTGTGACATTGTTTTAGAAATACAAGCTGTGATTTTTATTATGATGTAATCAGGTGCTCATGGAAGAGCTGAGTTTTAGCTGCTTTTAAATGTTGCCTGCATTTCAGAAGTTTGCATGGGATTGGGGAGATTATTAACTCGCCGATTATTTTAAAAAGGTTTGGAAAATTATTTCGATCCTCTCTGTGATGGTACCACAAGGTGATGCATGCCAACGGTTACCACTTGTAGAATTTGGATTTCAAAGTAATGTGTTTGTGATTTGCATGTATGCTAGGTCAAATAGATTTATCTTAAGTCTAGATTTAAACTGACCGAGTGTCTCTGCCTGGTGGGTTCATCTAAGAGTTTTGGAGAGATTTGATGACTATATAAAATGTCACTATATGTTCTAATAAAATGAACAGATGTAATTTAGAATTTTTGTTCACATTTAAACATTTATCAGGATTGAGCACTGCTTTACAGGTATTACATTTATTCACGGAGGTTCAAGTATGAAGGTAAATCAGTATCAAACCTCCAAAGATTGCAAATCTAAACGTGAGAACCTGTGATGATAATACTTGTATGCGTAGGTTGAAATTTACACTCACAGCTCTGATATGAATAGCTGAATCTCTCAATTTGCACACAAAGACAATAATCAACACTTGTGAAGTTGCAGATTAATAGTTATGTGTTTGTAAAATGTCATTCTCAAATATGTGAACACTATATTGCAGTTTTGCTTGACAATCAGGGTTTGACATAACATTTTTTTGATGACCAGCCACTGTGGCTAGTAGTTTTTCAACATTACTAGCCACTCACCATCTTCACTAGTGACAATTTTGTTGTTGGAAAAATATATTTCATATGTAAAAATTTGATTTTGGCATGCTAAAATTTCTTAATATTGATTTTGTGTTATGTCCAGGGATGCACGATATATTGACAGCCATATCATTATCGGCCGATTAAAAACTATTTATAATGGAATAGCTATCAATCCGATATGAAAATTACAACGATAACTTTAAGCCGATAGATTACGTAATTGCACAGAACTGCCTGCCTCGCGCATGCCTGGTTTGAACTTTTTCAGATTTCTCCAGTGCACTACTATGGAGCTTTCCCTCACAATGTTTATTCCTTCAAAGTCCGTCCTTTCTTTGTGTGGTATTGCTGTGCGTTAATAACTCTAAGTAATCATATTCCTTATTGTAGTTATGTTTGATAGTGTCATAGTGTATTTTTGTTTAAATTGCCTCAGGAAAATTATTACATGTGTAAAGTAAACATAATAGCAGCGATGCATGTGCTAAACAACTTGTTGGATTGTCTGTAATGTAATATGATTATATTTATTATTATTAACTCATTGTTTGCCATGTGTTGTTGATGTAAGACTGTATTCAGTTTGAACGGTGTATTTAAAATGATTATAACGTTCGCACATATACACACACATACACACACACATAGTGGTCCGAAAGTTTTCACAACACCCCAAACAGCAGCAGAGGAGACGTGTGCCAGTCAGTAAATCCAGCATAGGTGACATTCTGTCTTTATATTATGCACTGTGTATGTCAGGGATCACCAATCTCGGTCCTGGAGGTCCGGTGTCCTGCTGGGTTTAGCTCCAACTTGTCTCAAAAAACCTTCCTGGATGTTTCAAGTATACCTAGTGAGAGCTTGATTAGCTTGTTCAGCTGTGTTTGATTAGGGTTGGAGCTAAAATCTGCAGGACACTGGACCTCCAGGAACAAGTTTGGTGATCCCTGGTGTATGTCACATCTGTGCTCAAAGCTCAATTGTTGTATCAAAATCTGACAGCGTCTGCAGTTAAAGTTTCAAACTTGCAGCGCTTTATCATAAACCTTTCATCGATAATTTTTCCCACAGTGGACAGCAAGAACGAACATAGAAGCGTTGTCTGATTGACAAGCATCACCTACATGTGTTCAAAAGAATCTAAAACGCTAAATGGGAGGAATTTATGCTGCATTTTATAAAAGTAATACTATCTGTATTTAGCTTTTTGCTTGTACAGTGACTCTGAACTGTCAAACACCTCTCAAAACGCTTTTTCTTAAATTTCATATTTGAACATGCACATTACTGTAACACGTTTTGTCCAAGAACATTTGAGTTGGTTTCAGTTCTTATGTTCTTTCGTTTTCATTTAATTTCCTATATGTTTATTTTGCTTGTTTTTGAATTAAGTCCCATTTTGTTGTTTGACCTATTATTTTTATGCAACGGTCAAATTTAATGTTAATTTTCTATGCAAATTTAATTTTTTTTTATTTTTGGCATGCTGATATATCATCTTACAATTTTGAATTTTTTATTTTTTTGCATTGAGTAGGCTATTCAGTTCATAAGATCAGTCAAACTTTTATGAAGTTTTAAAAAAATCTGTTGTTAATTGTATATAAATATAACATTTTGAAATATTTATATTTATCGCCTATAGTATATCGGCTATCGGACTCCAAATCTGTTATCGATATCGGCTAAAAAAATCCTTAGTGCATCCCTAGTTATGTCCACATGATGCCTGATTCATTTCACTATATGTGTGGTGTGTATGACCTTGCTCAATGAGCATGAGCAAATGGGTTGTGGTTTGTGGTGTTGCATTACAATTAGTTATTTCACATGACTTTTCAGGGCTCAACACGCCTTCTTTTTTTTCTTCTTCTCTGGCCACACCAAAAATAAATAAATAATAATTTCTCAGCGAAAATGTTTAAATAATTAGAACATTTTAAAACCGATAAAACATTTTAATGCAGATAAGTGAAATAAATATGTATACTTTTTTTATTATTATTATTCAACAAAGCTGTTCTTAAAAAAATAATTACCATTTAAAAAAGAATTATTGTCATGCATCTAAAAGTATCCACAGTATTCTGTCCTGGTTAAAGGTCCAAGATCATCAGTCAACTATACATAAAAGGGAAGCTAAAAGGATGATAATTAAACCATAAAAAAATAAAAAAATCTGCAAGCAAAATAAAGTAGGTGAAAGATATACCATGTGCAATAATAAAAAGGATCACATACACACAGTTAGCATTAGGCCCATTAATAATCTGTTCAATGAATGGTTAAAACAAAAGTGGCAACTGCTGCTACTGCTTACAAAAAGACATTAAAAATGATCTGGAACTCTTGAAAGCAGCAGGACTTGAGCATCACTTTTTGTTTATTTGATACCCAATCTTCTGTTAGTTCCTACCTTACAGACCCGCTTTCAGTTCGCTAGATCGCTTGCACATGCCTACGGTTAGTGCTGTGAGACTTTATACAGGAATATGTGCTTAAACTATTTTAAGCATTAATTTATAAATGAAAAATATATCAACAGGACATGTACATATAATTTGAAGGGCCTTGTTTATTTAACTATTGCAGACCTTGGAAAAGTCATATTCTATTATGAAAACTTTTGGCTGAAAATATCAGGGAAATTTTATTTGTTAAATAAATAACTAATGTTTTCCACTGCTGGAGACAAGTGTTCAGAGGGCCTGTGCTTACCTCTATGAGCATTCTGATCATTTAGGCCCAATCCCAATTCTATTTTTGTACCCCTATCCCTTCCCCTTGACCCTTACAACCGAGGGTTAAGGGGAAGGGATTCAAAACTTACCTCTAAGAATTGGGACAGCACTTCAACACCTGCACACGTCATCATATGTCATCGCGATCTCTTGCTTCATATGAGATTAGACGATCACGACTGCTGTAGTTATTCCAGTTGTGTTATTTTTTGGTGTTTATCTTCAGGAAATCACTGAAGGCATATATTATGTTATCATAACGATCTAATGTGGCAATAAGATCGTAACTATACTGTGTATTTACACCGTGGCCATATTTATCTGTGTAAACACACGAAAACAACATTAACAATATAGCAGACACTGTAAAAGCTAATTTCCAGCCACTAGACATTACTGACAGGGTATTCCAGTGTCATCGTGTGTCAGAATGTTGTGGGACTGATGTAATCATGTTATGATTATGGATTATAGATCGCGAAATTTAGTTTTGTTTTGTTTTGTTTTTTTCCTGTTTTTTTTTTTAAAGCATGACAGTAAAACACGAATGCGGCTATGAGTATATTAAAACATATGTTTGTTTGTTGTAAAAATTCGTAATAATGACAAAAAATACTAATTTGTGGATCTCCTTACTTCCGGGTTCAGCTATCCTCCCGATGGGCAGGTGCATTCTGGGAATTTTTTTACCCCTCTGTTTTAAGTGTGTTCCTGAAAAATCTTTGTTCGAATGGGTGTATAACCCTTGCCCTTAGCCCTACGCCTTAAAGCTAAAGAGAATTGGGACACCACTACCCCTTGACGGGAACGTGCAAAATGAGGGGTAAGGGGAAGGGCTAAGGGGTAGAATTGGAATTGGGCCTTACTGTTCTTGAAGAAAATATATCAATCTAATGGGAATGCATTATTTTGCATAGAAAATAATTCCTGGCTACATAAAATACAATAAAAATAAGTTGGCCATGTGTGAACTTTAGGACATAGCCTATTACTGGGGATCAGAAAACTCACCCAAAAATAAAAATAAAAACAGTATTTACAGAAAATACATTCTGGTGATCTGCTAAACAATAGAGTTTATTAATAACCTGGTGAAATTTGTTCATAATGCACTCCAAACAGCAGCGAAGCTCTCACAGTGAAGGCTATCGCTACTACACATCGGGACGTGTTTATCATTCAAAATGTATTTGAAGATGAAGTGTAACTGATCACAGAATATGATGTAGACCTCAGGAATTAACACTACATCCACAATATTTATTTGTGTCATAAACACAGCAGATTGCAAATAACGCACATGAGTTTCTGACACAGAGCCAAATGAGGGAGAGCACACTCTTAAAGAGCAACACACAAGTACATCAACAAATACAGAAAACAGATCCCAGGGCATTCTTGGAAAGGATTCCTGGATTCACCACAGTGATACAGTAAGGTATTCACCAGCACCAAACTATACACATTTGCATTTTTATGACAGTGGAAAAACCCACAAGTAGCAGCATAGTGCTTCAGTTTAGGTTGTGTAAAAAAATATATATAATAACAGGGTTCCCGCGGGTCCTTAAAAAGTCTTAAGTCTTAAATTAAAATCCGGGAAATTAAGGTCTTAAATTGTCTTAAATTTACCGTAAAGTTGCTGTAGGTATTACATTTTTAGCCGGTGTGTTTAATGACGATAGGAAAGCACAGTCATTGGAAAGCACAGTGGTCCACCGTAAAACATCTAATTTAGTATGTGTGAAACAGGAGTGAAATGACAGTCTCCGTGATTTATTAGCTTATTACGGTAGGTCGGCTACAGATGCTGACGTCGGTCTGCACATGCGTGGTGCCATTACAAGCGCGGTTGTGGTGAGGTGACCATGGGGCTCAAAGCCGTCGAGTCGCACATGAAAGGAGAAAAGCACCAGTGGTACGTTCCAGCAGCTAGTTATAGCAGGTCCAGGTTAATCCTTGCATTGTTTGCAGCTCGATTGTTTAGTTACTAGTTCGTGTTCATGTTACTAGTTCAGACGCGACGCCACCTCACAGTCGGCTATAACAAGTTTCACTTCACCGCCAGACACCCAAAAGTCAGAGGTACTGTGAGTCAGAGGTACCCCCCCAGTTTGGCCAATTTCACTCGCGCCCCCCTCTCCTCAGAGCCAAAATTATTATCCATGTGTAAACATTCACAGGGTTCGATAATAAGGACTGCCCGATGGCCCGGGGCCAGCGTGCGACACGCTCGGACCAGTATACAGATTTGTTATTGGCCTGTTCGGGCCAGTGCTGCCTTTTCACAAACGTTTGGCTGCGACTGTCTGTCAATTGCGTGCAAATACAATCTTAGGTTGCTTTCATACATAGACGTTTGTTTCTAAATATGTCTCGTTTCCCCTGTTAGCGCGGTTCGATTGGCGTATGTGAATCCAGCAATCACGCTCGGATCCGCGCCAAATCAATCAGTCCGAGATGGCCTGAATGAGGGTCTCTGCTCGATTGAGCGGATCGATTGTAGTGAGAAAACAAAACTATCCAGCGAACTAACGACCCAGGCTATATCACAGTGTATTAAGATTGTGTAATAGCCATGTATACGGCTATATGAATAGAGAATTAAACGAAAGTGAAAGCATACTGAAATATTACAAAGTGCTGTTTATCCATTTGGAAAAATGACCGAAGTTACCATCTGATCATTATTCCACATTTTAATCTTATAATATGTTGTTTTGGGCCAATTGTGTTGTTGATTTCTGCACTGACAGCTGAAAGATCCGCATTGATCTCCTTCATGATCTGATGCAGTCACGTTTCAACTGTTATTTCTCTCATTAATTTAAGCCTATAATGCAGAATTCTAGCCGACGTTTCTTTAATAGATTGATTAAGTCAATAGATTTTTACAAAACGTGACGACCGAAATGCTCTGTATGAGAAAGTCTGACCTCTCTGATTTATATTTGGTGATGGTGTCTGTGGGTGTCAAAATTAAAGTGCACTTTTTCGCTTATAAAATATTATATACACAACTGGTCAAAAGTTTGGGGTCATTATGATTGTTAAATATTTTAAAATAAGCTTCTCCTGCTCACCATGGCTGCATTTTTTTCATCATAAATACAGCACACACAGCAAAATGTTATTGCACTATACACTCTTAAAACAAACGGTTCAATATAGAACCAAAAACGGTTCTATGAAGCGCTTCATATATGGAACCCCAAAAAGGTTCTATATAGAACCATTTTAAGGGTTCATTAAATAGAACCCCAAATGGTTCTTTGAATTCAAGTTAGATGGTTCTATTTAGAACCATTTAAGGGTTCTTTTTATTTATTATTGAATTATTGTTACTTATTAACAAATAAAAAATAAAACCAATCCAGACAATTCAAATTGTTAAAATTTATTCAATTCATTATACAAAATATTTTTTTAAATATTTAAAATTGCACCTCTGCATACTTTGCATTGGACAGCAGATCTACCTTAACAGTTTAATGGCATTCAACACTGTTATTGTAATGATTTCACTTTTATAAGCTTTTTTACTGTTTGAACAAATACAGAGCTTAACTTTCACACATCTCTAAACGGAAGAGAAATATATCACAATGCAGATGGAAACAATACACAAACAATCAAAACATCTATTAAATAACACTACAATTTCAAAAAGTGGATGGTACCTGCATGTATTGGTCATCACAACATCCATTTTTATACATAATTTAATAAGAAACATCACTAAAACATTGCAGAATGATTAGACAAAACACTGCAAACAGCCATTCCACAACCTGTAGCATGTCCATGTCTGTCAGCCTCTCTTATAAGGTAAATAGTTTTGTCCATGGGTGGCACAGTGGCTCACTGGTTAGAACTGTCACCTCACAGCAAGCAGGTCACTGGTTCGAGTCCCGACTGGGCCAGTTGGCATTTCTGTGTGGAGTTTGCAAGTTCTCCCAGTGTTCATGTGGGTTTCCTCTGGGTGCTCCTGTTGACCCCACAGTCCAAAAGCATGTGTACGGTATAGGTGAATTGGCCATAGTGAGTGAATGTGTGTAGATCTATGAGAGAGTATATGGGTGTTTCCAAGTGCTGGGTTGTGGCTGGAAAGGGCAGATTAGTTGGTGATTCACTCCTCTGTGGTGCCTCTGATAAATGAGGAAGTAGAAGGATAGCGAGTGAGTGTTGTCCATTGTAATACTGACACTTCAAGCCTTGGTGGAATCAGGAGAGCTGCTGAATCCTGGATGGTGTAGGACCTTTGGATTTCTGTAAAACAATATTTTAATGTTGAGTACTTTTAACCAATTAACATGTCATCAAATAGAATTACAGTTATAATCAATACAATTAAAGTGTGTGTGAGTGTGTGTGTGTGTGTGTTTGGGGCAAATAGTATGTAGTATAGTGTGTAGTTACCTTCTGCGGTTTCCTCTGCTGGTCCAATGAGACTGTCATGGAGCACTACCTTCTTTCCGTCCCTTTTTGGGCCATTTCTTTTAAAGATGTTTCTGTGTTCTTCACCAAGTTTTCTATGCAGCATCCTAAATGCAAAAAAACATTTTGTTTACTTCATGTGTAAGTTTCCAAATGACATATTTTCAGCAATACAAGTTTCTTAAAATCATCATGGACGCAAAACTATTTGGCACACAATGTAACAGTGTTTACTCACAAGCTGTGGCACTCCAAGAAGAAGAAACTGCTCCATTAGTTCTGCAAACCTCTCCATAATCTGTACTCTGGAAAAGGGTGTTTCATTCGGTTCTTGACTTATGAGTATCTGGTGTCGCATTCCAGGTCCATCACAATCTGAGGTAGGAAGACAGCATTTTAGAGTGTGTAAATATGAATTTAAACCACAGAACTAATCTACCTTTGGCATAAAATGTATTGAACTGAACTTGCCTTGTGTTAAGTTCCTCAGAGTACAGTTCACTTCCTTTTCATCCCATTAATTTGTTTCATTTTGCAAGATGATTGATGAGCTCACCACTGAAATCCTTTCATTTTTAAATTTGTTTTGCAGACATTCCAACAAGGTATCCTGTAGGCAAATTTACACTTTCTTTTAAAACATATTTTCTTTGCAGGACTTTTTAATAAGCAATGACCTTAATATTCTCACTGTACAAACAGCAGCAATAAGTAATGGAACATTTTTGTGATAAATATATTATTTCAGTACACAACAACCAAGTCTGACATATGCATGTTATAAAATACAATATTTACCAGGTGTCCTTGTTGATGATAATTGTGTCACAATTATGGATGTAACGCATGTCCTTCTTTAAGCTGGGATCCTTCCTCTTCAAAGCTACTTGTGTCCTGCAGCCCAGGTTACAATACAATGTAAAAGTCTTTTATAATATTCATTTCATAATACTTAATACAGTTTGTTTAGAATTAAAAGCAATAATACATACCGAGCACAAGATTTACAATGCAGTTCAGTGTCCAGGCTGTTTGAAGAAAAGAAAGATATACATTAAAATATGAATTTTAAACTTATTTAGCACAATATATACATATATGTAGCCTATATTTAACAAGGTTCAACATTTCACAATACATTTAGCCTGCATGTTTGTATGTCCTTCATAAATAACACCTGATCTATTATCTATGGATTATTAAAATATGTTTTGGCTTTAAAAGGTTTCAATAATACACTTAGCAATCATCACAATAGCGCGTGCATAGACTCGGGCGAGCGGGCGCGTGCATAGACTCGGGCGGGGCACGAGCGCGACATGCTCCCTTGAGGTTTTAATGCAGACTAGCCGGCGTGTACACTACTTTACAGAGTTTAGCCCGAGTTAAACTCGGCTAAACTCACACACGAACAAGCTGGGAGTACTTGTTTGTTCAAGGTTGGAGATAAAAACTGCACGAAAGCGGAAATCGGCTCATAAGAAGTTACCATTAAAGGAGCGTGCACGCGCTTCACGCTGCCTCTCAATGCCCGCCATCGAATAACGCACCTGTTTTATTGTTATTGATATTTTAATTAATACTGACAAACAAATAAAGCGAAACTGTAACTTATTTCGAACAAAAAGCAGAGCAAAGTTAGCTTGACACAGATTTCTGAAGCGAAGGCTGTCGACAGAGACCATCAGAAACTTACAAGCACAGTATTAATCCATATTAACGTTACCCCTTATTCAGTCTGTCACCATATAACACAAGGGAAGAGAAACATTACCCCGTAATACAAAATATTTAATTATTATAGTTTTAAAAGAGTAATAACGTACCTGAATGATGGAGCTGCAAAAGCGGAGTTCTCCTTTTCAAAAATTAACCGTCACTCTCCAGGCTC
>CAIGQQ010005934.1:2254198-2277475 GCA_903798035.1 Danio albolineatus | reverse complement strand
TACTAAAAATAAAGAGCAAAAACAAACAACACTAGAGGGCGACAGAACAAATAAATACATAGACATGTAACACCTTCCTCCCCCAAAAGTGTTTCCATCACCAAAACACTCTTCAAACACCATTTTCCCGAATACCGTTGCATGCACCTTACCCACTTATTCCACCCTAGACAGTGCATCAGCTACCACGTTGTCACAGCCTCTGACATGCTTAATGTCAAGGTCGTAGGGCTGCAAAAATAAACTCCAGTGCATAAGTCGCTGGTTAGAGTTACGCATCGTGTTCAAGAAAGTGAGTGGGTTGTGATCACAATACACAACAATCGGATGATTGTTGGACAGATAAACTTCAAAATGTTGAATTGCAAGAACCATTGCTAAAGCTTCCTTTTCAATAGTAGAATACCTCCGTTGAGTAGAAGTAAACTTCTTTGAAAAGTAACAAACTGGATGTTCCACTTCATCAGCACCTCTTTGTTGAAGAACAGCTCCCGCACCAACATCACTTGCATCCACCGCCAGACTGAATGGTTTCAAATGATCTGGCGCAGCCAGCACTGGAGCTGAAATCAATAAAGACTTAACATTCTCGAATGCACATTGGCATGCATCGGACCACTCAAATTGAATCTTTGGACTTAAGAGACTGGTTAACGGAGAAACAACGATAGCAAAGTTCTTGCAGAATGAACGGTAGTAACCTACCATACCTAGAAAACGACGCAACTGCTTACGGTCCTTGGGAGGGGAAAAATTACACATAGCAGTCACCTTAGCAGCAACTGGGCGTACTTCACCATTACCAATCACTTTTCCTAGGTAATCAATAGTGGCTTTACCAAATTCACATTTGGCCAAGTTAACGGTGAGCTTAGCTTCTGCCAATCGATTAAAAACCTGACGAAGTAAATTCATGTGCTCTTGCCATGTGGAACTATACAACACCACATCATTCAAATAAGCGTCACAATTGGGCACACCAGCTAACACAGTGTTAACCAGCCGTTGGAAAGTGCTTGGAGCGTTTTTCATCCCGAAGGCCATCACCCTATAATTAAGAAAAGCATCGGGAGTGACAAATGCTGAAATTTCCCTTGCACGGTCAGTCAACGTCACTTGCCAGTACCCCTTTAATAGATCGAGTTTCGAAACATATTTAGCAGAACCTACACGATCCACACAATCATCTATTCTTGGCAGAGGATAACAATCACTTTTAGTGACGGCATGTACACGTCGATAATCTGTACAAAATCTAAATGTACCATCAGATTTTCCTACCAGCAAACACGGTGAGCTCCATGGACTAGTACTAGACTCAGCGATATGATTTTCCAACATGTACTCAACTTCTTTCTGCAAAAATGACCTTTTAAGTGGATTTACACGATATGGATGTTGTTTTATTGGCTGGGTAAAACCGACGTCAATATCATGCTCAATAACTGAGGTTAAACCAGGAATATCATTGAACAACATTGGGAAACTTCTCACTAACCCAATGACTTCAGCTTTCCCAGTTTGAGACAAGTGCGGTAGCTGGCTAGTCAAATTTGTAAGCATCTTAGAATTTTTCAACCTACCCTCAACTGTACATCTAGATGGTTCTACATCTTTTTCATCAGCTGGTTCAGATGCAAACACACCCATAGATAAACACTTCCGCTCTCGTTCACTTCCATTTATTTTTAGTCATTAAAAACAGCTCATTCTGCTATTACTCTATTTTGTCTGTGTAGTCATGCAAACACTTGTTTGTAGAGCGAGTAGTTTGACCGTTTTTTGCCATTTATTATTCCTAATCATTTCTCCTATAGACTGAAATGGAAGTTCTAAAACAATCGTAAATACGAGCACACTTCTGCATTGAAGAATAAGGTCAGTACCTCACAAATGAAGAGATTTGACCAGATACTTAGTCTGCTGATGGTAACCGAGTCAGCAGCTGTGTATTATAACACAAATATGTTAGTATACTGTTTATATTTATGGTTTACTTATATTAACACAGACCTTACAAGATATTACAATTTATTTATATATTTACTTGCCTTCCATAATATAAAGGCTGTGTGGCTACAGGACCTTCCTAAACCAGCGATGCGCGAACATCCTGAAGTCTCCACTGATCTCTGCTTACTAAGTAGCACCCACGCTGGTGGCATGGACTGCTCGACTGGCTGGCATGCACATTTGCTTTTAAAAAGATTAAATCACCCTCACTGTGTAATAGAACACGACCAACTTTCCCACTATTTAAATACTGGTTGGCCTCGGTACTTTTAGAAGTCTTCATAAACGCTCCATCTACTCCTTGTGACAGGACAAAGTAATTAAAATATCCCCTTAAGTTACCTCTGGCTCATATTGTCTACCCACATTAACGGTAAAGATGGATGGGGCAATATGAGACCATCTGATGGTTGCATCTGATGGGCGGGGGCGGAATAAGGTCAATAGAGTGGAGGAACTATGACGTCAATTTGTAGGCAAAAACACGGAAGCAAGTTAGCATTTTAGCTGTTCCGGTTCCCTCGTCCAAAAGTCAATGGGTTTTTTCAATGGGATTTCAGATAAATCGCTTAAATAAGGTTTGTGGCAAACACAAACTCAATATACTTTCACGTTTTATTCTACGACATGAAACACATCAGTTACACCACACTCTTAATTTTTTAAATCTGTAATGCTTCTTTAAAAAGACAGTTGCTATCAAGTTGCTAAACGGGACTACAGGCGGTGTCTGAGACATACGTCATCGAGCTGGACTGGTCTGGGGTTGCTGGAGCAGCCCGCTTGCCTTGGACACATAGCTGGCCCTCCCTTTAAGTGAACTAAGCGGCTGCTTAGGGCCTCGACGCCACTAGGGGGCTCTAACAACCCACTAGTGGTGCGAGCCGTTTCCTTGCTGAAATCATTTTTATTTGCATTTTACAAATTATCTTCATTGACACTGATTTAGTACTTAAATATTTATACATTTTCACTGTAAAGAAAATAAGAAAAAATCACTATTTTATTAAAGTTGAAATTGTTTTCGTGTGAAGGTCATGTGATCAACAGGAAGCTGGCAGCATCGCATTTCTCATATGCGTTCTGTGTTCTGTTTAATTTTGTCCTGGTTTTACAGACCCGTTTTTTTTTTTTTTTTTTTGTCTAAAACGCATTTTACTGAAATGCAAAACTAAAGTGTTTTTCACTGACATATTTTGCACACTGGTAATATTTTTCCTGAGGCATGTTTATGAAAGTTATGTCCTAATTGAATTAATTATAGGTTAATATAAGCTCTGGACCCTGCATCGCAAAGGAACAGGGAAGGAGACAGAAGGAAATAAAAAAAAAGTTTGTGTTTGGGAATAACCCAGTATTAGCTGCTTCCCTTTTTCTTATATGTTTTGTATTAATATTTTTCATATTTATATTATTTGCTTATTGATTTGATCATTTATGGAGCAATCTTTGCATCGATGTTAATTGTTTTGTTGTTGTTGTTTTTAGTTTTCAATGAGTTCAGAATGTATATTTTATTACTAAGTAATGCATTTTTACTTTTGGCTAATTATTGTTCAGTGTCGTTTCATTGCAGGGTTTTTGCTTTTGGAATTTATAAGAAAAAAAATCTTAACCTTGAATCTTTTATAGAATCTTCAATCTGTTTGCTAAATTAATCGAACATGTTTTACACGCTCCAGATGACGCAAAGTGGGAATCACTGTTCCCTTTATTTAAGAGAATTTGTTTAATTCTTTATTTTTGAAGCTGCTAGTTGATAAAAACAGTGCTGTTTTAAAATGTCCAAATCATTCAGACAGTTAATAAGTAGAAGAATTCAAGTTTTACTTTTCGGTTTCACTGATTGTATTTAAAAAGCAATATAATTATTGTGGGCTGGTTTGCAATGGCAATACTCAACTATTTAGAGCAAGGTAGGGCCCCAGAATTATTCTGCTTAGGGCTCCCAAATATACCGGGCCGGCCCTGCTTGGACATTAAGATTTGTGTGTTATTTAAGTATTTTCATAAATAGTATTTTATAGTTTGTTGTATTTTTCTAGTTGGGAAATCGTGTGTAGGTATGCCTTCACTTGTAAAGACTGCCAGAACAGATTAATTTGTTGATCATTTATTTTTAATTGAACGATATTATGAAGATAATTGCTTACCAATGCAGCCTGTCTCTCTCCTGCTCTCAATGATGCAAACGTGTGAATAAATGTAAAAAAATACATACATGTGAACTGTTATTTAACGTGATCAATTGAATTTTCGTCGTTTTTTCTTCATTTGAACACATTTACATTTGTCATAATACACTCCTTCAAATGTATAGCATATGTGACTGTATGTGCTGCTTTTCGTTGTACTTCGTGAAAAAAAAAGAATATTGAATGTTGTACTGTGGAACTTGCAGGTATTTGTTAGACTCCCTCACGCCCAATTTCTGTCGTACATTACTAAGGTTAGCGGGCTGTATGCACGCGAGCGATATGCTTATTGAAATATGTCTTATGATGATACTATGTAGGCACATAAACATAACATTTTAAACATTTTACAACCGTAAAGTAAAACAAAACGAATTTCCCACGTAAAAACTATCCAAAAGGCACGTATCTATAAGTTTTTGCGTATTTGTTTGTTTATAATATATAGTGTGGAATATAACATAATAAACCGAGAGATTAAACCTTTGTGATGGACCATTCTAAAAAATAAACTTGAAAAGTTGTCCGTAGCAGGGTGGTGCTGACGTCACAGGCGAGCGCCACGAGGGCACTGTAGTCCATTTATAGCCTAATGTTAGCTTTTCAGTTATTGCGTTTTCATTCAAGGTCTGAAGTGCTAAAAGTTGTATTTTCGTGTAAGGATTATCCGGCTGGACAAAACGTGTGAGTGTAATGAACTGTGTTTGAACACAGAGCTTATTATTTGCAAACTTCGAAAAGGAGGGACCTGCTGGGGTTCATTCTTCATACATGGATTACTCAATTAGCTAGATTTGGTTTTTGATAATTTGACACAGTCCATTTTTTCAGAATTCATTGTTGTCATCGCAACAGGTCTGGTAGCACAAACCGGTTCGTTTATCATTATAGGTTTATCTCTCTCAAAAAACAGAAGTATTTAAAAAATAAAATAAAATAAACTCATGTAATCTAGGCTACACTGTGAAAAAAGGTAGGCTGCAAAAAGTGTCACAGGGTGGTGTCCTCCCCACGGGGTTAAAAGAGAACATTTAATAGAGACTATGAAGACCTAAGGCTAATTTTAATATACCAATATTGACTTTTAAGATATAAACGCATACATTTAAGGTACCGAATTTCTGTATGATAATAGACATTTAGAATATTCTTGTTTATAAGGAATAATAATTTATGGGAGTCATACACAAATTACGACAGCTAATAAGCCGGTGATTTGATGTTTTGAAGTTTAAGAATAGTAGAATTTAGGAAACCATAGTTTAGTCTCTTCACACTCCATCACAGTAGGTGGCAATATGCACTTCTAAAGTTGGTACGCAACTCGCCATAAAACCAAGAAGAAGATGACCATGAGTTGATGTTAAGAGCGATTGAATTTTGTCAATAATGCACCCATATGCTTACATTAATAGACATGGAATATTCTTGTTTTTAAGGAAAAATAATTTATGGGAGTCATACACGAATTATGACAGCTAATAAGCCGGTGATTTGATGTGAAGTTTAAGAATAGAAGAATTTAGGAAACCATAGTTTAGTCTCTTCACACTCCATCACAGTAGGTGGCGATATGCACGTTAAAAGTTGGTACGCAACCCATAAAATCAAGAAGAAGATGACCATGAGTTGAGAGCGATTTAATTTTGTCAATAATGCACCGATATGCTTACATTTTTGTAGTGACATGTCGATGAGGTTTTACCCTATGAACCAACAGCAAAATCTAAACATCGAAAATGCGCTTAAATCTCTTGTTATATTGCAGTATAAGATCATCTTATTAACGCAATCTTTTAAACTCTGTTCAAATATTTTGCGTTGTACGAACGTAACTTAGTAGGATGACAATGAGGCTGGCTTCAGCACTCATACTTAATTCTGGCTTTAAAATCAGGCGCGGGATTCATAGTGAAGTTACAAAAACATCATTGCTGTGCCGTCGTAATGCATGCAGCAGGGCGGATAGAGGGTGGATGAAACCCGTGGGCTTTGACACCGGTGTAACGGCTTACAACAGTCTTACCAAGCAGAAAGAACCTTTGATTCTGTCACAAGAAAATATTGCTACCTGGTAAGGCAGCTGTCCATAAGTTTTTTTCATGCATGTTAATTGCAATTGTACTTTATTTTTGTATTACTGTAACTTTCAGGTATAGTTGTGGACCCACTGTTTATGATCATGCCCATCTTGGCCATGCGTGGTAAGTGTTTGAATATGTTTTTATTGCTTGCATCCTGTTTTTGGTTTAGCTTCAAGGGAGCAAGTCTGTATTGATAGCTTAACCAAAATTACTTATTTAAATGCAATCATATATAGTGTACCATGCTATAAACAAAATTGCAGATGCTGGTAAGGTAGGTTTTGACGCTGGCCATGAGCTGAATCTTGCTGGTTTTCAGTATATATCTTGACACCTTCATCCTGTTTAAAAGTTCTTAATTACGTTTAATTCTTGAGGTCAGTGAGCATGAACTTTTCATGAGCTTTTTATGAACTGGTTATTGTTTGGTATTTTTTCCTGCCATCCTCCTCTTTTTTCTGTTCAGCTCATATGTCAGATTTGATATTCTCCAAAGGATATTATCAAGACTTTTTGGAATTAATATCATTCATGTTATGGTCATCACTGACATTGATGATAAAATCATACAAAGAAGCCTTGAGGTAAGTGTCAACTGATAATATATTGTTTCATCTATGTTTTTGTACATGTAAAATTAGTCATAGTGGGAGGTAAAAATGTAATAAATGTAGAAAGTTAACTTATTTTTAGGAGAACATCTCACCCATCATTCTTGCAAGAATGCACGAGGAAGAGTTCAAGAAGGATATGCTAGCTCTGCAGGTACATCACCATTTTTTGTATTGATCTCTCCTGAAATATTAATACATGTCTTACAATTGATTAGTTTTTTTTGTCTAGGTTCTTCCTCCCGTGGTATATATGAGGGTGACAGAAAATATACCTCAAATTATAGCTTTTATAGAGCGTATTATAGGAAATGGACATGCCTATGTCACAAGTCAAGGTGCTTTAATTTAATTTTTTTAAATCCCCCCTTGTGTAAAAAGCATGAAACTGAATAGTCTTTACTATTTGTTAATCCAGGGAATGTCTACTTTAACACCCAGTCTATTAGTCATCGTTATGGCAAGCTTGTCAATCTAGGAGGAAATGCTGGGGAGCAGGGTATGATAATTTTTTTTATTTTTGGAAGTCTTCATCAGTACATGTGAACACTTTTTTTTTTAAAAACAAAAACTGTTTTTCTTAACACAAACCTGCTTAACAGCACTAAAGACATATTACTGATTTGTTACTGTTTAAAAGAAAAGTTAATTTATATTCTTAATATTTATTGGAAACTATGATCTATGTTTTGAAGAGTAATATATAAATCATTTTATTTTAGGGGTTCAGGACAAAGTGAATTCAAGAGACTTTGCTTTGTGGAAAGCATCCAAACCGTTTGAACCTCACTGGGAGTCACCTTGGGGACAAGGAAGACCTGGGTGGCACATTGAATGTTCCACAATTGCTAGGTAAATTTTAATATTTAATGTTGAAATTTGTTTGCATTCTTTGGAAATTATTTACAAATAGATAGTTTTCTTTGTCCACTGCATGTATAATTTAACATTTTTTGAGTTAAAGAGCCCATATTGTACATTAAATAATGTCATATTTTGGTTTTGGGGGTCTTCATCAACAGGCTGATATGCATGCAAGGTCAAAAAACACATTCATTGTCTTATAATCTGCATTTATTTTTACCTCATTATTCCAGCGACTCCCATATGAATCGTTCAGCGATTCATTTGTTCCCAAACAACTCCTTAGCGCGATGCTAAACTGCGCTGATTGGACAGATGAGTCGATGACCCAGTCTGTTGCGATTGGTCGACAGCGCTCAGCGCGAGAGAATGCCCATCACGGCACAGTGAATACGTGAGCGTACCTGCCAACACTCCCGTTTTTCCCAGGAGTAGCCCGTATTTCAGACCCATCTAACGACACCCTCCCGATTTGTTATTTCTCCCGGAAAACCACCCCCCGGTCCTCAGCGTTTTGGTACGGTCTGTGAAACCCCCGGGTCGCCAACATTGGTCCGATCGCAGCGCCCCGAAACACGCTTCACAGAAGTTAAGACAGCTCACTCCCGAACTCAATCTCCCAGCATATTACTCTATTGTTAACCATAACTAAAAACAGCGACAGACATTCAGTATTAATGCACACAGCAGCAAAAGCTGACCCATTATGACGCATGACCGCCGCGCGTGAGTAGGAACAGCCCATGGTGGCCATAGCAACGACAAACAACAGAGGAGCACGAGCTCACAAACGCATTTTAATCCATAAACAAAGCAACACGCGTCACGTTTTCAAAACACAATTAAATAAATAATTTGCAAGCTAGAGAAAACAGCGAGGCAATAGTTTTAATCACACTTACGTTGAAATGGGGAAAGAAGGAGAGGTTGGATAGAGGGTGCACGCCAGATTCACGGTGGCAGGGCAGATCAGCCGTCAGGCCACTGGGAAACGTCCCGGTGCTCCCCATGCTCCTTCCGTTAACGACGGCCGGCGGCGAATCCCCCGTTGTAATAGTGTAGATTTTAGAAGCACTCCTCAGAGGGAACACAGCACAAAGCTGGGCTAATGCCGAGGTTTATTTTTGCAAAAATGCCTCACGCACGGACTCTCACAGCTTTATCTTTAGGAAGGGAAAAGAGCAGAACTTTCCCCTCACACTTCAGAGCACTGCGTCCACGACGTAACATGATTTAACCTGAATGCGATACAGTGCTTGTCATCTTCCACTTTCTCTTCCTGTCTGTGGGCGGGCCGAGGAGTTTCAACTTTCCCGCAGTCTGCGTGCGCAGCTAGTGGGCGGGGCTTATGTTTCGTGTTCACGTAATGCCGAAACGGCTAAAGACTCGTTATAACAACGATTCATTTGAAGAACGATGAGTCGACTCTTTTATAGATGAATCAATAGTTTTAAACACTGTGCACTTTCAGATTTAAGCCTTAGCTGGACATTTCACTTCACTTAGAGCTGTGGTACACACTACATGCAAGCTCATTTTCAAAAACCCATAATATGGGCTCTTTAAGTTATTGTCTGAATCAAATTCTGAAAACCATTTGTGTATATAACTTCATCACTAGTGAATCAGATGGCTTTCTGCTTAGGGGAATGTGTGAGCTTACTTTAAAGCCATTAAAATATCATACTATAATTAAATGGGATCCTAAATCCCAAAACCCATCTTAAAGTGCACAGGAAAAAAAAAATATATTTTTGGGGGAGGGAGGGTTTTGATTGAATTAAAATCCTCTTTTTTTCCTTTAGATTACAGATACTATAGGCCATTTCACACATATTTTACAGACAGGTTTTGAGATCTATGGTCTAAAATGGTTTCTCGTATTGCCTAATTTAAGTTTTTAAAAACAACTTTAAGCTTAAGTTTTTTTTTAGCGTATCAGGAAAATAAATAATGCATGTGAGGAAAAAAACTGGAATATATCATTTAACAAATTGTTAAAGGCAATCTTATTTTGATTAAAGTTAACCGCTAATATGTCAAACTTAAATGTTAAACAAAGGTATACAAATACAATCTACAAATAGTATGAACTTTGATTTGCCAAGACATAAGCTGAAAACAGCAGAACTAACTTCGTAACTTACAATTTTGTGTTTTATTTGAAGCTTTTTACATGCTTTGCATGTTGCTGATCTTTTCTTCGTGGCGTCATCCTTCTTATAATCTTTAAACCTGAATTTAATTATCTTTGGCAGCACGCATTCCATTTTCCATCCCTCCATGCTCTTCACTTGATGGCCAAATAGCAAATGAACCGTTCTACTGAATCTAATGAATCATTTAAAGTGTTTCTTATTAATTAACCGATGGATCGAGTTCAGCAAATCCAACTGATTCTTTTAAAATGGTTTGCATTTTTAGTAAACACTAATCTACAAATTACTTAGTTTCTTACCATTAAACTTCCCTCTGACATGAAAAAAAAAAGTATATTCCGAGTCATATATATATTTTTATATATATATTTTTTGGTATTTGTTAGGCAAGTCTCAAGTCCTAAATTTTGCGACTTAAGTCTGACTCGAGTCAAGTTATGTGACTCCAGTCCCCAATCTTTGTTACTCACTTTTGTAGGATCACACTGCCATACACAAACATCTGTGACAGAGATGAACTGTAGCTGTCAAACAGGCAGAGAATTAAAGCTAGAGATGAATGACACAAAACTGACGTTTTGACACAATGTCGAGGTCTCCAATCACAGATATTTTGAAACACTGTTCCAAAATTATTCGAAATACTCTGGTCACATGAATAAAAGCCTTTGATTGACAGGGTCAAAATCAGCCACAATCTTTCCTAGCTGAACGGACCAGTGCGTGGGCATAAAAGTGACAAGAGTTCTAATCGGCTTGTACAAGCATTCAGAAATTTTAGATTTTTTTTGTGACCAAAACAACATATTTATTCACAAAGAGTTCATTCAAATGTCAGACTTGTGTTAAATGCCCGTGACCAGTTAAAGCATGAACAATGACCGCAGCAATTTAGCAATCTATATTTTGAGGAACTTTTCTTCTTGCCAGCCGACATTGGCACCTTCATTATAAAAGTCCTCCGATCACCGGCCATAATAATGTACTTTCACTTTCTCGCTCCTTTTGCACAACCACCATGAACACAAACCAAAAGCATGTCAGATTGGATTCATTCATTCATTCATTCATTTTCTTTTCGGCTTAGTCCCTTTATTAATTCGGGGTCGCCACAGCGGAATGAACCGCCAACTTATCCGGCATTTGTTTTACACAGCGGATGCCCTTCCAGCCACAACCCATCTCTGGGAAACACATCCATACATTCTCATTCACACACATACACTATGGACAATTTAGCTTACCCAATTCACCTGTACCGCATGTCTTTGGACTGTGGGGGAAACCGGAGCACCCGGAGGAAACCCACGCAACCACGGGGAGAACATGCAAACTCCACACAGAAATGCCAACTGGCCCAGCCGGGGATCGAACCAGCGACCTTCTTGCTGTGAGGTGAATGTGCTACCCACTAGGCCACCGTGGCGCCCTAGATTGGATTCACTGTTTGTAAACTCAGTCCTTATGTTGTATGTCCTTCATTCAAACAGCATTATTACTTTGGTCTTGACAGCGTTCAAGCGCATGTGGGACCAGAAGCGCACACTGTACAGTTATTCTTATTTTAACTAAATTTATCTAAGTTTTTGTTATTTAAACCATGATCATTGAAGAGAACTCATGCTTGAGATTTGGAAACTGTACTCATCTAAAGAAGTAAATGAAAATTTCAATGTTCAAATTGCAGGGGTTGGACAATGAAACTGAAATGTCTGATTTTAGACCACAATAATTCATTAGAATGGTGTAGGGCCTCCTTTTGCAACCAATAAAGCATCAAATAATTTTGGGAATAACAGATAAGTCCTGCATAGTGCCTAGAGGGATTTTGAACTGTTTTTCTTGCAGAATAGTGGCCAGGTCACTACATGATGCTGTTGGAGGAAAACTTTTCCTCATTCGCTCCACAACACCCCAAAGTAGTACACAGCCCAAGATTTTTGCTGCTGGCACCATTGAAACTGATGTTTGGCCCTGGCACAAGTGACCAAAAGTTTGATTTAAGAGCCCAGTCATTTATATTGATCCTGTGGAGCGCCTGTAAAACAATTTTTCTGGGAACAGGTGAGATGCACATTTAATTCTGCAGTTAGTTTGGCAGCTGTGGTTTTAAATGTTTTGGATTCAATCAGGGTTAGCACCCGGACATCCCTTTCAGATAGTGTCAAATTTAGCCATGAAACCTCCAGCACTAAAATGGCCAGTGTTTCAGTTTTCAGTTTCATTGTCCAACCCTTGTTGACAAAGAATAACTTACTTCTCTGAACAGTAAAATTCAGTTATGTCCAACAATTATGTCAACATACCTGATGTGACGAGTATTATTAATCAGTTATGACTATAGCCATACAATATTAGTTTATACCATTGCACCTCTTATCTAAACACTTGATCCAATCACTGAGAAGTCATCCGAATTTATTGTTGTAGACATCCCCAAATGAAACGCGCACTGCTTAAAAAATTTGACAAGATTCCTTTATGACAAAAGTGATAAGCCTCTTGGTGTATGGTAGAGATGTGCGGATGGGCTTTTATTTGATCCGCAACCGCATCACAAAAATCATCATCCGTCCGCCATCCATCCGCACCAACATTTTTGACCAATTTTTAAAACCGCACCTGCCCGCCATCTGCTGATTGGGCTCTTAATTTGAATGGCTTATTCCTTTTCATTATTAAATTAATGTTTCTTTATTGATTATTAGAGAATATAGAATGACTTTAATATAGACATGTAGTTAATCCAAACGTGCAAGCCAAATCCAGCATTAATTGACGACGCTTTGAAGTGACGCTAAACGATACGAGGATGTGTCTTTTCACGTGATTCGATTCCTCGGTCCTCGCGTCTTTTCCTTGCGTCCTTCCCTTACATCCCGGAGGGGTGGAACTAAGACACAAGGAAAGAAAGCAAGGAAAGGATATGAGGATGCATAAATAAGAAATGAAAAGCACCCTATAAAGCTCTCAGAATATCAGCAGTGAGATCGGTCTCCGATCGGCGTACAGGGACAAAAATAATTAAATCGCATAAATTAAACGCACTGTACTGTACAATTTTTTGGTACAACCGCCCGCCACCCGCCCGAATTTAATTAAAATATTATTTTTCGTCACGTCATCCGCCCGATCCGCGGTTTATCTGCGGAGTCCGCGGCTGTAGCCGCCAACAGCGCATCTCTAGTGTATGGTCTCCTGGAAGTGGGAATGTTCAGTGCTTGTTGCAGAATTGCCAATTTTTTTACTTTTTGATTTATCATAATACCTAACCCCATCAAATAACATATGAAGAGTTTCGTTGCAAAACAAGATATATCCATTTTGAGAAATGTTGGTTATTTGACATTATTATTGAAGACATCAACAGTCAACTTTATTCACAATTTCTGTACGTTAAATTATTACTTGAGCTCAGTGAAGGCCAGGGACACATATTCTTCAAATCCAGAATATTTTTTATTGAATTTTATGTCCATAAATAGTTCATAAATAAGTCAAAAAGCACGCCAAAAAAGCAACATATTTATCTAAACATCCTAAATTGATTAAAATTAATAAAAACTATATGGAACAGTATATACAAAGATTGATTATTAATAATAAGATTCTGAGTTAGTAAGTTAGATTTGGCCAGAATGTACACAATATAATATAACATAACATTAACTTTTTTTTTTTTGCTGGGGCACCAATGGCTTTAATAATAATAATAATAATAATAATTCCTTACATTTATATATCGCTTTTCTGGGCACTCAAAGCGCTTTATACAATGGGGGGGATCTCCTCATCCACCACCAGTGTGCAGCATCCACCTGGATGACGCGACGGCAGCCATTTTGCGCCAGACCGCACACCACAAACCAGCTGATTGGTGGAGAGGAAGCCAATTGTGACATGGGGATGGTTAGGAGGCCATGATGGACAGAGGCCAGTAGGCAGATTTGGCCAGGATGCCGGGGTTAAACCCCTACTCTTTTTCGAAGAACATCCTGGGATTTTTTTAATGACCACAGAGAGTCAGGACCTCGGTTTAACGTCTCATCCGAAAGACGGGGCTCACTGAGCAGTATAGAGTCCCCGTCACTATACTGGGGCATTAGGACCCACACAGACCGCAGGTTGGGCGCCCCCTGCTGGCCTCACTAACACCACATCCGGCAGCAACCCAGCTTTCCCATGTGGTCTCCCATCCAGATACTGACCGGGCGCAGCCCTGCTTAGCATGTGAGAGTTGCAGAGAGCTAGCTGCCGGCTTTAAGCAGGCTTCACTGTGGCATTTGAAGAAATCTTTTTGAAGAATCAGTGGGAAAATTAACAATAATTTATCAATAGATCGTAAATATTCATAATATTCAAAAACATAATGCCATAATAAACATAATGTGACTATGGCGTGTGCCAGTAATCCTGGGCAGTCCCTGAATGAAAAGGTCGGATTACAACATACCGGCTGAGCTGTCAGAGCAAACTAACTGCAGGATGCTTATTGTTTCAACCATCCTTAAACAGCTTCGGACTAATTGTGATTAGTTATAGGTAATTAAGATTAAGTTAGTTAAATAAACGACTTGTAGCTTTTTACAGAAAGAGTGTAGACTCCTTCCACACCGCTGCTGAAAAACTGTATGATCCGAGCGGGCGGAGCCGCGATGGCGCAGTTTCTGTTGCACCGAGTCCACGGATACAAGCTCGCCTCCTCCCGTCATAATTAATGACTTATTTCACTGTAATAATAATAATGTTATTATTATTATTATCATCATTATTATTATTATTATGCAGCTGGAATGACCGGCTCCAATCCGTCATTAAAATCCATCGTTATCTCGACTCTGAAGCTTTGATTCTCTGACTGACAGACGGACATAGCCTGTGACTGACAGCTCGCCTAAAGTATAAACGATTAAATGGCAAACGTTTTAGTTAGCCTAGTGAATCCTCTTTTTAAAAAACATATGTTTTTTTTTGTTTTGATATTATTGTTAAATCAATGAGCAAAGTCGGAGCACTTCGCCGGTGGTGACTCTCCTCCCAGGGGATGCTGAGCTTGTGCATATAACTGTTCTATAATATTATATGCTATATAATGTTATATCGCACTTTGCAAACTGGTCTGGCGGAAATCGCATTTTGTGAAAAAATACATTTTGTAGTAGGCCTAAAATGTTTATTCTTAAATTGTGTTAATGACAGCAATTCACACATAGATAAGGGTACATCTGAACAGTGATTTCCAATCATAAAATCCAAATGTCAAAAAATGGCGTTTATCGCATTGTGCAATCAAACTCTTCATATGCAGTGGTGACCTCTATTACAAATTGTTTGTGCTTTTTATCTTCAGCTCAATGTTTGGACATCAGTTGGACATACACTCTGGAGGGATTGACCTTGCCTTCCCACATCATGAGAATGAAATTGCCCAGTCAGAGGCATATCATCAGTGTGAACAGTGGGGAAACTACTTTCTACACTCTGGTAATGCTCTTAGTATTCTGGTTTAAGCAGTTGTATTGGGAGGGGATGTTTTAGGGCGTACTCACACTATGCTATCTGAACCGTGCTCAGGCCCTTTTCCCGGATAGTTTTAGAAGTGTGAGTGCGCTGAATCGGGCTCAGGCACGGTACAGTTGGCCGGCCCTGGCCCGGTTGGAAGAAGTGTGCCTGAGCCCAGTTCACTTGGGCTTTCACTTGTAGTGAGAGTGCAAAGCGCGCCAAAGCCCGAAACTGAAGAGGAGACGTGACTTTTGGGGACTATTTCATATAGATATATTAATCATTCTTACTGTTTAATGAACGCAAACTGTCGTAGGTTATTAAAGACGCAAACCCCTCTCTGCATGACAGCTGCGCCTTTAGTAAACCTTCTAATTCCTGCAGCACGAGGACGTCATGATTGTTTATGAGCGTCAGCAGTGGCTGATCTGTTCGGCGGAATATTTGACTCTGTGTCACTGCTTATCAAACGACTAAAACAATATAATCATATAAAGAAATCTCCACTGAAATCTCAGAGAGCGCTTTTCTTACACTGAATAGCGCATCATCGATGACGTAAGTGTGCCCAGGGCCGAATGCAATAAGAGTGCGGGCCGTTGGGGGAGACTGGAGGGGGTGACAAGCGTGCTTTGGCCCGGTTAAAGGGAACTGTACATAGTGTGAGTATGCCCTTAGAGACTTACAATGATACAATGTATTTGTGGAATTTTACTTTAACCAATACAGTATATAGAAAGTTAATTTAAATAAACTGTTTTCAAGGGCACCTTCATTTAAAAGGAAGTGTAGAGAAGATGTCAAAATCCTTGAAGAATTATGTCACTATAAAGGTAACAAATACAAATGTACAATGAAAATGATGTGTTGAATTTTTAATATGCATGTAATGCATAATTTAAATCTAACTCTCTTTTTTTAATATATATAATTTAGGATTTTCTGGCATCTTATACTGCTAATGAGTTTCGACTTTTTTGCCTTCTGACCAAATACAGATCAGGTATGTTACAAGCTAAAAAGAACACCTGCACTAAATCCAGTAGATGCTCTACATTTTTATTTTCTGTTTGTCCAGCAATCGACTATAGTGATGCTAGCATGAATGAAGCCCAATCTACCCTATCTACCATCTCTGCCTTCTTCCACAATGCACGGGCCTACATGCAGGGCCACTTGCAGTGCCAGCCTATAGAGGAAGGGTTACTCTGGGAGAGGTAAAAGCAGATCACCTTCAGGGTCTGTTATACATTTTGACCCAAAGAGTAACAAATACAGCCAGGTTCAAAACTTCCCACAGCTGCACACATTTGTCATGTGTGCTCTTTCATCATCTTGCATTCGAGATCCACCGATGGGAATGCTTGACATCTCAAGAAGCATCTGATTGCACCAAGTCAGACAAGAGTGTGTGCTCACTGGCAGGTAAAAGACTGTCCCTTAATCGAGCACTTAAAACTCCTGCTAAAGTTGCCTTGAGCTGATGCACCAAAGAAGATATCTATTGAAATCTCCAGTATGCTGGAGGCTTACGTAACCATAAAGAGCTCTTGGGAAATCCCTCTTAAACTTTTGCCCTCCAAGACAGCTTGACTCCTGGCTTTGGCTTTTGAAAGCCTTTTCATTGTCATTTGAATCAATGGGATTCCATTTGTGACACTCCAAGCTGAACCCTTTCCACATGCATTTGATTTTGCCTGATGTTTCCAAACCCATACAGTAGCTCATTCTGTCTTAGGTGCTTCATTTGTTCTTTAGGCTCTCTATACTTTTACGCCAAGTTTTGTCTAGCATAGCTTATTCACGTGCATGAGTTTATTCCAGTTGACTGTCCTGTAGCATGTAGGATCTCAATGTGAATATATTGAATAATCAGGAAGCTATCCATATTTCCCATAGATGGATTTCGAAAATGACACTGAAAAGAATGATGTGTTACTGTTCGCTGAACCAGTTTTCTGAAACATCAGGTGGAGAGATCTACAAAGTATGCCTCACTTGCTGCTTGAAAAACAAATATGCTCTCTGAGGAAGTGTAGCACATGCTTAGGGTTTTTTCACTCAGGGACAGTTCGGACCCTTACCCGTCAGTATTTACATTAGTGCTGTGCAATATGGACAAAATAATCATTCTAATCATATTGCGATTGTTTTTTTTTTAATGAATATTGTGATTTTTGTTTGCGATTTTGGCAACTGTTAATGCTTTTTCAAACAAGCTGCATAACAAAACATTTCACTATCAAATAACAGTATTAAGTTTAATAAATAAAGCTATAGTAAAATTGTCTTTAAAACTGACAACATAAAATAAGTGACTTACCTCAACTCAAAGTTAAACACATACTGTACACAGTAGTACTAACTGCTTGAAAACAAAACTGTAATAAATTGTCTTAAAAACAGACAACATGAAAAAAAAAGATGAACTAACCTCAATTCCAGTCCTAGGTAAATCAAAACAACCTATTCGGTTTTCCTGCTCAACTGTCGTGCGTGGAGAGAGCTCTTATTGGTTAACATCTTTCTCCTGCTTAGCCTTATCAGCTGTAATTCCCCGGTGTGCTGCGTCAGCTCTGATTGGTTAACATATTAAATTATGCGCACGAGAACGTGAACAAGAATCAAAATAAATGAATAGATAAAATTGCAGCCTTACGCGATTTAGAAATTCAATGTGCTTAAATCGCAATTTTTTTATTATTATTTATTATTATTATTTTTTGTGATTGCAATTAATTGCGCAGCCCTAATTTACATACATGATCTTTTTTTTGTAATGCCAGGCAATTATGATATTGCAACTTATCAGACTGATTTTTGACCTTGAATGGTTTAAAACCTATTGTTGGAAACATGCATGCTTGGATAGAAATTTTTGATTGCCGTGTTTTGATGATCATTTCAAATGCTGTCATGGTTGTATACAGCTTTCAGAAGAATGGAAAGGGGGTTTGAACTTGGTTTCTCATTCAATTACATACACTTACATTCAAGCGTTTGCAAAACATGACTTCATCTTACTTGCTTTTTGTCTTCACTGTCTTTGTTTGGTTAAGGTTGTCTAATACTCAGACCAGTGTTCATAAAATGCTTGCTGATGACTTTGACACACCAAAAGCTGTGGATGCCATCATGAGTCTCGTTCACCTTTGCAACTGTCAGCTTCAGCCTGCTACTAAGGTAACATTATAGGGTAGGTCACTAAGACCTTACATTCTTTATCTCTATTACACAATCTTAAAATGTTAAAACTTAATGGCTTTTAACTATCATTTTAAATATGTCTGCAGGTGGATGGGCCTAGGAGTCCAGCTGTATTTGGAGCCATTCTGTCCTATGTTATGGAAATTATGAGTGTTTTTGGGGTGGATCTATTGGACAAAACGGTGAGAAATCAAACATCACTATCTATTCCTTGCCAATAAGATGATATGTTAATTATGAGCCAGCAGTAACTTAAAGGTGCAAAAGGAAATCTGGGATAAAGCTAACTTGGCATAATAGCATTGAAAACGCATGTCCCTTCCTGCCATGCAAAGCCATGTCTGAAGTCATGAAGCATGCAATGATTGCTGGTCTCTGCTGACGACTAAAACATAAGCGTTTTCCCAAAGCTGAAACTTTGCATCAAATCCATACTTAAATACTATTTCAGACCGAATATTCAAGGTTGCATAGTAAACATAGTGTCACAGGTTGTTACTGTTCAAAAATAAACTAATGTGTGAATATAAAATCAACTTTACCACAGTAAAGGAGAAATAGCACTATTTACTTACATTTTGTTATTCAACTAAATAAAAATCTAAAAAAAGAAGTGCTAAAAACAGAAATATCCTGTCATCTTTTATAGTACACTTACGTTACCAAGACAATGACTGACACTAACTTTTTGTAATGGTTGGTCGCTGCTCCTCACATGGCTTGTTTTAATGGATTTTCATCTCGTTTTATTCTTAGACAACTAAATGAATGCTTAGGTCTAATTAACTGACAATATTTTGATTTAATTATGTTATCGATGCTGTAAAAGCTACCGTGTGAAACTGAAAATTGTCGCCGGAAGTTTTGAGTCGCTGAACAATTTTGTCCATATAGCCCATAAAAGAACACAATCTACATACGCTTTGCGTGACTAAAACAGTTTTAGTAACCAGCACAACAAAAAAATGTTTCTGAAAACAATCACCTATTGCACCTTAAATTGTCTGTCTGGAGTGCTAGCAGTGATATCAGGTCTATGAGTTCAGCCTTGAGATGATTTCTTAGACCTCTGTAGAGATTTAGAGTTACTGTTTCAGATTTGTGAAGTTATTTAAAATAGTCACTAATCCAGCCTACTCAGCAACTCCTAAAGCACTAATAGCTTTGCGCTTTGGGTCTGTGAAAAGCGCGTTATAGATAAAATTTATTATTATTATTATTAATAGCCTCACAGGTCCTCATGCCCACTCTAGGAATGTTAATGGTTACTCGATCATCGATTAATTTTCAGTAAGCCTTTAAACAATAGACCTTATCGATGACTAAGCATGGACGTTTAAAGGATAATTTATACTTTTCACTGTAAGAAACGCATCCATGACTTTACACATTACAGAATCGTGTGTGTGCAATTTATGTTACCTTATGGAGTCACTCTCTTGACAATGCATCTTGGGTGATGCATAAACCCCTGTTATGCGCAGATCTTGCTTATATCTGCAGGTGCTGCTGTTAATTTGCAGGTCAGGTATTCAAAAAAATAGGCTGCATGATATTTAAGTATGGATTGGTAATTGCGGATGGATAAGACCAATCATTGGTTTTGCAGACTTTAACTACTTTCTCTGAAATATTAAGGTGTTTTAAGCAGACTTGACAGACTGGCACAAATATGTTCTCATTTTAGAAATTGCTCAGCACAGCCAGACATGCGGTGAACTTTTCCATTCTCTCATCTTCAATCACTCTTAATCTGTGTAAATGTTCAGTGCTGTGAATAGTTTAAGCCTGCCCTGCCTCATTGTGGTGAAATTACTTCATTTAATGTATGATTTTGTCATTGACAAAGAAAACAGTTTAATATAGGCTATGGTGTTGTTGCCATGGTGAGTCCTAAAATCTTGGCTCCATTAATCATTGCTTTTCATAGTCATGGTGCATGTTGAACTAACTCAATCCATCTGTTCTGAAACTGAAAAGTTAGCTGGGTAAGTCAAGTAAGTCAACTCCGAGTTGGTTGAACCTCATTTGTAAACGAGCCCCACTTTATTCAAGTTTTGTTTTACATGACGTTTGCATTTACACCACGTTTTGGTTTCGTTTCGTTTCGTTGGATGCATCATAGATGAGTCTGATAGCAGACCTCATTTATGCTTGACACATCCTGCTGATTGGGAAACTTTTGCAATTCTAAGTTATTTACTTGATTAAGTTGAAAATGATTGATTTATTTTGTCCACTAATGTACCTGACTAGCTTTCTAACATTTAATTACACTCAAGGAAGAGCCTTGAATATATACTGTTTAACGACAACATCATTACAGCCTATTCTGTATATTATACAGAGTATTATTTATTTTGCCTAAAATGTTCAGTTTCATGTGACTCATCTGAGCAAGCACATTTTCAGAAAAGTTTCAATGACATTGTTTCTTTTCTTCTTTTTTAAATTCAATCAATGTGTAAAATTACAAAAGAACTCACCCTGTGTCCCTTAGGCAGTCCAAGATTCCTCGGGAGTTTTGAATAATGTTGTGGAAGAGTTGGTCCATTTTCGGAGTGAAGTTCGTAATATTGCTCTTTCTGTGGAGAGCCAAGCCCCACAGGAATCCCAGACTGGCAATAAAAATCACAAAAGGCATCAACAACCAGACAGATTACCCTTACTGAAAGCGTGTGATGCCTTACGAAATAATCTAGCACCCCTTGGAGTCCACATTAAGGTAAATTAATATTCTGTTAGACTTCTAAAATTATAGGAATATTAATTATAATTATTCTTTAAACATGATGCAAACAATATATTTACCCAATTGTTTTCTTTCACATATAATATGCTGATGTTTTAAACTATAAAAGCATCCAAAATTTTCTAGCAAAGAACATTGCACACCTCATTATGGTTAATGCTGTTAAATTAAGATTTTTTTAATTTATTTTTTTAGGATAGAGGCACCAACTCCACGTGGGAAATAACAAGAATGGCAGAGACAAGGAAGAAGTAGCCCCTAACAGAATTTTGAACAAGCTGTCAATTAGGACTCATTTCTGAAGCATTTCTAATGCAACTAAATCTGAAAAGCATTTATGTATCATTGTCATTTTCAATAAATCTGTTAAATGTTAATCATTAACTTTTGATACAAATTTTGTAACAGTAAAGTGTTTTAGGACAGGCCTGTGAAATTACTAAAGTAAAGCATTTTAATAGGTTCCATTGATGAGGAACCTTGTCAAAGTTACACATCGTCTTTCAGTTACCTGATTTTTACTCCGATGTTTCATGGAAGACTTGATCGCAGTGTTGTTTTATTTAATAGATCTGATGGCATTTCTAAACCTCACCTGTACTTTCATTTATTAAACACAAAAGAAGATATTTTTAAAAAAAGGGAACACTTCCATAAAATTAGTTTTTCCTATTATGGAAGTAAATGTTTACAGGTTTTCAGCTTTCTTCCAAATATTTCATTTTGTATTCAACAGAAGATGGGTCTTCCCTTCAACATTCAAGATTTTTCAACATACTTAGCAAACACGTTTGTTAAAGAAACTAGATCACTGCCAAAGGTTTGAAAGAGGAAGAAGTCAAATATATCAGAATAAAAATACTGTAAACGTTAAATATAAAATAAGTAGTCCCTGGTCATTGCTTATTGCAAAATCCAAAACCAAACGAATAAAGATTAATTTGCAAGAACAATAGAATCAAACAGTCTTCCTTGGTGACATTTAAGAGTTTAAATTGGGACTTTTAAAAAAAAATTACTCCATGTTTCAAGTTACCTGTACTGCACAGGTACATAGAAAGAAGCTTTCAGAAAGCTTAAAGTACAATCGGGGGAGTGTTATTCATAAAGCATTGGGTTCCATACGATATCTCCATCTGGGTTACAAGAAGTGAGGTTGATAGGTGATGAATCGAAAGATGTGTTTTTTTTTTTTTTTTTTTGTAGTAGTAGTGTATTCTTCAATTAAAATGTAAAATTATCTAAACATACACTCTCACCGGCCAGTTTTTTAGGTACACCTTACTAGTACCAGGTTGGACGTCCTTTTGCCTTCAGAACTGCTTTAAACTTTCGTGGCATAAATTCAACAAGGTACTGGAAATATTCCTCACAGATTTTGGTCCACATTGACATGATAGCATCATGCAGTTGCTGCAGATTTGTCGGCTGCACATCCATGATGCGAATGTCTCCTTCCACCACATCCCTCTCTTAAATTGAGATCTGGTGACTGTGGAGGCCATTTCAGTACAGTGGAAGTAGCCATCAGAAGATGGGTACTCTGTGGTCATAAAGGGATAGACATGGTCAGCAACAATACTCAGGTATATACACATATATAGAGAGAGAGAGAAACACACACACTCACTCACCGGTCACTTTATTAGGCATACCTGTCCAGCTGCTCGTTAATGCAAATTTCTAATCAGCAAATTTCATCACATGGCAGCAACTCAATGCGTTTAAGCATGTAGACATGGTCTAGACGATCTGCTGCAGTTTAAACTGAGCATCAGAATGGGGAGAAAAGGTCATTTTGTGACTTTGAATGTGGGATGGTTGTTGGTGCCAGACAGGCTTATAGGCCCACACGAAATCTGCGCGCGCAGAATTCCGCAGATTTCCGCA
>CAIGQQ010005934.1:2243438-2253445 GCA_903798035.1 Danio albolineatus | reverse complement strand
AGACAGACAGACAGACAGACAGACAGACAGACAGACAGACAGACAGATAGATAGATAGATAGACAGAGTTAATTTGCACTTGTATGTTTTGAATATCAGGCTAACTATGGACATACTAAAAGACGCCTAGTCCTGTTGGACCTAGTTAGTCAATGACCTCTTACTGTCTCAAAGTGACATCTGTTTACAAACAGACTACTGAAGCTTCTTTGCTCTGAGGATTTAATGACCTATCCTCTTTAAGTTGCCCTTTGCATGAAGCTCACCGGTGCTCTTGTCACTCCTGTCAGCACTTCATTAAGCTTCTGTACAAAGAGATTTGAAGAAGAAACTAAAACCTCATTTATCTTTTTTATCTTAAGTTTTTCTTCATGTTATGTAAAAACATAATGCAGTCACTGTATCCACTATTAAATCGGTGTAATAATGCAGTGTGTCTCTTGTTGCATTAAAACGTGAGCATTTTTTCTTTTTTTGCAATAGGTGCAATTTCAGGCTGATATTTAGTTTTTCTTACAAGCTTAAGGAACATAATCACAGAAAACAAACCTCATTAGTGAACAGAAGATTTAATTAAAATAAATTATATGTTAAAACAACACAAAAGTGCAAACACATTTACACATTCCAGCCAATCAGATAGACCAAGGTATAAAATCTTCTTACATGTGACATGTCTATCATTCTCACTCACTATCCTTCAGCATAGTCCATGATTTGTCATGGTTCGGCACAGCAGAATGAACCACCAATTATTCTGGCATATGTTTTATGTGGCAAATGCCCTTCCAGCAGCAACCCAGGATTGAGATTATACTAATGGCACATCATGATTTTGCCAAGTACGATACAATCCTGGATTAACATCTAGTGGATCCTGGCACATCATTTTTATAGGAAAATGTAATCCATACCTATTCCCTACCCCTAAACCCAACCATAACTGTAAATTATTCCCAAAATCAGAAGGGAATAATAGTTGGATAACAGTCATGTAGTGCATAAACTTAAACGAAAACCTAAACTTAACATAAACGGTAAACATATTCCTTAATTCTCATTAGAATGTTGTTCCTGGATAAACATAGATCATCCAGGAATATGTCCTACTTGGTGAAATCAGGTTGGTTAACTAAGTGGTTCATCATTCTGTCAATGTGTTGTTTTTTTCTGACACAATGTATTCAATTAGAGTGTCAATTATTTATTCTCTCTTTAATGGCTCCCTAAATAGTTCTTGTATTTTTTTTTGTATTCAAGCACTCTGTAACTGTAACCTGTCATACCCTAACGAGTATTACACACAAACACACAGTTGGGAAGATTACTTTAACAGGTTGCAAAATACATTATTTCAAGTCATTTGCAACATATTTCATTACATTGGGATACTAAGAAGCAGGGTTTTCTAAAGAAAAACTGCATCCACCAAATATTTGACTTATTTGAATATTTTGCACAAAAATAATGTGCAGGAGAAAAAATATTTACAAAAATATTTACAAAAAAGGTTATATACCTTGTATTATTATGGATTTATTTTCTACCTTTTAAAATAATATATATTTTACTCACCATAAACTCTGTTAATGTGAACAGGGACGTTGTTTCATCAAGGGAAATTTGAATGAATCCAAACTCTTGTAAAACTCGGACATTTCCCGCACTCACTGTGGATTTTCCTTCTTCTTGGTTGCTCCATGGCTCGCCAAAACGTGGATATCAATTATGTTTACTTCAGTGTGGTCTAATTGAAGGCGCGTGATAGCGACACCCGGTGGTTATTTATTGAATTACATCTATTTTTCTATAGCGGGCCAGATTCTATTAATATTTATAAAAAGCCTCGCGGGCCGCCACTAAACTGATTGCGGGCGCAGATGGCCCGCGGGCCATAGTTTGGACCCCCCTGATCTAGAGTATGTATTTGGTGAAATGATTATAATTTGATGCACGTAAACTTATGAGCAGAATTGCACCTTTGGATGCTTTTGTACTCTGTCTAAAGGATATAAATCAGAATAAAATGCAAAAGTAATCACTTTAATGATTTAAAATACTTTTCGAATGTAACTGCAATTTGATTACAACCCAACTGAAATACAGTAACCCCATATTTTATATTAAATAAGTTTGGTATATTGAATTACTACTCAACCTTGTATGTAGCTACAAAAATATTGTACGTTTGTAGATTATTTTGTCTATGACTCTGAATATAGCTATTATCTATTCTGTAATACAGTATGAAGATCATTAAACTAACAGGTGTTCTCTTAATGAATATTCTAAAAATGAATGTACAGTACATTTTTTTATACAGTACGCAATCTGTCAAGGTACACAAAGTTTGGTCTTGTGGATAAATAGAACATGTCATGGATTAGAAGCACATCTAACATACTAATCTGCCTTGTTCTGGGCCATAATCTACGCTTGGATAATCAGTCTAATTAGTTGACTGTAAACAAATTTGAGATGAAAAAATCACCTTTGCCAATCATAAAGGAGCATGGAATTGACAGGGTTTATGGATAATGCCATAAAAATGTTTTAGTTTGTATATATTTTTGCATATTATATCTGTAAAAAAAAGGATTAAAATCTATTTTCTTACATTTTTATGTTATTAATTGCTCAACATTATTTACAGCTTATTCCAACTGCTTACAATTCCCATGGCCCACACAAGTGGCTCACAGTTCTTTTAAAATGTAACACTGTATTGAAAATGTCATTAATATGTCAGAATGAAGCAATTGCATCAAATAGCAAACACTTCCTTCATAATAGCAAATGTTGTGATATATCATGTAAACACTGTTGTTCTAAATCTAAAGCTCTTTGCTCTTTTTGCAGACTTATCTACATCCCAATACAATGTTTAACAGTAAAAGTAATCTGCTAAGAGTGACAGGTACACTGTAAACACCAATACAAAATAGAAACAGAAAATATTTACTAGGGCAAACATTACTGTTGTATGCAGTAGCATACAACAAAACCATAAAGCAAATGTATATTCTGTAGAATGCAGTAAAGAACAAAGTTTTGTGGGGGTCTCGGGGGAGTGAAGCATCTATTGCCTGGAGAAGTGTCATGCGGGCATAGGGTTGGCCATCAAAGTGAGAGGTTTTAGAAATCGTATGACATGTTTTGTGTGTATTCCGTTGGGGAAAAAATGCAGTTCAAAGGACTTTGTTGCATTTACAATCATACATTTTAGATAACTTACACACTACAATAAGGGTAAGTGATGCAGATGAGATCTTATCAGTCATTGTGGTCAAACATCCATGCTATAAGCAATAAATTTCAGCAAATATTAATAATAGCACAAATAATGTAATAACAAATGCCTGGGTCAGTTGGCATTTCTGTGTGGAGTTTGCATGTTCTCGTCACTGCATAAATCATATGCTGAATAATTTGGCGGTTCATTCTGCTGTGCGACCCAAGACTGATTTAGGGACTAAGCCAAAAAGAAACTTCTGTTTAATTTCTAAACATAATAGTTTTAACTAATTTAAATGGATTTCTTTTATCTTTGTCATGATGACAGCACATAATATTTTACTACATATTTTTCAACATACTAGTAGTGCATTTTAAAGGCTTAACTATGTTAACTAGGTTCATTGGACAAATTAGGCAAATCATTGTACGTATAATAATGGTTTGTTCCAATATTTTAAAAACATTACTAAAATAATTATTAGATTTGGATTTTAAAACTTCAGTTTAATGAACAGTTAATTTAGTGTTATAATTTTATTAAAGTAATTGTCCTCTTTAATATAAACTCATTTATTAATACAATTTACTTTCAGTTATTTCTTTTTCTTTTCCTATGACCCCATATTAGCTCACGCTTTCACAAAGATGTTGGATGTGTCTTGCCTAAGTAGATTTGTTGTGGATAAGCTTTGATCAATGGGCTTTATTTACATCATCATTGTACAAGATTAGTGTTACTAATGTTTCAACATGTGCTGCAAAAACGAGAGATAGAAATTAGGTCACCAAACAACATCAGACACAACAGAATCTGAGCACAATGCTTATTAATCCATAAGATTTTATCATGTTTTATGTGACAGAGCTAGTTAACAATAGACAGCTGCTCTTTTTAAAAAAATCCCTAGATCTTTTCTAGATCAGCAATGCTGTTTGCTTACCATAATCTTCTTTACACTCTAAAAAAAAAAGGTGCTAAATAGCACCAAAACTGGTTCTTTGGTCGTAACGAGGGGGGAACCTTTTTTCGTGCTATACAGCACCTTAAAAAAATAGGTGCTATATAGTACGTTTATCAAATGGTGCTATATAGCACCTATATTTTAAGGTGCTCATAATGTTACTTTACCCTTTCTGCAAATAAAACCGGCATAAGAGTTATGAGAATTAGCTATAAGAACAAGTGCTTACGAGTAGTAGTGGTGCTGTATAGCACTTTAAACCCCCCAAAGAACCCCTGAAAAACCTTTATGGTGCTTTAAATGTTCATTACACAGTAAAAGTGCTATATAGCACCCTGACCACCTTAAAGAACCACTGAAGAACCACTGAAGAACCTTCATGGTGCTTTAAAAGTTCTTTACACAGTAAAAGTGCTAAATAGCACCTCAAATATTGCAAAGAACTACTGAAGAACCACTGAAGAACCTTTTTTTTTTTAGAGTGTAGTCCAGATTATAAAACCAATTACAGAGCTGCATCAATCAGCCAGTAAACTCATTCTGCACTGGTATGAATGGCTAAGTCTATATTATACAAATATTATACAAATTACAAATCTGATGTCTTATTTGACAAATGTCCTTCATATAGTTGCATCTAAAATGTTTAATCTTTTGTTGGATTACACACACCCAGACACACACACAAACATTTGTTACTATTATTAAAGAATCAGTAGACTGAAGTACTGCGCTGTAACTTGATTTGGGTCATAGGCAGAGGAAAATATACTTGTGAAGAAAGAAATATTTAGAATGGCGTTATGCAACAAGTTCATTAAAATATCCCAGGTGTTCTTAATGCATTTAAAAAAAAACAAGTATTTGATCACCTTTTCTTGGGAGCAAAAAAACAGCCATTCTATTTGATTTATGACATAATTATTTATAATCAAAATGAATACATTAGATTCATAAAGTATAGAACTTTAACAGTTAACAAGTTAATCATAAGGGTATACGTACGTGTTTTCATGCTCAAACGATAATATAAATTAAGACCTGCAAAAATGAATTTGTGGTTAATGCAAACTCCACCGTTTGCTGTTGCTATCACAGTCGCAGTGCTGCGCCTATATTACCATATTACAAGTTGAAATGGAGTTAAAATGGAGCTATATAGGTAATAAACCGTGATGCAGCTGTTTTAAATTATACAGGATATTCAACAGTGTGTTGTTACGATACGCTTGACCATAGGGTGGCGTATGTTTACTTCTACTTGCCACGCAGTATTGTTTTTATAATACAATACTCCCCCCCCCCCCAACAAACAAATCGATTTCTGCCATTCCAGAAAGTTCCGAGACTAGCTAAAGTACAAATCTGATTTTAAAATAAACGTATTTCATTTAAAACACAGTTTAAAGGTGTTTCCCACTGTATTTTCGCGAAAATGCACAGGATATGACACCACGGACGAGAGATACATAACAATATTCCGTATTAAAATCTACAAACAAATGGAATGTTGAAGTCCAGATGCGTTCTTCTTGATGTTACGTAGCCTTCGAACAAATGCTGGTTAGCAGTGCTGTTGCTGGACAGGGACACCCAAGTGCATAAAAATAGATCATATGCGTTATGTAACACGCAGCACGCGCATTACGACTCTCTTGTTTACAAGTCAGAATGGACTCCATTACTCCATGAAATCACATAATGCGTTGGCTAAATATTTCCACAATTTAGTTAAAAATGGGCAATTTATATTTCTAAACAAATCTGAAATAGCGCTACGCATAGCTATATGCCGTTTCTGACATATTCTATGATAATTTTGCATTTACCAGATTTTATTAGGTTGCAAATAAAACATATCAGTGTGTGTTAACATCCGAAACACAGCAAACAAGACGCAAATGCAGCACCCAATACGTATGTACAGTAAACTAGATGTGTCATCCACACAGCGCTGTTTGTTTTTAGGAGGAGGAGAGAACAGCTTGTGTTCAGGGGGATTTGTCTCATACTACGTCACAGATTGGTCAAAGGGCCGTCAATCTTTTCGTCTAGCCAATGAACCCAATGACCAACTCATTCGTTGGCTCTTCGGGTACGCCTCTTAAAGATCGCACCGCCTTATATGACTGTTTTTTCACTGATCCATGATGGGCTGCGTATACGTCACATGTTGTTTTTTGCTTTAGCTCACTCAGTCACTCTGAGCGAGGAGTTGCTTGTGGACAACTACATGGTGAAATAACGCTGAAATCTCCAGTAATCGGTTGTTTTCTTGTTTTTTTGCGAATGGATAAGTTTTGTAAGCTGAGTAAATAAACTGTAAACGCAAGTATGGCAAGTCCGCCTCTTAAAGGGGGACCCTCGTTATCAAACAGCAACAACATTCATTCAAACAACATACGAAAATATGGATATCTCAAGAAGCAAAAGCACGGACATCGGCGCTATTTTGTTTTGAAAGACTCGAGCGACGGACTCCCTGCGCGTCTGGAATACCACGAGAATGAAAAGAAATGGAAAAACAAGTCAGCTCCAAAAAGAGTGATATTCCTCGACTCTTGTTTGAGCATAAACAAGCGCGCTGACGCGAAGCACAGATATTTGATAGCGCTCTATACCAAGGACGAATATTTTGCGGTGGCTGCGGAGAATGAGCAAGAGCAGGAGAGCTGGTACGGAGACTTGGCTGATTTATTAAGTAACGTTAAAGGAAAAGTGTGTGACAGCTCCGTTTCTAGTTCGGCATCCTCTCTGGTGGGCTTCGACGAGGGAAATTACGGCATGATTACACCGGTGAATACTGCTTATAAAGAGGTATGGCAAGTGAACCTTAAAGCAAAAGGACTTGGGCAGAGCAGAAATATCACTGGAGTTTTTAGGCTGTGTTTAACAAGTCGGACTATTAGTTTTGTGAAACTTAACTCGGAGGTGGCATCAGTTACCCTGCAGTTGATGAATATTCGTAGGTGTGGACACTCTGATAGCTTTTTCTTTATTGACGTGGGAAGATCAGCCTCTACAGGACCCGGAGAACTGTGGATGCAAGCAGACGATTCTGTGGTGGCACAAAATATACATGAGACCATTTTAGAAGCTATGAAAGCAATGAAAGAGCTGTCAGAGTTCAGACCCCGCAGCAAAAGCCAGTCATCAGGATCTAATCCCATTTCTGTACCCCCTCGTCGGAACCTAAACAATTTACCCCCAAGTCAAACAGGCTTAGTGAGGAGGTCAAGGACAGACAGTACAGCAGCCACATCTCCTGTCACCAAATTTTGTTCTTGTCGAATACGGACTGCAAGTGAAGGAGAAGGTACCATGATCAGGCCAGTCTCTATATCAGTATCTGAGAATGGAAGCCCAACAACTTTTGGCCGGAACCACATGAGTAGATCTAATACAGTTTCAGTGGGCTGCCGGACATCAGAACCATCACTACTTAATCACAGCAGGTCTATGTCTATGACCATGTACCACTCTCCCCCATCTGTTGTAAGTCCACTAAGTTTGTCTTCAATCAGTATGAATGGTTCTATCTCAAACACGGCACACAGACCTTCCAGCTGTAGTGGTTCTGTTTCGGGGTCACCAAATGATATTGGCTTTTTATCATGTGAGGATTACAGTTCTAGCCCAGGGGATGTGAGGTACAACCTAGCAAACAGGAGTGACACTCCTTCTTCTCTGTCCAGCACACCACCCTCACGAGAAGCCAGTGAGCTCCATAGTTATATGGTGATGGACAGACCATCCAACTTCACCCAGAACAAGACTAACAGAGACATGTTGGATGTGGAGACATACAGGAAAAGGACCTATTCTCTAACAACCCCGCGGCAGCAGATGGCACACTCCCAGCTATCCTCAGCGTCACTTGATGAATACATGTTGATGAGGGCTGCAAACAACCACTCTGGACGGAGCACAAACTCTGTCTCTCCTAAGGTCTCGTATCCAGAAGATTATGGAGACATTGAGATAGGCTCTAATGTGGGTGATGATGGCTACATGCCAATGACACCAGGCATGGCACCTCAGTGTGCAAAAAATGACCACTACATGCCAATGAGTCCCATGAGTGTTTCAGCACCCAAGCAGATCATTAATCCTAGATCTCATCCACAGCCTACAGGCAGTGGCTGCACAGCTAACTCCCCCAGCAGTGGATCTCTAGAGGACAGCGGGTACATGAAAATGTGGTCCGGATCCAAGTTTTCACTGGAGAGCTCAGATGGGAAAGCAGTGAATGGAGAATACATGAATATGTCACCTGTTGACACATCCATCTCCCCCACACCACACGAATATTTTATGGGTCAGTGTGAACCAACACAACGGCCCTCCCCAACCCAACATTTTCGCTTCAATAAGCAACAGGTGCCTAAAAAAATGGATGATGACCAGTATGTTTTCATGAGTCCCCAGAACCAAAATCAAGCAGAAGAGGCCAACAGTGTTTCTTCTCTGCCCCCTCTCCATCGCCCTGATGGAATGGCACAGAGATCAAAGATCAACAGGCCCAATAGGTTATCTCTAGACACTCTAAGGATGCTTCCAAGGATGACTGAACACCCTTTACCATGTGAGCCTAAAAGCCCTGGAGAGTACATAAACATAGACTTCGATGCTGCTACACAGTGCTCCTCTCAATCTATGGTTTCTGTGGAAAGCCAGGTCACACTGTCCAGCCTCAGACAAGGATCTCCGCTCTCAGACTACATGAACCTCAACCAGAGTTCACACTCTCCTAAACTGTGTGAAACAATGAGTAGTCCCCTCGATGGACTGCCAGAGCTGGCTGAATGCCCATGCCCACCTGATGGTACTTGTTTTCTCAATGAACAGAGAAACTCACCATGTCCATCTGTCACAGGAAAAGGTAATTACACTGAGATGAGTTTCAACAGTGATCGTATCTCACCTTTATTCTTGTCTGAAAATCAAGAGAGGGCTTCAGTCAGTCCCACTAGCAGGGTTCAAAGGCTTAACCTGGGCAACCAGGGGGTTTCAAAAGGAATTGGCGCTTTCTTGTTAGCTGCCTCCTCTGTAGATCCAAACGGAGGAGCAAAGGTGATTCGAGCAGACCCCCAGGGCCGGAGACGGCATAGTTCTGAGACCTTTTCATCCACCACCACAGTTGCTCCTGTCTTTCCTTCTTTTGCACACAATGTTAAGCGACACAGCTCTGCCTCAGTAGAGAACATCTCTGTACGAAGCAGCGAAGGTTCTGATGAGGAGTATGAGTCTCCCATGTGCCAAGAAATGTCAGCTGGTTATCAGAATGGGCTTAACTACATCGCCTTAAATCTCATGGAGAAACAAGAGACTGGCAATTGTGAAAATCTTGTGGGCTTTAAGACTGGCGGTTGTTGTAAAGCAGGAATAAATGGATTACACACAACTCCATATGTGTGTCTAGGATTCAAAGAAACTGCAACCACTGTACAAGGTAAGTGTAGTTTATATGATGTTTTGACATAAATCAAAATGATGACTATAAACTTGTGAAATTTGAAAAGATGATTCAGCATGTAGGTTGAGGTAACATTGAATAACTAATAGGCAAGATTTTGTCATCGTTTGCGTTTTTATTTGTTTGCTTTGAACACTGTGGTTAAAGGTCACTTTACTGCTTTTTAAATTTCATATTAGTACTTCTATAAATAATTTGTGGTTCTACAAAAGCTTAATGCAATAACAGCATGTCACATTTAACAGCTTGTTACAGATAATTATGATACATGAATTAATCAGGATCATATATATATATATATATATATATATATATATATATATATATATATA
>CAIGQQ010005934.1:2166716-2194795 GCA_903798035.1 Danio albolineatus | reverse complement strand
ACACACACACACACACACACACACACACACACACACACACACACACGTGCAGTTGAAACCATAATTATTAAACACCCTGAATTATAAGCCACCCTGTTTATTTAGTCAACATGCCCAAAAAATAGTAAACAAGAACAAGTCCATTATAAACAGAGAAGAAGAAAAAATGTTTGTCTGCAGAAAAACAGCAACAGGCTGAATGAAAATGCAAATTCACTTTTAAAATGATGCTTTTTTGAAAGACAACCCTTTTCCAGCTCTGTATTGACCTTATTCTTCAATGCAGAAGTGCGCTTGTTTTTGTGATTGTTTTAGAACTTCCGATTCAGTTGCCTATGGGAAAAATGATTAGGAATAATAAAGGACAGAAAATGGGCAAACTACTTGTAAGTGTTAGCATGACTATACGGACAAAATATAATAATATAATAAGAAAATATCAGTTTGCAACATTAAGCAGCAGGACAAGCTGTTTTTAAAAATGAATAAGAAAAGAAAATTAATAGAAGTGAATGAGACCAGAAGTGTCGAGCCAAAATGGCTCCGCCTGCTCGTACGTCAAGAATAAGGTGAATATAGCTACTACTTTATGTAGTACTTTTTGACTTTCTTTACATGCAAATGTAAATCCGCAGATATTCATTTTGCTACAAGAACTAGGCACTTTTCCTCAGAAACAGTTATTTGACTGATAATGTGCTGGCTGTTTGAGCGTATTATATTCATTCATTAATTTTCTTGTCGGCTTAGTCCCTTTATTAATTCGGGGTCGCCACAGCGGAATGAACTGTCAACTTATCCAGCATTTGTTTTACGCAGCGGATGCCCTTCCAGCCACAACCCATCTCTGGGAAACATCCATAAATTCTCATTCACACTCATACACTACGGACAATTTGGCCTACCCAATTCACTAACCACATGTCTTTGGACTTGGGGAAACCGGAGCACCCGGAGGAAACCCACGCAACCACGTGGAGAACATGCAAAGTCCACACAGAAATGCTCGAACCAGCGACCTTCTTGCTGTGAGGCGAACATGCTACTCACTACGCCACCGTGGCGTCCCGTATTATATTACATACCACCTTAATCAAATCTTTTACATTCATGAAAAGGTAAACATATTTTTTATAGCTTTGCAAAATATGGTTTATTTTCAGATATGGTAATTATAAATCAGATAATAAATATCATATTCTTATATTCTGTACTTGGTCCCAATCATGAATGATTCCTTTTTCTACTGACCATAGTTTAATGAATGAACCCCTTTTGCACTGGAATAAATTTGATAGGTTATTCACAAAAACACACAGAAAGAACACAACTTTAAACCTTCATAGCACATCCACTTTTGACTAACTTACAAATTGATTTATAAAGCTCCTGAGACGGCAACATTCTAAATCAGCTCTGACCATTCAGCCACGGATGACTCTTCTTACAGGACTGCATCTTCATTTCACTGTGACGTGTGTGTGGATTGCATCACTATGGTTTCAGTCATTGAGGACGCAGTGATGCATACACCTCCCAGTAATGACATCAGCAGCTCATTAAACAAGTATTAACAACATTCCATGAGCAGACGAGCACAAATCCATGGAACATCAAAGTGTGCGTTGAATCATATGCATCATATTGACTATGCATACTCAAACTATGCATACTCAACGGTGGTCCCAAACTTAATTCCTGGAGGGCTGCAGCACTGCATACTTCAGCTATTCCACTACTTCAACCTCCAGCTCACACCTGCTTAATAGTCTCTAGTAGTTTAGAACACAATGATTAGTTGCATCAGCTGTGTTTGATTAAAGTTGGAGCAAAACAGTGCCGAGCTGTGGCTCTCCAGGAATTGCTTTTGAGACCTATGCTTTAAAACATACATGATGGTACACAAGTGTTTCTTAATCATAGGCTTTTCTCCTTTGTTTTATTGTATGTCTTGTTGCTCACAAGTTCCTATTCTTCACATTTGCATTTAGATTGAAAAGCAGAGCGGATGACTCCCCCCACTCTCTTGTAAGTATGCAAGTGTGTGGGTGTTACACTCCTTGGGTCGCAGGCAAGCTCACACGTGTTGTTTTCTAGGAATAAGGAGTTTGCTGTGTATCTCAAATCTTGCTGTCACCCTCCCACCTCTGCTTTATTTTTTTCTTCCACATCCAGTGGGACCAGAAGTGTGCATGCTGTTGTCCACAGATTTGTCTGCTTTTCCTGACAAGCAGCAGCATGTCTAGGAGAGTTAACATTCAATTTTAGGAGAGTCTAGGAGAGTCTATTACTGTTCAATTTAAGATCCGTAAATATGAGCAATAATATGAGCATCAGGGTGGCACAATGAGTTGCACGATCACCTTACAGCTAGAAGGTCGTTGGTTCGAGTCTCGGCTGGGTCAGTTGGCATTTCTGCGTGGAGTTTGCATATTCCCTCTGTGTTCACGTTGGTTTCCTCCCTTTCTTCTCCCATTCCTTCACATTTGCAGCTGGTTGTCAGAACAGCAGAAACCGTTGCTACTTCACAAATTTCACTTTAGAACTAGTATTTTAATGATTTTCTTACATAATGTCTAAAATCATGACAAAACTGGTAATATTGCTCACATTTCAAGATTATAAGGCTGAGCGGCATGATATTTCCCACTATTTCTCTGTTGCAGTCGATGCTAAATATTCTGCTAACATCACAGGAGTAAATTACATTCTGAAATATACTCAAAATGAAAATGATTTTTTTAAAGAGAAATAATATTTCACAATATTACTGCAATATTACAATAATTCAGTAACACTTAGCAACGGTACATGAATAAAGATGTACTAATATGTAAAATAAACATAACATCATTATGAACTAATGATGAGTTAACTTAAGGCATGCATTAATCAAGAACAAAACTAAAGTGTTAATACATCAAATTAACAAACATGTACTAACAAGTAATTAACTACCCATTATTCTCACAAAAAGGCATGTGGCTCATGTAGTTAAAGTTAGTTCATGTCTAGTCAATGCCTTAACTCATCATTTGTTCATATACTTCACAATTGTTCACATATTAGTATGTCATTATCCATTTACTGCTATTGTAAAGTGTTACCAATAATTCTAACAAAATACAATTCAAACAAAAAATTTTGAACCAGCAAAGTATAATTCAGCAGTGATTCTATCACGGTTAGGGTTAGAGGCAGCCAAACAAGACAGGCAGCTCCTGCTGCTGGATCTATAATGGTAATTTAGAAAGAACAATCATGTCTCCTTGAGCCAGTCGAGGCACACATACCTTCAGTAAAGGGACTGAATGTAAACAAACACATACACATAAAGAGATGACCAAAACATAAAATTACACACACACACGCACACACGCACACACACACACACACGCACACACGCACACAGAGGGCATTTAAAGGGGGAACTTTAACAATAAAACTATTATTTTTAAACTTGAACGCTCGATCAGTTAATTTCCATTCAACTACAGTATTTGTAGTGACCACACACACAGAGAGAGAGAGAAAGAGAGGGGGGGGGGGGGGGGGGGGGGGGCTTCTATTTAAGACGTCAACACATTTTTTATTGTAATTAATATTAAATATCAAATTTTAAACGTTTCACATTGAATTGTTCACAAACTGGATTGAATATACAAGATTCACTGACTCAGTGTTCTTGTAACAGTTTTTGAGTTGACAGATAACTGGAAGAAAATGGAACTTTCACTTTTCACAGAATTTCATCCATTGAACATTTTTCCAAAATGATTCAATATTTTTACGCTGATACTTTCAAACTTCAAATTTGATCAGTATGTGTGTCACTTGAAATCAACCCTGTGATAATGACATTGCTCCAAAAGCATTTGAGCAACACATTGAGGAACACATTGCAAAAATACATTATGTACTGTAGACTGTATAGCAAAATGCATTTTCACAAGAAGCAAATCTACAGCCTTTGCAAAAATTTGTTTATAAAGACAATGCTAAGAACATCGTAGAATATGCACACAGTATGCACAAATACTCAAAAAAAACCCAAAAAAACCCAGCTCAGATCTTTTCCTAGAAGCTAATGTGCGTTATACAGAATGAATCGGGCAGCAGAAAGTGTTCTACAGAATTGTCATTCTTTTTAATAATATGGATCATATTTGCACAATCAATATTATTCTAAATAGAGGTTTAAAGAGTACTGTTAAAGTGTGTATCTGTAAGGTTGCAGCGTGGTAACAGAGGTGAGGATCCAAATGCAGTTTATTTAGGGATGGTAGTGCAGGCAAGGTCAACACAGGAGCATGAAGGTAATCCATAAGAGTGGTTGAAGTCACAGGCAAATGGTCAAGACAATAAAACTAGGGCCAAAAACACAGAACGGTTCATAATGCTCACTTACAGTAAAACAAACAACAACTAAAAAAAGATTCCGCAAAGTGTGTGTGAAAGTGAGGTGAATTTATAGTCCTGATAATCATTCCTCACAAGCTTGATAGATATGTAGTCCAGCTCAGCGGCAGATGTGTAGTAGCATGAATGATAGTAAGTTTTCTCCAGCGATCTGCAACGGCTAGATTGCTGGCGATTGTGAATGTGTGTGTGTAGCTACAGCAGGGAGGGAATTATTAGTGCTTATTAGTGCTTAGTGCTTATTATTAGTCCAGGACCAGAGAATGACATCACATAAACAGGTGTTTCAAGCCAATCCAACAAGGCCTGGATAGGTATTTACTATGTTGAGGTACATCTATTTTAACAGGGGTCACATGTTGTGGCAATTCAGTTAATTACTTACAGAACAATGTAAATGTTAGAGTTTGATGTTTTGTTTGTTTTAAGAGGGTTATTGCAGCTACATCAGTTATGAAGCCAAAGGCAGTTAGTGTTATTTCTTTTATATTTTAATGAATATTCTCTAATTACTAATCATGCAATGTACATGTAATAGTACCATGCCAAGTCAACATAAATTAGAGTGCTGACTATTTGCTCCAGAAGTGTGTGTTTGTGTGTGTGTGCGTGTCCGTGTGCGTGTGTGTGTGTGTGTGTGTGTGTGTGTGTGTGTGTGTATATATATATATATATCCTTTTTTTGGCAATTATATTGTAAAAGAGCTAAAAAGAGCTAAAAACCAGTTCAGTGTATATTTAAGTGTGAAAACGTTAAACACTAAAACATTAAAATGCATATTACTTATATATTTCCTAGCCACACAACACATTGAGTCCTGAAGCAGTGCAAGTTATTTAGAGATATTTGATTTTTGGACCTTTGCTGGGAAGGCAGTTAGATTAGATTTCTTGGAACCTTAATTTAATAACCTGAGGCTAAAACAAGTACTACTTCCAAATCCTCTGCAACATTGCTGTTTATGGTCCTGTGAGTAAATGTAGATATACCTGAATAAACAATTAGAAAACGAGAGCACAGAGAGGGGATTGGTCCAAACACCCGCAATACCTTCTCACATGTGCCACTTCATTTTCTGATTCACTGATCTCTGAAGTCAACACAGATTAAGCCTTTTGGAGGGCAACATCCCCAGAAAAAATAAAGAATACACAAAGATAGGAACATAGGAACACACACAAACATACTGACTAATTATAAAGAGGAGGACTGTCACTGTTACATCTAGTAAAGTGACAAAACAAGCTCACACACTACACTGTCACATACCTGGCTGAGCCAGCTCAAACAAGCTACTACTTGAGAAATATGTGACAAACTTTCCAGAAAAAAAAAAAGATTTACCAATAATAGGATGAGAGTGGTTTATTTTCAGCACAAGGCAGGCTGGTATGGGTTACATAGATCATGTTTTTTTTGCAGTAGTTTTTGATCTTGTATTATTTAAAGGGGTGGTCACGCCCCTACTAGCGCACACTTTTGTGCTGTATAAACATTCAGTCAGAGCAGCTGATTTTTGGAAACCTAAACAGCAATATCTGTTTGAACGCTAATCAGTGTCTGCAACGAGTGAAAATGGGTGATGCTCCTTTAAGAGAGCTCACCATATCGCGTGTGTGTGTGTGAGAACCGCATGTGCGTGCCGCGGGACCAATGTTTATTTTCCTCTGGTGCTCGAATTAAGTTATTTTTCTGTAATATACAGTGACACCGTTGACAGGAGAATAAAGAACAAGATGTCGATTGTGACCCGTATATATATATATTTTCTGCTGCAAGACGAGTTAGGTGAGCTTAACTCAAGGCATTACATGACATCTTTCACGTATATTCGGAAGAAGCATGTGTAAGTAGTTCACATATCTTTTGCGAGTTCATTAGCTGAGATGTAGAACGCAGGAAAATCTGCCTATAGAGAGACACTGCACGCGCTGCTGAAGAGTGTTTTGTGTGTGTGTTTAAAGCGTTTTGATGAATAGATATGAATTTGTAGCTAAACTGTTATCAGTGCCGACAGCATGTCCCATTGTTTACATCCTCGCTACAACATAGGTATTAATGCTAGACACTGTGCATGTCATAGATCAATTTTAACAAATAAAAAATACTTACAGGTTGTGGCTCACAATCCACAGCTTCAGCTTGGAGTTGCTCCTTTGAGGAGATGTTAACCGAACCCTGCACTGACTTGAGACAGATTCTGGAAGTTCTCTTTTGTCAAATGCTTGCTAAATATTTTATAATTCTCTGGAATGTAATTAAAATTAAACTGTAAGCCCTTTCTTTCTTTGTGTTGTGTTCTTTGGAAGCCCAAATACAGAAACAGAAGAAGCTCTGTGTTGAAATAGCAGCATTTAGACGGCATTTTAGTTTTCTCTGCCATAACATTACAGTGTTAAAATATCTAGTAAAATATTATTTACTGTCATCATGGCTAAGATAAATTAAATCAGTTAATAGAAATGAGTTATTAAAACTATTATGTTTAGAAATGTGTTGAAAAAATGTTCCCTCCGTTAAACAGAAATTAGCCATTAGCCATTATTTATGTAACGGTCTGACTGCGCAGGAGTGCCAACGTATAATTTTATAAGTAAAAATAAAAATCCGTTTTAATAAAGTCAGGTTACATAGGATATACTAGTAGTGCAATAACTCTAGTAACCCCTTATAGAGCTAAAGACAAGAATAAATCAAACAGTTTTCCCAGTGCTGGGATGTGGCAGGAAAGGCATGGGAACATACGTATGTCAGATCATTCTTCTTTGTTGACCCCAGATAAAGCAGGGAATAAACTGAAGGAACATGAGTGTCTTTAGTTTACAATGTGTGATTTTGAGCATGAAATTAACTTTTTTGTAAATTGTGTGTTGAGGTGTTAAGCGTTTAGTAAAAAGTATTAAAAGCAAAAAAGTTTTATTTTGTGATAGTTACTCTAAGAACTGCAAGTTAATAGAGAACAATCAAGTAAAACACGGTACTTGCTCTCTTAGCCATTGTGAAATCTGTTGCATTTCCAATTGCTCGCAGATTATGTGTCTGAAGCAGCATTTGCTCTGCAAAAAATTTGAATCATCTACATGTATGTATAAATCATCACAGTACTGCATTTATCTAAAATAAGGTCATTTACTGTAAGAATTTATATTCTGAATATTGCAAATTTGATGTTAGTGCTCATTACACATAAGCTTTTTGGAGTTTGGGAATAATTATAGGCATTTTTGGATAGACTACAGTACATTTATTGATTCACTTATTCAGATGAGGCAACACGGTTGCAACGGGGGGTAATGCTATTGCCTCACAGCAAGAAAGTTGCTGGTTCGAGCCTTGGCTGGGTGAGTTTGCATTTCTGTGTGGAGTTTGCATGTTCGCATGTTTTGTGTGGGTTTCCTCTGGGTGCTGTGGTTTCTCTCACAAGTTCAAAGACGTGCTATAGGTGAATTGTGTAAGCTAAATTGTCCATACTGTATGTGTGTGTGGATGAGTGTGTATGAATGTTTCTCAGTGATGGGTTGCGACTGGAAGGGCATCTGCTGCATAAAACATATGCTGGATAAGTTGTCGGTTCATTCCGCTGTGGTGACCCCAGATTAAGAAAGGGACTGAGCCGAAAAGAAAATGAAAGAATGAATGAATGAATGATTTAGATAATTTGCTCAAAAACATTTACTATAACATGGTCGCATACTGTTCTTACTATTTTATTTTACTTTGTAAAAAGTACAGTTGTCTGTAAGAAGTAGACTGTAAAAAATATGGTTTACTTAAATCAAGAAAATGCAACTTTGGTTAAGGTTAGGCTTAGGTTGTTGTTTAATTGTAATTGTTTTAAATTATTTCTACACATTGAACGTTCTAAATTCAACCTCTTTTTTTCTGCATCCTATAATTCAGTAGTGTTGTAGCATAGACTGGGAACATGATGTGAAGTGGATGAAGCACATACTCATATCTATATTTATGCTTTGAGCATATGTGTGAAAAGATCTATAATTGAGTACAGCTGATATGTCATTATTATGACTCACCATCTTTTAATAGTGGCAGAGTTCTTTTTTAACCCTCACAAACAGAACACATGGGCATTAAATAAAGAGGGCATGCATTTCAAACTCAGTATTTTAAATTACTTAAATTAATCTCTTAAATGAATCTCATGTCACTTCCCTTAGAATAATTGGGGTTTGACAGCAGAGAGCACATAAAGAGCTCAACATATTTGCAGAATCATCATCTTTAATATAGCAAAACTCCTAAACAAAGGAGTCGAGCAGCACACTAACCGTTTATGTTGCAACTTTTATGAATTATTAAATGGCACATTTATTACTAACTGCTTTGCTCAAGAAACCACCGCTACTGAGAAAAACAGACTTTGGATATACTCTTCTATTTTTTTTTATTATTATTTTAATTTAGCATATATTATGCTATCTTTCCTCTCTGTCTGCTATTGTATCTTAAATCATTCTTTTTCTTTTCTTTTTTTCCCTTTATACAAGTTTCCCCGGGGAGCTTGTTCTAATTTTGTCTCTGCTTTTGTGTGACAGAAAAGATAGCAGGAGAGAAAAAGTCCATCAAATAAATGTGTAAAACAGAATTGAGAAGAAGCTGCTTTTGAAGAAGTGGATCTGTGGAAACAAGCTTAGATCTCAGGGTTGTCAATCTATGGCAATGAGTCCCCTTTGATGTGCCAACGTGAAAGAGTCACTGATGTGTTTGTTCAGATGGAGATTTCCCCTCTGTCTGTCTGAATGTCTGACTGGTTTTGTGCATGGAAATCACACCTGCTTACTGGTTGATTTTGAAAAAGCATGTGCAGAACCATTCATTCATTCATTTTCTTGATGACTTAGTCCCTTTATTAATCTGGGGTTGCCAAAAATGCCAACTTATCCAGCATGTGTTTTACACAGCAGATACCCTTCCCATCACTGAAAAACATCCATACACACTCATTCACCAATATACACTAGGGCCAATTTAGCTTACCAAATTCACTTATAGCGCATGTCTTTGGACTGCGGGGGAAACCGGAGCACCCGAAGGAAACCCACGTCAACACATGGAGAACATGCAGACTCCACACTGAAATGCCAACTGACCCACCCAAGGCTCAAGCCAGCGAACTTCTTGCTGTGAGGCAATTGTGCTACACACTGCGCCACCGTGAGGCCCTGTGCAGAACCACAGCGCACTTAAATAATAAAATACAGATATATTGTACACTGTTTTTTTTAATAGTTTTTTTTTATAGTGGAATACTGGCAACTCAGTTGCCAGTTAGTCACTACAATGGTTTGATTACAGTTAGGGTACAGTTAACTGGCAACAGTGTTCCACTGTAACAGATCAGTTGCGGTAACTAACTGGTAACTGCTTACAGTTATTACTCTACTGTGTAGTGCTGATACTAACAGCATAATACTGCATACACATGTATATCATGTATAGAATTATTGTAGTATTACTAAAATTTATAATTAAATTTTAATAATTTAATTTAATTATTTAATTATTCTTTTCTGTTATTAAAAATAGAAAGTATATAAATTCTTCAGACAAATGTATTTTATTGTTTTGGCAGCAAACAAATATGCAACAGAAAATGTATAACAAAATTAAGCAAATTAGACAGTGTGAATACATTATCTATTTACAATGAAAAAAAAACATGTTAAATTAATTTTAAAAAAACAGGTGTCAAACATTTAAATATCATCCTACTATGAGCATGCAAAATTATGTTTTACGGTGCTGTAAAAAGGGGCTTAAACAAGATGATTAGACATTAAAAAAGCTAGCGATTGCTCTATATTTTATTTCTGTACTGAGAGGTCATTTTGATCTTTGATTGGTCTCATGTAATTGGGTCATGTGATTTCGCAGGTCAGAGTTCACCAAGCTTGAACTTTTTAATGCAGCACAAGGCAAAACTTGTCACACGACTCACACAAGCTTGCGTTTTTGGCATTTGCATGCATATGAAAGGAAGTCGATAGGGCGAACAGTGCAGTGTGACCACGCCTTTACTGGGGCCCAGAGCTTTGCACAGTTAAACTTTAACCCCAATTAAACAAACCTGATCAAACTGAGTCCTAATTGAGCCTTGTCATTGTGTTTTGGATATTGGGGTGGGTACTAAATGCTGCTGGGCTGCAATCCTTTGACACCTACTTTGTGGTATATATAGCATGTTTTTAGAGGAACTGCCAACATTTATCACAATAACATATCCAATAAAAATAACTCCATTCAAAACAACAACAAAAAAATCTGTCAGCACTGATCCTCATGTTCAACAACTGTTGTAATAAACAAAAAATAAAAAAACTCATTTATGTACATACAGGGCTTGAAAATCTTTAGCCCAATGTCCCAGGGCTATTGTTTTTACAGTCTGAAACATTATGGTAAAATTTATATAGCATCTAAGCATCAAAATCAAAGCATCTAAATACTTGTGTCCTGTTTTTTCAGTGCGCAAAACACAAACAAGTAAAATAGCCAGTGCGCTCTGGAGAACATGAGGTAATTGCGAACAGTTAGAAAGGTGATGCAACATTTGTGGTCCAGTATATAGTGTAATTAAGTGTAATTAACTTTTGTACAGTTTCTATGCTTTCAAACGGAACCATACTGTATATGGGGGTCCTAGACCCACCAAGGACCTTAAATTTAAGAAACCCAGAAGCTGACATCACGGACCTGGTACCGAGTCCGTATAGTCCGTAAAAGCAAACTCAGAGTCAACCTATTTAGTACAAACATATACACAATCAGTAATTGTGTTGTCTTTATACAGTATATGGTTTAGTTAAATTAGCATTTTTGCTTTTTCTCCTAATTGTGACTGAGACATAATTCTTTGATGAAAATACAGCTTTATCTGATGCTATTCATGATAAAAACTGCATAATCCTTGACTTTGGCTCATGGCCATGCGGTCATAAGAAATCCCTTGAGGCCTTGTGATGGATACTCACAGTACCATCTCAGTGCCCGGAGATGTTGCAAGCTTTAACCTTTTGACCTCCTGTTACCACTGGGTATGATGTGGGAGGATTCACAATTGTTCATAGTCCAGGAACATTCACAAATGCAGAAACATAATGCTGATGTTCTTTAAATTAAAGGATTAAGCTGTTCTTTTCAATACCAGTTGTAATGGACTAGATGCACTGTATCACAAAGAACTCTACTCTTCACATTTTCTAAAGCCATGTGAAATGTTTATATGAAGATCAGACCAATATTTTTGTTGTGATTCATTAAAATATATTGCTAAATAAACCTTAATTAAATCGATTATCATGTAACTCAACCATGTCAAGTTATATCAAACTTATTATAGACTGTCATTTCAATGCAGTAATAAACAAGAGAATAACGGAATAATGTTAATGTTTTGAAATTCATCAGCTAGGAAACTAAAGTTTGGCTTCAGCTATATAATAATGTAGCTTTACTGGATATAGTGTCATTATTGAGCTAGATTTAGTTCAGTGTTGATTCAATGTACAACCCCAAATCAGAAAAAGATGTGACAGTATAGAAAATGCTAATAAAAAGGAAGTAGTGACTTCCAAGTTTATTTTAACTTGTATTTCATGGCACACAACACAACAAACATTATTTAATATGTTACTTATGTTTTTGTTTTTCAAACTAAACAAGTATTCCAATTTTGGTTCTTGTAATTGGTTCTTGTAATTGGTTCTTGCCATTCCTTATTCACAACACAAGATATTTACGTACTGAAGACACCAAGTGATGAAATGTTTCAGGTGTAATTTTGTCCCATTTAGCAAACAAGTCTTAAAATGGGCAACAGTACAGGGTCTTTGCTGTTGCATTTTGAAGCATTTTGTGCTTCAAAATTCACAATATATTCTCTATTGGAGACTGTAGGCAGGTTAGTTAAGGAACTGTATCCTATTCCTCTGCAGCCAGTACTCGAGGATTGTGATGTGTGCGCTGTAGGATCTCACTGGCATATTTCAAAATCAAAACCAGTCCAAATTCGAAATCTTGGTAATTCTTGGACCATTGTTTGGTCTTAAGGGGGTTATACCGTAGGAGAACCCATCACAGGATAACAGAGAGCCAATTGATTTGACTATTTTTTCTAAAGTTCTTTAGCAGATGTTTAGGATATCCTTTAGCAAATTTGGGCACAATGTAATCAACCAACAATGGTGCTTTAAAAGCCTCATAAGCTGTTGGTTTATTTGTAATGAATTAGAGTTATTTTCATAACTATAACTGTATGATTTTGAATAATCATATGCTTTTCTCTTCTGAAACTTATCAACACTATAGGAACAACTGTGACTGTGAAGCCAAAGCTACAGTCACAAATACCTAGTCAAGGCCACCGGAACTTTAAGTCACATTCTCATCGCCACCCTCAAGCTAAGTGACAGACACTCCGATTAGATCCAGCACAAGCTGACAAGTGTGCAATCCTGCAACATCCAGCTAGAACTGGAAGCTCAGGAAGGACCAAAACAGTCAGATGAGACTGATCAAGCTGCCAAAGAGGAGATTGATAAACTTCAAGAGAATCTAGCCATCATGGAACGATCTAGAATGATCATGCTGATGTCACTAACAAGCTTGAGTATGCAGAACAGCTACTGAAAGGGGTAAATGCTGACTCTAAAGACAAGAACAGCAGAATCAAAGCCCTTGAAAGTCACCTGTTTGAAGCAAGAAATAAGATCAGATGACTAACGCAGTAACTGGACTACATCAAAGTGGATAAGTCGAAAGAAGAGTCCAAAAGCATTGAAGATGATGTTGAGATAAGAAAACTTTGGTTATTTATAGGGAGTTAGGAATCGTCTGATTGGATAATCTGTCATTAGCTGAAGCTGTAACAGCTGAGAACAATCATAAGCGTGTGATCCTCTCGAAATTTGTTTATGAATAAACTTCATGAGTACCAAAATCACTGCTGTTAATGACTTCAACACTCAAAGTCAAGATCTGGCTTTTAAGGTTGCCCATTGCCCTGACAAGACTAAACTACCTTCCAGGGAGTGTAATGTGCCATCTTACAACAGACAACGAGACCTTCATGCCGAAACCAGACCTAAACAGTGGAACAACCACTGGGATGGACCTCATGGATGGCAAAAGTCACCTGAACATCCCCAGGAGACATTGTGGAACTGGTCCACCTCATTTGCAAACCAAAGGGTGACAAGCATGTGGGAATCCAATGGTACCTCCAAGGAAAAACAACACCCCCTTGACACAACCAGCTTCAGAGGTCATGAAAGAACCCACAAAGATTCCAAGCTGATCAAATTCGAACTGAATCCCCACAAGAAGGGAAAACATCAACATGTTTTGACCCTCAAGGTCTGATGAAAATTAGCCTGAAAGAGTTCCTTCGATGAAAGGAAGAGCATTGGAAGTGGGTAAAGAAAGATAAACCTGATTCTGCCTGACAAGCAACCAGAAAAGCAGTGACCACCTGAACCAACCACCTCATGAAACAGCACTTCCTCACCTCCCTTACAAAGAACTGTAAGCACCATAATTTCAAAGACACAATAGGCTGTACCTGAACATCAGAGTTAGATGTTAACTCAACACTTGATGCTTCAGGTCACCACTGCATCACATGAACACTTGTGGATGAAACCCTTCAATTTCCTAAGAGTGCTGTCTTGGTTGTTTGCCACCTCTCTGAACTCAGCATCAATCCTAATCCTACCTGTGCCATGCCAACTCCAGTCCCTCAACTTTAAGTGACCAGAAAGGGGGAAGAACCAGCCTGCTGACACAGGCCCACTATCCTACACTCTAATATAACACTAACATGTTTTTGTCATTTGTGCCATTTTTAGGAAGACACCTAGCTATCCTTTTTAAACCCAATACTTACACTCTCTCCTCCACTGCACTGCTAGGACCAACGTCTAGTAGAGAGGAGCTATTACACATATGTGTACACATACACACTTGTTTGTTGTTCTAACCTCACTCAATGTCCTTTTGTCTCTGTGTTCTTTTCTTTCTGTCTTTATTTCTGTCACTTGTTTTTTGTCTTGCCCCATCAAGGAACCCCCACAACACTCATGTGTCATGTGCCTGTCATTTGCTACATGTGTTTTTACATTTAGTTGGTACACTTTTGTAGAGACAAAGGAACTGAGGCACTGAGAAAACCCCATACCTTGACAGACCCTGGCTTTTGGACTTGTTGCTGGTAACAGTCTAGATGGTCGTTTTCTTCTATGGTCCGGAGTACATGGCGTCCATTTCTCCCAAAGAAATACCTGAAATACTGATTTATCTGACCATACACGTTTTCACTGTGTGATGGTACATCCCAGATGCCTCGGAGCCCAGAAAAGTCAACGGTGCTTTTGGTCATTGTTAACATTTGGGCTTCCTTTTGGCACAGAACAGTTTTAACTGCCATTTGTGGATGTAATATATATTGTGGTACTTGACAAACGTTTGTCAAAGTAGTCTTGAGCCCATGTTGTGATATCACTGCAGTGCTGCCTAAGGGATCAGAGATCACGGTTGTTCATCTTGTGTTATGTTTGTGCCATTGTCCGTTATGCACTGACATTCCTCCAAATTCCTTGAATCTTTTAATTATGTTAATTATGTTAATTATGCACTGTTAAAGGTGAAATATCCAAATGACCTCCCATCTTTTTTGAGGAACAGTGTTTTTAAAGATTTCAATCAATTTCTCAAATATTTATTGGCAAAATAGCAATCCTCTGCCCATCTTTGTTCCTAAAGGACCAGATCTTTCTTGGATGGTGCTTTTGTACCAAATTATAATTACAATCACCTGTTGACATCGCCTGTTTCAAATCAAATCGGTATTTAAGCAATTAACTCGATTAGCTCTAAATTGCTCCTGTACCAAATTCTTTTGGAGTGTGTTGCAGGTCTGAATGACAGGAATGTGTGTACAGTATATGTACCAATGAAATGAAGTTGACCGGACAAAACATGAAATATCTTGTGTTCATATTGTCTGCAATGAATTGTCTTTTTGCAATGAAATAGTTTTAAATTAAATTAAATTAAAAGTAAATTTGTTCCCAGTGTTGGGTTGTAGCTGAAAGGGCATCTGCTGCGTACAACATATACTGGATAAGTTGGTGGTTCATACCGTTGTGGCAACCCCTGATTAATAAAGGAACTAAGCCGAAGAGAAAATGAATTAATGAATTGCAACCTTTTCTGATTTGGGGTTGTAGTTCATTAATGTTATTGTGTTGATGCTGAAAATTTAAAGGGCACCTTTGATGAAAAACCTACTTTTTAAGCTGTTTGGACAGTCATATGTGTAGTTATAATGTATAGACGGTCATTTTGGGGTGGTATAAACACACCCAGTCCTTTTTTTTTTCAATTTAACAGCATAGAAACGGTGGACCAGTTGGAGCGGTTTTGAGATCGACCGCAACTTGACGTAGGAGTGTGGTCCCCCCGCCCACCGAAATGATTGACAGCTGCGTATTAACATGTCTCCGTAGTAACTTGTATAATCATATCAACAAGACAGGACGTGCGCAAAACAACCGGCAGTAAAAGGTCTGTTCAGTTCGCGAAGGTCATCAATCATCATCAAATGTGATCAAGAGTGAGTTTCACAAGTTTAACAGTGCATGTCTGTAATGAACTACAGTGATTCACTTCAGCTTTACTTCATCACCACAGCCGTGTGTCTCGGTTTGTTGACATTAAATCAGGTTTATTGTGTACATTAACATAACAGATATGCATACAGCAGTGGATATTAACCCGTATCCTTTCACATTTGCTTGCAAAAGCGCGCGCTGTCTGTGTGTGCGCGCGTGTACGTGCGTGAACGTACTCTGTAACTGCATTGTGCGTGACTCATCGTTGCAACTCCTTAACAAACGCATTAAACAGTCTTTGGTAAAGTTCTTACTGTTGTATTTCTCAAACGTAGTGAGATCTGCTTCCCTTACATCTGTTCCTGCAGCGTCTGTGTGTCTGACGCAGCCGAGGGCGGAGATTGAGGCACGCTGACGGGAACGGTGGGCGGGGAGAACTATTCTTAAAGGGCCAGTGCAAAAAACAGGAAAAAGTTGTTTAGAGCTATAATGGAAGAGCTTTAGACAGCTATAATTAATCATCTGATGGGTATTTTGAGCTGAAACTTTACAGACAAATTCTGATGACACAAAAGACTTATATTAAATATAAAAAAAGGGGTCATGTATGTGCCCTTTAACAATAATAATAATCTTCAATAAAAACAATAAAAAACTTAAGACATAAGACAATACTGTTTTCCCTCTCATCTTCAGGGCATTCGCTCTGGAGCACAGTATTTTGAAGTGTTACAAATTATGCACAACCAAAAAGCAAAGGTTAGCAGAACTTGTTGACTGTTGCCTTTGTGTTCTTTTCTTAGCCTCGATGAAATGTAGCACTACAAGTTGCAGTAGGTAATTTAGTTCTTCTTTTTGATGTTTCAATCTGACTTTTATTTTACTCCTCCCAAAATGAAACCACATCTTTGCTCACAGCTGGTCCTCCATATTCCAGTTAGTGATTTTGAAGAATGCAAGGCTTGTTGTTTTCGAAAGAATTACATCACTTCAGATTCCTACAGATGCTGTGAATGCATTTAGAAAAAGGGGGGAAATTGGTTCTCAGGGAACTGGTATATTTCCTTTGATTACAGTGCAAAAGCCCTTCTCAATTTAAATGGAATGTTTCAACAAGCCTTTACGAATCTGAAGCTTGGAAGTTTGGGGGGAATAAAAAGCCAGTAGAAAGACAGACATCTCTCATCAATTCAGGCGTTACTTAAATCATCTTCTTTGTTTTGTAGATGACAAATATTTATTGATTATAACTGATTTTAGATTAGCTCACTTGAATACAGAACTTTGAGTAGTGACTTTTTAAAAAGTTTGTCACTTCCTTGCAAAACTGAGAGAACAAAGAGAAGGTCCTTATGCAATTCAGAAAATGTTTTAGAATAGGATAATTTTATAGTAGGACTTTTTATTTGAATTTATTTTAAAAAATTCATTAAAAAAAATGTTTATATAATGAGTTATTTCTGTCGCAATTTAGTTGTTAAACACATACTGTAGGTGCAAATTTATGATGTGACAACTGTAGATGTACAGTACAGTAATCAAAACACTAGTTTCTCACCTCCATCTAGCATGCAATGCCTAAGCTAAGGGTCAGCAGCCCCCAGTGGTAGGCCTGTCACGATATCTATTTTTTGTTGTACGATATATTGCACCAAAATATATCGCGATAAACGATATTATTGTCATTTTAGGCCACTCATTATATAATGCCAGAATGGCAATATAATAGCATCACTACGCAAATACACACTTCAAAAGAACACATCATCTTTTGTTCTTAAGAATATTTAATTTGATTTAGTCATTTAAATAATTTAATGATCAGACATTGCAATCAGAATGTGAAAACGCATATCCTAAACAAATAATAATAAATGTTAACAAAAAAAGCAAGGTAAAAAGTAACAGAGCTGCGATATCTGCTCCTAGATCTATTTTCAGTTGTCAGGCACTCACATCAAAATATACTTTAGTCATTTATGGCAAATACTATAGTGTTTATTTAACCACACTGACACTGACACCTCCAATAGAGATAGAGAGGTAGTGCAATCAGCTAAAATGTTGCAAGAATTGTTTTTTACGTATGGCCGATATATATTGCATCACCAAAAATTATTGAGGTCATGTCCATGTATTGTGCGATAAGTCGATATATTGATTATTGTGACAGGCCTACCCAGTGGCATGTCATTTCATGTTATTCTGTTACAGATGTCTCAATTTTAAAGATGTTTTAATAAGAGAGAGAAAAGGAAAAGGAGAATCCACTTAGAAACCAGCCTTCATTAATCAGACAGTAGTACTGGATTCTCTGAGACCCAGACAGTGCTAATGACGAACTGTTTTTTCTATGCCTCCTGTTCTCTTTTATCAACACACACATACACACACACACACACACACACACACACACACACACACACACACACATACGTACACACACACACACACACACACACACACACACACGCACACACGAACAACCAGACACACACACATGAACACACAGGCACACACACTCTGGCATCATCCTTTCCATTTCCTCAACAGCAAAGCAAAATATGTAGGACAAAATAAATGAGCAAAGTCTATTCTTATACTGGCTACCCCTTGCACTGACCACTGTGTTTCTCAGCTCTTAACTTATTTCATATAGGCTTACTGTATAAGAAATTATCAGTTTGTCACAGTGATGTTGCAGTGGATCAGATGTATTGGGTTAGAGATAAAGGTAGATCATTTAGCAACAGTGTTTTTTATGAGGTCTGCGTGACCTGCTTGGTCTTCCCTGTATGTCATTGAGACAGCACAAACTGAGCTGTGAGAAAAATGTATGAATCTAGCAAACAGGTCTCATGTGGCAAGCTGGGCAACCTCTCCATCTGCTGGTTACTATGAGTTCTACACAACTGATTTACGTGGATATTGTTAGTCCTTTGGGGGTAACACGGTGGCTCAGTGGTTAACACTCACAGCAAGAAGGTCACTGGTTCAAGTCCCAGCTGGGTCAGTTGGCATTTCTATATAGTGTATGTGTGCATCCACTGTGTAAAACATATGCTGGATAAGATAACATATGAGTGAATGAATGAATGAGTGAATGTCATTCCTTTGCTATAAAAAAGTTCAACTTATTACTACAAGGGTGGTTTAACAGTTTAAATACACTGCATTTTACTGTACAAAAATAATTTCTGTGAGAAATTATTTTCTCACTGTAAATGTTTTTATAATTTTTTTAATATTTATATTTATTATTTAAATTTCATTTATTTACACTGTTTGTTCATTTCTTGTTCTTTCTGCAGATTGTCTACAAGCCCTGGCTCTGTGCTCAGTATTTCCAGAGCCCTCAGTCAGCCTGCAGTCATAAGATTCCATGTGAGCAGTACTGTCTTGAGGTCCAGCAGAGGTGTCCATTCATATTGCCTGACAATGATGACCTCATACACGGTGGCACTCCCAGTTTTATATGTACAGGTTGGTATACAATTATTTGAGAACTCAATACAGTGAGAAATGACTTGCGCTGAAGTCCAGTTGTGCAAAGCAGTAGGATCTTGTAGGATTTTTATCACAGTGTGTAATATACAATGTGTAATATATACTAAACACATGAATAAATATAAAATGTTTAAATACAAAAAAGTGTTAATGTTGATAGCTAGGCAGAATTCTTCTATTGCTAATAACAAATAAAAAGTCCACATTTAACTAAGCATCTAAATATTGTGTCAGTAGCTGTGCATGAAATCATATAGATGCTTGTGAGTGTATTAAATGCATAAATAATAAATATAAATAATAGTTGTGTATTAATATTTAAATCAATGTTTCATTTTATAAAATGCTGCTTTTTGAGCTCTTTTGTTTCTTTTTTTAGTTTTTATTTTTTCATTTGAATGCTTTCCCTCAGAAGTTTAGCTTTTTTAAAGTAAATATACTGGGACAATGTATATTAGAGCTTATAGCTCTAACAAATGAGTTTAAAATGATCATTTTTAAACTTCACACTTCAGCACTAGAACGCTCCAACAGTTGTTGGTAAAGATGAGAAGAATATAGTCTGATCATTTCTAAACAGAAGAAACCCTTTCAATCCACATAACTTTTCTTCTCAGCATCCCTCACAGTCAGACATACAGCATTCAAAATGTTATTCAAAAGGCAACATTGCATCAGTTCTCTTCTTCTTCGACCAGTTTTGAATGACAAAACCCTACAATATGTAGGATTGTGTGGAGCATGTTACTGTTCAGTTTTGAGTTTGATTGGCCAATTATAGTAATTTAGTTAGAAAATTTGCATGTTTCTCAACAAGATAAAGCTAGTGCATTGTAAAGGGATGGTGGGTTTACCTTAGTTGATGTATTTAGCTACATAATATAATAATACTGTAATTTTTAATTTAATTATTTTCTTATTGCTATGCCAGCATCTATTGCTTTATCAGCACACGAACCAGTTAATGTGTACACAAGACTTTCTCATACACAAATATTTCTTACACACAAGAAATGGATATAATATACATTTTATGTATATACTTTTTATAATATTCTAATATTATATAATATATTGACATGATCTTTAAAAATTCATTTAAAATAACTTAAAGGCCACCTATTCTTCCCCTTTTTCAAGATTTAAGATAAGTCTTTTGTGTCTCCAGAATGTGTCTGTAAAGTTTCATCTCAAAACACCCATCAGATTATTTATTATACCATTCAAAATATTGGAATTTTTTAGCTCTGAACACATTGTAGCAGTTTTTGTTGCCTTTCATGCAAATGAGCTAGTTCTTCCTGCCTACTGTTCCCACGTGCCTGTAAGAGTGTCCATCTCCTGCTGCGTCAGATAAACAGCACAGTGACAGACATGAAGGAAGCAGGTCTCACGTAGCGTTTGTAAAAATATTACAGTAAAAACTTCCCTAATGATTATTTGATGTATTTGTTGTGGATTTAATTCAAGCCTTTCTGCAACAATGAGTCACACACAATGTCATTACAAAATTCAAGCTTTGTCCTGACACTATGCGGCTGTAGTGATGAATTACGTAGTGATTTTACCATCTTTACTTTATTAGAAATATGCACTATATACACATTTTAAAAACGTTTTTTAAACTTGCAAGATGACTGATGATCATAGAGAGCTGAACAGATCTTTTAATTTAAGTTGCTTTGTGAATGTTCTGTCTTGTTGATATGATTATACATGTTACTACGGAAACATGTTAATATGCAGCTGTCAATCAATTCAGTGGGCGGCAAAACCACACTGCTATGTCACGTTGCAGTGGGCCTCAAAATGGGAGGGATTAAGATTCTAATTTAATGTCAGGAAATTTTGAAAAAGAGATGTATTGTGTTTCTATCACTCCAATATGACTGGACACACTATACCTACAGTACACACAGTTCTGTCCAAACAGCATTCAAAAAATGAATTTCATCATAGGTGGTCTTTAAATAATAATATATCAGATTATTGGTCAACATTTTAATGGTTAAGTAATACCATATTTTAAGTTAAACAATAGACAAAAGCATGTTTACAGCAATAAACTAGCATTTTCTAAATCAAAATTAACTTCTGCTCAAAGGGATAGTTCACACAAGAATAAAAATGTGCTCATTGTTTACTCACCTACTTAAGTAGTTTTAAACCTGTTGAACACAAAAGAAAGAAAAAAAAACATTTGAAACCTGAAACCATTGACGTCCATAATAAAAATAATAATAAAAAAAAATTATAATAAAAATCATAACAAAAACAAATGCTATGGAAGTTAGTGATTACAGATTTTCAGCATTTTTTTAAATTTCTTTTTTTTATGTGTTCAAGTGAATAATGATACAATTGATACAATTTTAAGTTTTGGGTCAACCATTTCTTTAAAAGCAGCCATTTGTAATCTTTCCCAACGAGTTGACCAATTAATTCTCTTAATATTCAGCTTTCATCTGCATAATATATCACAGGAATGTTGGTACCATGGTACGCAATTAATAGGCATACTTACAGTAGACATCTATTTCATTTAACTCTGCAACCATGTATATTTCTTTCATTAAGCACGAAATACAGTATTTTTTTTCAATGCATGAACAAAACCATGTAAGGCTGGTCTTTTTAACTACAGCGGTTCTGAACTGTAGTTCTGCCGAATGACTAAAAGTTATCAGTATGATGGTAAAAAACTGTACATTCTAGTCAAAACCATCCTTCTGCAAACTTATACCAAAAACGAAAATAAGGGCAGTATTAATAGCTTTAAATGTGGGAGAGCGTTGCTATTATGTGATTATATTGTATTGCAATATGGAGCCATTAAATGTTGATGTTAAATCAATAGTAATTGACAAATACTTGAAAATGAGATGATTTAATGACAATAATTCTCTACGGTTACCACTGAATTAGTTACAAATAAATGGATGAAACAATAAAACTTGAAATGGGGGGGGTTGGAGGAGAAGCAAGAAGGGCAGGAGAAGAAAGAGGCCAGAGCTAGGTTTATCACCCTTTTTTGTACCTTCCTTGACCATGTGACCAAAGCCTAAATACTAAGACATTCAAACTGACCAATCAACATGTGACTACATCATCAAACCAAATCAGGAATTTGTGTGAGCCCTCTTTGGTGAAAAACACATGTTCTGCCATATAAACAAATGCATATAATAATTTTCATCCCTACAACCACCTAAATACCGTAATACAAGTCTTTAAACACCTTAAAATATTTATTTTATTATTACTATTATTGTGTGTGTGTACAGTTTATTAAAAGCCTTCAAAAATTTTAACAATGCCCTTTTAAGCAAAACCTCCATAAACGAGTAGTTTATAAACTAGTTTTTAAGGAGATGTTATAAATGTGACTTTTCTAGACTTTTGGTGTGCTAGTATTATGACTTAGGCTCTCTTAATAATAATTTTTTAAAAATCCAACATTTTGTTTTGAGGATCAGTGAAAGTTTTAAGTGTTGTGTGCTTAAATCTTAGAATTTAAATCTTTGGGTGCACAAAATATAAATGCAAAATGGGATCAAAGTATTCTTTAGCGTAACTCGTTGTATAAAAAGTCACAGATTTTTTTTATATCAATCACAGGGCTTTCAAAGAAACCAGACACCAACCAAGAGCCAGAGTGCTGTGATGTGCGATGGGACCAGATGTCCAACAACCTTTCCCGCGGCACTTTAAAAAGAACTCAACCTTCCTGCCAGCACACATCCGTGACCTCTTCGGGGGCTCCACGGCTCGGACACAGCCGGCTTAAGCTTTGCTTGCTGGTCCTAGTTCTTCTCCACACTGTGGCTACCATAACGGCCAATCAGAACTCAACCTGCCTGACCACCATCTTTCCATTGGATGACAATGCCCCCAGAGAAGATTGATTGGACAAGACTGGGCTGGACAAGCAAATCTGCACTCTCCAACGCATCTCGCATTGGGCTTGTCAAAAAGAAGCCCCTTACTCAGAGAGAAGCTGAGTGCAAATGTGGGTCTATGTGAGCTAATGGTCTCAACAACACAACACTTACAGTAACAGAACTTGTCATCAGCACCTAAAAAGCGAATAGAACACAGGAGTAGCAGAGGACAAAAGATGAGCTTAATATGAATAGTCAGAACATACCCCAACAGACTTCTCACTCTCTACTGAAACACACACTCACACACACAGTAAAAAAATGCCATTTCACTTTGCACTAGGAGATTATCTAACATTCCCTTTTTAGTTTTAGCTGTTATTTTCAATTCAAGATGGTTTCCACTTCTGTTCAGTGGTTTCAGAGCAACCTGGAAAGTAACTTTTAAGGTCCATGCTCTTGTCAAATTATCCATTTATAAGTTGCGTGCCAGAATTGAGTTCCTTTTGAGAGTGAGCATCACATTAAAAAGTTATCAGCACATGTCAAAACACGATTCGTCTGTCACATTTTCTAATACATCCATTATGTTTTATCCTGAATTAGATCCAATAAGTTCAATGAGTTTTCAAACTCATTCTACTCAAAGTGCGACATCAGCTGTTCCTCAGAATTAAGCCTCATGTCTGTTAAAAAAAGAATAATTAGTCTGAAAATGACAACGTAACATCTAAACTGAATTTAAGTCAAAAATATAATACAAAACTGCTGAATCAATCTCAGCACAATAATTTATACAACCAGAGCTTCCCTAAATGGCTCAAATTTGCTTTGACGGTTGTTAAAACATTTTGACACTCCAACTGAAATTTGTATGTTGGAAATGGTTCGTGCAGTTTTCTGTTTCCAAAACAAAGCTATGACGTTATTATGACATAATTCCATTCGTTTTTTTGTTTTGAACATGGCCTACTGAAAGTTGATTTGGGTCTCATTTGAACACACACACTGTAGTATTGAACCAAATCAACTGGGCCTTGGTACACAATTGAAAAGAATGGGGATAGTACATATTGATATATACATTAGACTAATTTTTTGTTAACTTAACTTCATTCATTTAATAATGTACTTAAAACACATCAGCCTTTCTGCATTATTGACATCACAGATGCTCTGTGAAATCAACCCTTAGCAGCAAAACTGTTGATTTTTTGTTCATTGCATGGCACAATCTGAATGCAGTCGAATGCATTTAACATGCTTGTATGTGAGGCTGATCTCAGTAAGGTTGACCACTAAGTTCATGTGCAAACAGAATTGAAACAGCTGAACAGAATGTGCTATTCCATCATAATCATACACTGTAATTTTACCATCATTTCCCATTCCAAAATAACTATCTATTGTGTAAAGGGCTTAGCAAATAGTAGAGTATGGAGAAGGAGTTAAGGGCTTACTCTAAATTTCTCCTTCTGTCTTCAGTGTTTGAGTGTAATGGCTAATAGGGATTATGTGTTGTTTTGCCTTTGTCTGGATCTTTTTTTTCTGACTATCCTCGTGTATACCTGTGCATTAACACATTCCTTTGGTCATTATTTTCTTGTGTGCTTACAGAGTAAATTCACCAGTGTTAAATGAATTTTTGTAAAGTTGAATTTCTTAAGAGCAGAGTCATGCAGAGTGGCCAGGGATATTGACCCAATTGGACAATTGTTTGTGTCCCAGTAAATGCCTCTATTAAAATTCTATATGTAGATTAATGTCTATATTTTTTCATAAATCGTATTTTGTTAATTTTGTACAATGGGTTATTATTAATAATAATAATCTGGCTTGGATTACTATTTGTTTTTGAGCTACTGCACAGAAAACTCTGTTCGTTATTACTTTAAGAGTAAATTTAACTGTGCTGGTGATTAACTGCGCTTGGTTTTACTCTAAAACTTATTTGTCAGTGTTATTAAGTTGTTTTTGAGATCTGTATGTTTATTCCACATCATTGTTTATTTTGTTTTCAGCATTGTCCTCAATTATGGCCTTTATCCACTGTTTTCACCTTCAAATGATGTACAGGATGTCAGTTTTCCATGGATGGTTTTGTTACATTGTGATGATCATTCAATGGAAATTTTATGCCTTCACCCAGTGTAAGAAATATTTACCAGTGTATGCCAAAGTCTTGAATAACTTGCATTTGATGCTTTCTTTCTTTCTTTCTTTCTTTCTTTCTTTCTTTCTTTCTTTCTTTCTTTCTTTCTTTCTTCATTCCTTCCTTCCTTCCTTCCTTCCGTCCGTCCGTCCGTCCTTCCTTCCTTCCTTCCTTCCTTCCTTCCTTCCTTCCTTCCTTCCTTTCTTTCTTTCTTTCTTTCTTTCTTTCTTTCTTTCTTTCTTTCTTTCTTTCTTTCTTTCTTTTTGTTGCGATAAAAACACAACTGTCAGACTTCAGATTTTCCCAGTATAATAGCGTAATACACAACATGTGTCACACTAAGTGAAGGCAATTTCAATTACTTATCATTTCTTATTCAATTCCTTTTTAAAAATTATCATTGTTTTTATACTGTGATGCAAAGGCAATGCACAGCAACATAAATGAATAAAACTCTTTCAGATGTAACTGAGCATATGTTTATTAAAAAAACTTTGAATTTATATCACATCCATAAAAATGATTATGTTTTCTTAACCTAAGTTGCTGTATTTCTGGTGTTTTACCTTTGTGTGGCAATATACGATAAGACCATGTATTAAAATAAAAAGATTAGATTAAAATTTATTACAGATTATCAAGAGACAATAAAAAGTATGAATGTTAATCTTGCAAAAGCTGCATATAACATATCGTAGTCCATCTGATGCTAACTTGTTTCATCTCAACTTGAGTATTGTCTCCCATTTTCTCAAATGTATTGTTCAACACCATACTGTATTCACTGTAATGTCAAAAACTGCTCATATGTAATTTGTCTGTATTAGTCATGTATTTTTAAAAGACTGGTTCCCCAGGGTATTTTATCAGTTGAATTCTATTGTCATATACCATACTCAGTCCTCATCTGATCTACTGTATGTCAAAATCCTCTGTGCATTTTATATAGATTGAAAGGTTAATTTAAATGTACCCTGTCCTTTTTTGAGGTTTCTCTGTGCTTTTGTTATTGTTTCTGTTGTTCAAACACCATTTATCACATTTAAACAATTTTAATCACTGTTCAACACTCAACTCAACACATATTGATGCTCTCCTGTGGAAAGGTTGCAACTGAGCTTCAGCACTAGCAAAGAAATGGACAGACATACAGTATATAGAAATAACAGTTAATATTACAGTGTCATATTGTCATACAATAGATGCTTAAGTTCAACTGTTCTCTTTGATTTTTTTACACAAAGACTTTGATTAATATTTATAAAGCAGTCTCACTGGTCAACACCTTTTTTGAAGGTAAGATGAAAATACAGCTACATTTATTAAAATTCTGTTCTAAGGGAAAATAAATAGAGATATAAACTATTTCAAAACTGTGGTCTGTTTTTTTATTGTCACTTATTGCATTCATTTGTCTTCTTTTTTACTGTTATGGAACCTGTACTGTATATTCTCATAATAAAAGAAAGCAGGATGATGCTTATAATAATGTTAAAAACACTAGGGGGTATTAGGTAACTTCTAAGCCTTGAGTTGACATATTTGTTATTATTATTATTATTATTATTATTATTATTATTATTATTAATAGTAGTAGTAGTAGTAGTAGTAGTAAGAACAAAAATAACATTTTTTTCTCTTTTTAATTAATACTGTTTAATGTATTGTTGTAAAACCCTGGATATATAAGACATATACTTATTTTTTATAATTATACTAATTTATATTAAACCACTTTAAAAACATTAATTCATTAATGTTCCTTTTGCTTAGTTCCTTATTTATCCACCATGTACTCCTGCATATGTTTTATGCAGCTGATGCCCTTACAGCTGCAACCCAGCTCTGGAAAACACCCACACACTCTCACATTCACACACGTGCACTACAGCCAATTTAGTTAATTCAATTCACATATACTGCATGTCTCTTTGTTCTGCAATATATTATGAACCAACTAAGCACACTGTAATTATTATATTATATAATATTCTGTTCTATATAATATATAATATAATATTCTGCTGTAATATAATATAATTAATTATTTTATGAAAATATAATGTCATTCTATTATATTATATTTTCATTCATTCATTTTCTTGTCGGCTTAGTCCCTTTATTAATCCGGGGTCGCCACAACTTATCCAGCATATTTTTACGCAGCAGATGCCCTTCCAGCCGCAACCCATCCCTGGGAAACATCCACACACACACATTCACACTCATACACTATACGGACAATTTAGCCTACCCAATTCACCTATGCCACATGTCTTTGGACTTGTGGGGGAAACCAGAGCACCCGGAGGACACCCATGCAACCACGGGGAGAACATGCAAACTCCACACAGACATGCCAACTGACCCAGCCGGGGCTCGAACCAGCGACCTTCTTGCTGTGAGGCGAACGTGTTAACCACTAGGCCACCGTGGCGCCTTTATTATATTATATTATATTATATTATATTATATTATATTATATTATA
>CAIGQQ010005934.1:2143433-2160337 GCA_903798035.1 Danio albolineatus | reverse complement strand
GTCCGAAATGGAGCCAGTGTAGAGCCTCATTCACTGACAGTGGCCCTTGATAATTGCACATTAAACAACAGTTAGCCCAAATCTGATTAAGCGTTCCCACAAGACTAAGAGGTACAGTGGTGTCCCAAATGTGGTACTGTTTTACCCTCCGAATTACCCTCTCCACACGGACTCTCAGTCTGGCAATGGCTTGCGTATGCAATGCGTCATCCTTGGTAAACTGAGACGCACGTTTAAAAGGTGGGATGATGAGCTTTGCGCCAACATCTTTCAACATCTTTTTCGATGGTGAAACCCTTATCGGCCATGACACTGTCATCCGGTTCAAGAAGCTCTATGCCAGATAACATGGCAAGTTGTTTGTCCGAAATGGAGCCAGTGTAGAGCCTAGAGACGAAAGTTATTGTTCCATTTGGAGCAATTCCTACAAGAGATTTAAGAGTGGTTGTGTTTTTGTATTGAGAAAAGGTTTCTGACTGAAGAGTGAGTGATGAAGGGTTCTCACATTTGATCTCTGTGCAGTCAAGGATCAATCTCAGATTTGGACAGTACTCTTTGTATTTAGAGGGCATAGATGCATTCACCTCCTCTCTAGTGGCCATTATGAGCACAGAGCCAAGCACGAGATATAGGTAATTGGCCCATGTTATAATTATCCTGCTCACCGTTGATGCACTGACAACAAAAAGATCAGCAAGTACCTTTTCCTTCAGGCCAACTGCCACTCTCATGCGGTACATTAAAAACTCATCAATGAGGGCCGATGATCTCTGAGGACTTGGTGCTGTCATCCTCAGCAACTCTTTGACTCTTTGTCCAGTAAACAAGATTTTCTGCCGACGGTGCAATAGAATTTTTGAAAACTTTGAATGTTTTTGCAGATGAAAACAGTGTGTAAAACCTAAAATCTTCATCTGTTTTGCAAAAGCGAGTAATGGCAAGAGGACTCTGGGAAAGGTGCTGAACTTGTGCTTTTAACTCACAAATCTCTTTCTTGGTAGATATTTTCAGCTGCAAAACCTCTTTCTGAAGCTCTTCAATTTGCGCATAAGCTAAAGAAAAAAAATGTTTACAACAGTACACTTAATTTCAAGCAACAGTATATTAAAAGTTAACAACAACAACAACAAAAAAGGATATGTAAAAGAAAAAAACTTTATTTTTTAACCCTTATGTGCTCTTAGAATTCTGTATGTTCTGTTTAAGGGGGAAAAATTACCTGCCTTCATTAAACCTCTAAAATAAAATAAATGGGACAAAGAAACAACCTCATCCTTCATCACAAACTCTTAATGTCTAGGTTTTTTCTCATCACTGTGGAGTATTTCATCAATGTTTATCATTTATCATTTAACATTGAGTTCAATATATACTACAGGTTGTGAGGTAAATTAATACGTGCAAATTAAATTGTACAAACAAAAACTGATGGATGAACCTATAGTTGCAAATGAATGAGCATACAGTTAACAAAATACATGCATGGCAACTGCTGAAATTAATGACTATACCTGGAGGGGGGTGACTCTCGTAATCATGGTGACGGAGAGCAGCTGGTGATGACGTAGATGCAAGTTGTGAAGAAGCACAGGGATCATTTTCTTGTTCAGTCCGACGTTTTACTCTTTCAAACACACACACACTCGCTTTGGTTGTGGTTCATAATTGTTCCACCTAAATCTCGAAGGAACGGCTCCGAATTCAAGGCGTTTCACAACTCCACCTGTGAGTGACAGCTGAAAATCCTCCTCTTCGAAATGTTCCCCACACACAAATGTGCTTCCTCGTTTTATAACAAATTGATCGCGTTTAATTGCCTGAACCCATCTCCTGCAAAGCTCGGCATCTTTCGGAAATTTGTGAAAAGATAGCTCAGGACGTTTTCTTTTAGAATTTGTGCAAAGCGGTACACTGCAATGGTTGTGACTATTACTGAATTTCACGGTCGCCGCCATACTTTACCCTACTAAAACTAGGTTGGCTAATTTATCACAGCCTGAATCATCTCTGGATTCATGCAAACCCCTCAGCTGACACAATGTGCCCCAAAAAAGTTGTCAACCCAAACGACCAAATCAATGAGACCACCCAAAGTCTTGGGAAGGTCTAATGTATACACTTCATCCTGGATGTGCTCTAAGAGGCCATATAAAAACATGCCCCACTGAGCCTTGGCGTTCCATCCACACTCAGCAGCCAAGGTACGGAACTCAATGGCATAGTCCGCCACGCTCCGAGTGCCCTGATGTAACTCAGCCAAAAGTTGTGCCACCTCTCTCCCAGAGGCTGACCCATCGAATACTTTCTTAAGCTCCTCTGCAAATAAAGGATGTACAACAAGGAAGCTTTTGGCTCCAGACCGAGGTTCCCCATAAGGCAGCCTTACCAATTAGGAGGTTCATGACAAACTCCACCTAGGCGTGCAGAGAGATGGCTGTAATGCAATATACAAAGTACACTTGGTTATAAAAGATCGGCACATCAGTGGTTCTCTAGCATAGGAAGTAGGTGGATGAAGCTCAGATGAAGGATGTGTCGGTTCCAGAGCAGAAATCGCAGATGGAGCAGGCGTGTCTCCTGATGCGAGGACCCTTTCTGAGAGCTGCTCAAGTTGAGAGGTAAGAGCAGTTACTTGTGTGACGAGACTCTGAACAGCTTGCTTTGCAGCAGTCAGTACTCTCTACTGATGGTTAATCCGGGCATTACTGTGTGAAAGAAATTCCGTGACTTGCGTGACACTTGCTGGATCCATGTCATGGTCAGTTCATTCTGTCACGTTATGGTAAGGATACAAAGTGAAATGGATCCAGGTACAAGTGAAGGTTTATTGACAATAAAGAGTTCAACAACAATGCAAACAGAATGTGATAGCAGCATGGAAGATCAAAACCATCAGGCTTGGCTGATCATTGATAAAAAAACCTCAGTTCAAGGGAAGAAGGAACTAGTGAACGTTTTAGCGTCTTTAATAAATAAATAAACAAAAAGCAAATGGGCAACAAACCTCATAGAAAACTACTAGCTGAACTGTATCGAAAACCCAACATAAAATGTCCCAGGTCTGGTCCTCTCTGGTTAACATTTGCATAACATTGCACTCTGCTCCCATGGTTTTTGGCCACCCTTCCTCATAACAGTAGTCAAACTCAGCCATATAAAATACTGAGAGAAAATGAAAAGGGGGCGCAGGTGTTATGAAGGCTTAGTGGGAGTGAGTTCCAGAGTTTAGGTGCCATGAAGGTAAATGATCTACCACCCATAGAGGACAGTCGGAATCTTGGGGCGGCAAACAGTTTGAAATCAAAGAACCTAAAAGTGTGAGCAGGTGTGCAATTACACAGTACCTCAGAAACAAGGTCATTGCGGCATTTAAAGGCAAATATTAGCAATGAATATGAGCACAAACAGGCAGCCAGTCTCATTTACTGTGTGCTTAATGAGGAGAAATGTGGTTGATTTCCATGGGCTAGACTTATTTGCAGACTACAGGGTTTGCTAATCCGGTAACGATTTTAACAGGCAATTCAATCAAAATGATATTACAATAGTTAGGTCATGACCTCATGAAACATTTTTACACACATTTTTCATATATTCTTGGCTCTAAATTAGGCATAGGTTGAAGATGAAAAGGGGTAAATGTGTAGGACTGTTGGGAAAATGATAAATGCATGAGAACCCAGTCCAGGAGATTCAAACAAGCAGAATTGATTTATTGAGACATGTTGGTTAGTCTGCAGTCATAAAGCATCTTCAAGTAGTCCACGAGTCTGCAGGAACCTACAGGAGTCTCTTACAAGTCTGTAAGGTCTGCAAGTTTATCACAAGTCTGAAGCAAGTCTAAAATGAGTCTGTATAGGATGAGGGGAGTGGCTAGGTGAAAATGGCTAAAAAGGGCTTAACTAGTTTTAGTTAAAGATCTTGTGTTGTGTTTAGGGCCTAAAGACAGTAGGATAAAATGTTTCCAACACTTTGCTTATTATAGTTTTCAATGAAATGACAATTCTAAAAACCAAAGAATAAAACTTTTTAGTTATATAAATATCACTGCTAATATGAAATTAAATTGTATAAATTTATTTTCCACAGACTGAAGTACAAGGCAAGGTTAAACATTTATGCTAAATAAAACTCTATATATGGACAATGCCACAATTTAACTATACATTTGATTTTGTCTATATTTTAAACAAATCTGGGTTGATACCACCCACAATTTTTTTCAGATTGTGTGAAAATTGGCATTCAGTGAAAAAAAAACTGAAAAGACCAACATAATAAGCACATATGAACAAAACTCAAGTAGTGAAAGTTATATCACTGGAAAGAAGCATGTGAATATTATCCAGGATTAGAAACTTAAAGGACATTTTAAAACAGGGGTGTCAAATTCAGTTCCTGGAGCGGCCATAGCCCTGCAGAGTTTAGTTCCAACCCACCTCAACACACTTACCTTTAGCTTTCAAACAGGCATGAAGGACTCAATTAGCTTGATCAGGAGTGTTTAATTAGTGTTGAAACTAAACTGCAGAGCTGAGGCCCTCCAGAAACTGGATTTGACACCTGTGTCTTAAAGGTTCAAGAAACCCTTTTGGTATTTTTTGAGATTTTAACAGATTTGTGTGTGTTAAGCATCAGTTAAGACATCGTTAGCACCTGTTAGCTTTAATTGCGGGGAAAACTGGATAATTTTGAGCTTTTGTCAGCTAATTCTTCCGGGTTTAAAATAATGTTTGGGGCGGGATCAAAATCTGTGACATAGCTCAAAACTGCAAGTGGAGGGATGACACGTCGTTTTCTCTTTATTATTCATGGCAGCGTTTTCTTAACCTATGAGAAGACCCTGCTTCTTAATTATTCATGAGTGCACGTGCCTTGTGCAGGTAAAGCAGACCTGCCAAGCTGGGAGACCCAATGACTGGATGAGACAAGGGTTGTATGTGTTTGTTTCCATGATCCACAGAGTTTGTTGCATGTTTTTCCCTGTGATTCTGTCAGGGCTGAAACAGCAAAGCACTTGGTTTGCAGCAAGCATTTTTGTCAGGAGAGCGGTACGAGAATCAGAGAATTGTCTTTTTATCAGTTGAGTTTGTTACAGTCTATGGTCCGTTATTCAGACACATCGCCCATATCCGTGCTGCTGTGTTCGCACATGTTTAAAATCCTCCAGATTACCAATGGGGTAATGATTGCGATAGACAGGGCAAGATGGGCTGCACTGATATCCTCTGTTTCTGCATTCAAACCTGTGGTATTGAGGAAAAAAGATGTCCTCCTCATTTGTAGTGTTGATATAAACAGGATATGGCAGGGCATTAAATTACTTACTGCTTATTTCTTTGCATTTGCACTATGTAAACTTTAAAATCATGGGTCTCCTCAAGGTTTGTATCTCATTTTGTGAGCCAGCTGTTTGCTTCACTCTTTTTTCCCTACACTGCCGGCTACGCCCATTCCCACCTCTGCCTGCAGAGCTTCACGCCCATCTCTGAGCATTTTTGAAACATTTCTGAGGTAGACTTGACCTGAAAGAGGGGGGTTTCATGGCCCTTTAAAGGGATAGTTCATACAAAACTGAAAATTCTGTCATTATTTACTGACCCTTCACTTGCCACAAACTTGTTTGAGATACTTCTTTTGAAAACAGAAGATAATATTTTGAAAAGGGTGCCACGGTGGTGTAGTGGGTAGCACAATCGCCTCACAGCAAGAAGGTTGCTGGTTCGAGCCTCAGCTGGGTCAGTTGGCAATTCTGTGTTGAGTTTGCATGCTCTCCCTGTGGTCGCGTGGGTTTCCCCCACAGGTCCAAAGACGTATAGGTGCATTGGGTAGGCTATATTGTCCGTAGTGTATGACTGTGAATGAGTATGTATGGATGTTTCCCAGAGATGGGTTGCAGCTGGAAGGGCATCTGCTGCGTAAAACATATGCTGGATAAGTTGGCGGTTTCTTTCGCTGTGGTGACCCCAGATTAATAAAGGGACTAAGCCGAAAAGAAAATGAATGAATGATATTTTGAAAAAGGTTGAAAAGCAGTATTGTCTTCTATAGTGTTTTTTTAATAGTGTTTTTGATATAGTTGTAAAATATGTTTATTTAGTATAAATCATCACTTACACCTGTAAATCTTCAAATACAGCATCTAATACCTCACTGAAAGGGTAGACTATTAGTGAATTGACTGTCTCTTAACTTGACATGATTTTTATTTTTTTTTTTTAAACTATAGAGCTATTTATTTAAAATACAGAACATGACACCATAAAAAGGATGGACAACTGGAGCACCTTTGTAATCAAACACATCTTAACAAGCTGATAAATGTCTTCAGGATCACTTTAAAAGCTGAGGTTTGGAGCTAAACTCTCTATGACTCTCTATGAGGTTGCACTGTAGTGTGTTCTGCAAATCTGAAAACAGGATAACATGGTGCAATACATACTTTATTCCAGTAGATGTCAGCAAATATCTTTAGTGTAAAATCTGTGGTTGTTAGGGGTTAGTAACTGTCAGTATAGCAGATAAATAAACAGCTGTCATTAATATAACATCACATCTCATCAGAGAAACTCTTAAAGTGATGTGACTGTGAGGAAGTTTTAGTAATTGAGTAATTTTTTTTATTATTATTATATTATGCGCCACGGTGGCGTAGTGAGTAGCACGTTTGCCTCGCAGCAAGAAGGTCGCTGGTTCGAGCCTCGGCTGAGTCAGTTGGCATTTCTGTGTGGAGTTTGCATGTTCTCCTCGTGGTTGCGTGGGTTTCCTCCAGGTGCTCCGGTTTCCCCCACAAGTCCAAAGACGTGTGGTATAGGTGAATTGGGTAAGGCTATAGTGTATGAGTGTAAATGAGTGTATGGATGTTTCCCAGAGATGGATCGCAGCTGGAAGGGCATCCGCTCTGTAAAACAAATGCTGGATAAGTTGGCGGTTCATTATGCTGTGGCAGCCCCAGATTAATAAAGGGACAAAGCTGAAAAGAAAATGAATGAATGTATTATTATTATTATTATTATTATTATTTTATGCAGTGTTTCTTATTTTTCAATATTCATTAAGTATAGATGGATGAAAAGATTACCTTAAACTACAGGCACACTGCAATTTTTGTATATGTAAAACAGTTTTTCAAATCACCATAGTTGTGGGGTAGGTTGTAAAAGATTAACTTGACTTCAACATTGTGCAGTTCACATGCAAGTGGGTTTTATGTAGTCAAATGTGGCAACTGAGAGAGATCTAGCACAATCACTCCAGCTGCTGATGCTCAAACAACGCTATTACAATGATCTTCACAATTACTGCGATGCCATGCCATGATTTACTTGTCATTCATTTTTATTAGTGATTCATTAGAAGGGCAGTACGGTAAAAAAAAATGTGCTGTATAGGTTGGCGGTTCATTCAGCTGTGGTGACCCCTGATTAATAAATGAATGAATGGATTGAATGAAAATGAATGAATGAATGGATTCATTAATAATTTATTTTGAAATGTCAGGCCTAAATGGGCAACACAGTTTTGAAAAAACAGAATGGAAATACTTTTAATAAACTTAATAAATTCATGACAGGCCTTTTGTACATGTGAACATGTCATTTTTTTAATCTGTTAAATAAGACTAGATTCTTTGTATTTCAATAGGTTACTGCTGTGTCTCTGAACTCAGACAAGCTAAAAATAAAAAATGCAGCTTGTTTTTAAAAATATTATTATTAATGTGTATTATTGTGCCATAATTGACCTGCAAATCCAAAGCAACCAGCCAATTCAAAGTGGCTAACAATGATCCCTCCCATTTCTCTTCAATTATGGCATTCAGTCTGCTCTGTGTGTTTAATAGACTGATTTTGTGCAGTACCAATCATCACCACCAGATAACATCAAGGTGCCATTGATGACCATAAAAGGGCACCCCATTTCTCTTTTGCTTTTTATCATGCTTGAGTGATTTAAATATTCACACTTTTCACATTTATGAAGTAGACAACATATTATAAAGTAGTAGGGGCAGTTTGGTGGTATTAAGATTTAAATTTATCCTTTAAATAATGAAGTAAACTCTGGCTGACTTAAAATATAAAATATTGAAGCAATATATACCAATAGCAAAAAAAAAATAAAAAATAAATCTTTAAAATATGAGTTGAAATGTTTTTGAACAAATACAGTTATTAAATGTTGTGTTGGGATTATTTAGCCTAAAAACCAACCTTTACATGATTGTGTCAACTTTCATAATAAAGAACACAACTCTTACGCTTCTTTTGATTTGTCGCCAACTCTTTGGTTTGGTTCATGTTCATTTTGGATTTTCGAGCAATGGAGGAATTCAAAGGGTGGGTAAAAAAAAACACCTAAAAGTTAAAGCAGTTGCTATCACAAGTAAATAAGGAATGTCTTACTCAGCAAAACAACTAAATAAAATGGTATACACTTTTACTGATCCTCAGAAATTCCAAAAAAAAAAGTGAGCATACAGAGTATGTGGTATTGCCACGACTGCACCACTGGTATAGATTTTTGTTTGAATATATTACATTGGCAATGGCAGGCTGCAATGTCAAGCAATGATGAATTATATGAAATGATTGAACACATAGAAGTAGGTTGAGTTGAAGCTAGAAGGATTACACAGCAGCTATTTATTGTATGGATGTACAGGGATTGAACAATGAAACTGAAACACTGGCCAATTTAGTGTTGAAAGTTTCATGGCTACATTTGACCAGCCTAGTGGCCAATCTTCAGTGATTACACCAGTAAAGCCAGTCACACTGCACTTTTCATCCTATAGACATCCATAGGCAGACCAGAAATGCAAACTTGTGCCACAAGTTTTGCAGTTCGCTTACTGAACTCTGACCTGCAAAATCACATCATGTGTCTGTGTGATACCAATCGAAGATGAAAGTATGGCATCTCTAGACAGAAATACAAAACATGGACATTCACTTGCTTCCATGCATTTTATTATTGTTTTTATCATCTTGTTCAATCCCACTCCTTATTGCAGTACCATACAACAAAATATTGTATGCCCAAACTCACTAGTGTGACCGTGGCATTAGAGCAGAGCGTGAAGGTTTAATTTGTAGAGTAATATCACAGTTTTGCCTCAAATATTGTACTTGTGCAGAGTGTACCTCTCCACCAGCATCATGTAGTGACCTGGACACTTTTCTGCAAGAAGAATGGCTCAAAATCCCTCTGGCCACTGTACAGGACTTTATCTGTCATTCCCAAGATGAACTGATGTATTTTGTCCACACAAAAATTACACCAATTAATTATTGTGATCTTAACCCAGGTGTTTCAGTTTCATTGTCCAACCCTTGCAGGGATGAAAAGGGGAAGAGGCAAGAGGGATGGCAAGGGAAAGAGTGAATGAAGGGGAATGGGAGTAAGAGAATAATAGAAGGTATGATAGGCTGACTTGGGCATCCCACAATGATGGCCCAGAGAGACTCTGGTGGGGGTATCATCTCTGTAATATTTGGTAGAATGATAAGGACACCCCCAATTCAACCTAGAAGGGAAGAGAAGGATATAAGGATTGTTAAATGGAATCTAATGGAAAGCAGAATGAAACAGAGGGAGTGGGTTCAAGAGAACGTGATGAACAGTGTGGGAGGCCTGATCTGCCTGAAACAAGTTTATGGAGTACTGTAGGTTATTGGATGAGATAGCAGAGTGAGACATGCTCCCAAACTTCATTTAACAAGTTAACTCCATATATATTGTAATTGTAATTTCTATTTTTAAAGGGTTTGGCGTAAGTGTAGGCATTAATAAAACACAAAAGGTTTCTGTAAATGGCAGATTGTAAAGTGAAGAAAAGTTGTTTGATTAAAGTTTGAAAAAAAAAAAGATGTTTAAGATGGCAAATACATTTTTTATCAAAAATGAAGTACACAAATACATTGTATAATAAAAACTACTATATACATATAAAAATAGAAAGAGTAGATTTTGATTTCATGGTGCACATCCTGGTGATTATAAGGAGATTACAAATAGTTCACAATAAACATTCACATTTAAGCAAATGGACTTCATCAGTCAAATTCCCTTGTTGAAAACCTGTTGAGCAAATATTTGCCGAGATAGGTGTGTAAATAATGTGGTAAATTATTCGCACTTCTGAGAATTGTGTACCTGCAGAATAAATGTTAGCATTTTATAACATCACTACTGCAATTTGGTTAAAAGGAGGTGTATTTGATGACAGTCATACACCTGAAAAGCTAACAATACCCTTGGGGATTCTTTTAAGCATTGAAATAAAATCTCTTATAAACTCTCTCCTATAGATGAGCCTTCAAGGCTACCTCAAATATACATGAAGGAGAAAGTAGAGGTAGAGGTGAAATAATCCCATAAAATAACTTAAGACTTTGTGAGCCATTTGAGTTCATATTATATTACATTTTATAAGAAACATTAAACTTGCATGATTTGAAACATGTCCATGTTCTACAATGTTAATTCTCTGTGGCGATGACTTGCTACATTACTAGAAAAATCTATATATTTACAGTAAGTAAGATAGAAGAAAAGACGGAAAGAAAGAATGAAATTGAGAATGTATTTAGAGCCCAATGAATGCTAATCAATTAATGTCAATGTAGATCAATGTATCTGGCTCAGGGCCCCTCATGCCTCGTGTGGCCTGGTGAATCTTGTGGTGATGTCAGGTTGGCATTTGTCTAAGGCATAGCAAGAAATACAAGGAAGCCAGATGGAGTCCATGGTGGAGACAAGGGACCAATTGTCCTGGTAGAGCAGATGGATTGGAAATCTGAGGTAGAGTCAGGGTACCTTCACACCAAAGTAAAGCTGGAGATTGCGTGCCCCAAAGCAGATCCAAACTATCAAGTGATACCACAGAGTGAGAAGCAGAACAGCTAACAGGAACAGGGCTATAAACTGGCTGGTACTAGCAAAGGTGGCAGGAGTGATAGGCCTGGTGTAACCCACAGTTGAGTAGGAGACGTTCAGCACTCTGACAAAGGAAACTTGGACCTGCTAACAAAGAAGATTCAGTGCTTGGCGAAAAAAACAATGGACATAATATTGATAGTGTGTAAGGATAGAGACAGTGAACCAAGAAAGTAGAAAGGGTTGTAACAAATTGCATTCCAATGAAGATCCCCATAGGGACAGTCATGGGTGCAGGTTCTCATACCTGGTCAAACATAATGATTGGCTTATGATCAAGAGTATAACAGAATTCAGGCTCTAGGCTAAACTTCATACCCTGTGTAAGGTCTTTATTGAGTTTCAGCCCTGACACTTGTCTTGTAAAGGGTTCAGGCTCAGGTTTAGGATCTGTATTGTACAAGGGTACAGTTAGTCATTTAGTAAAACTTATTGGAAAAGATCTTTTCTAACTTGGGGTATACAATTTTGGTTCTGGAAAGCTGTAGTGTCGCAGAGTTACCCAACCATTACCATTCACATCTGAACAAGCTAGTCAAGGTCTAAATGTTACTTGAAAGCTACAGGCATGTAAATTGTTTTAATGCTGGATCAAGTAACTGCAGGACTTGCCTATATTTGGTCTAACCTCCTCCATTAGTCAATATTCAGGTGGTGGCAGAGCTTGATGAACCCTTCAAAGTATTCTTTATAGAGACAACCATCCTTTGCAAAAGAAATGAACAGTTCAGTGGTATGAACAAGTGATTATCCAGTGTCCTTCATTTTGTTTTTGAGGTCTGGCATTCTGAAACACTTAGAACCAGACATGATGAAAGAAATCAAGTATTTAATAAACTTTGAAAACATATGGCAACGAATAAAGAAACAGATGACTGAAGAACATATTGGTTTCTTGTTTTTGGTAGAATGGAGTATGTGATAGCACAGGAGTAGCATACACTTCAATGGTGTTTTTTCACAGCTACTGTATTAGCAGTTGAGGAAGACACAATAGGGGAAGAAGGACTCTCACAGGTGACCGCTGGAGGTAAAGGTGGAAGATGTTGGAGAATAACTCTAGCTTGCTAGTGATAGGTGAGTAGATTTGTTATCACCAGAGGCACATTGGGACACAATTCCAGGCCAGAAAATTGTACACTCACCTACTGTATTTACCTTTGGTAAATGAGCTATCACTTGTAGGGGGTTTGACATTTGGAATAGTTTAAATACTGAATCTTCACAGTATGTCAACAAACTTTCTACTGTGTTCTGTCTTTGCTAAAGAAGATATGAAGGGCTTGTTTTAGAGCTTTGTTAGATGGTAGTGAAAAAGAGACCTAGATATAAAACAACTAAAGGCTTTCCTTTTAAGCCTGGTTTATACTGTGTTTGTTAGTTTGCTTGAGTGCACATGGTGAATGTGACGACATCGCTATGTTTGCAGAGGTTCACTTTAGATGCGCGCAACATAATTACAGCTGGCGGAGTACACAAATTTTTTGAGACTCGAGCAAACAGTTTGTGTGGCACTACATTTCATTTGAGTTGAATATGAATTTTTTTAAAGATATTTAGTCTAAAACAGGTACGACTACACACATCTTTATGATCCGTCCATGCATGCAGGGATAACCAGATGGCCAATAATTCTTGGCTAGAATTGCAACAGCTGTGGGAAAGAAAGAAAGTTTTTGTAAAATTTTGGAAAAACCTGAGTAATAAGTTTGTTAAAGCCAAAAGATGGCTAATGACTAATGACCAAGATGGCGGCGCGTGAACAACGCGAGGCCCAGCGTCTCTCCAGTTTTTGCAATTTTGCAGTATTTTTCCTGCTAATTTCGGGTCTGTTCGTGCAGAACAGTTGTGCCTTTACATCGTACACCCGACATGAGATTTTGGATATTGGTTTGTGCATTCCGGACAGTTTTATCAGCAATCTTCGACTCATTCCAGCGATCGCTAGATCAACCGAGTCTCAGCGCTCTCCCCGGCCGGGCGGAAGTGCTCGAAGACGCCGTTGCGAGCGTAAACAAAGGAGGGGAAAGCGTGGAGGGCTAAGAGCTAAGCTAAAGCTAACGCCACACCGGCTCTCTTTACCCAGCATTTTCCTCGCCAATGTACGGTCTCTGGTGAACAAAATGGATGAGATTCGACTACGCATCACCCACAGCAAAAGATTATGGAACTGTAATGTCATGATTTTCACAGAAACATGGCTAAACGGCGGGATACCAGACAACGTTGTATCGCTAACTGAGCACCACACATTCCGAGCAGACAGAACAGCGGATGACTCCGGTAAGACCAGAGGCGGAGGATTATGCATTTATGTTAACAAATCTTGGTGCACAAACTCTGTCATCGTTGGGAGACATTGCTCTGTTAACCTGGAATTTCTAATGGTTAAATGCAGACCGTTTTATCTGCCGCGGGAGTTCACCTCCACCATTATAACTGCTGCTTATATTCCTCCTGATGCTAATGCTACGTTTGCAATGAACGAACTCCATGCGGCCATCAGCAAACAACAGACTGCTCACCCGGAGGCTGCCTTTATTGTTGCGGGGGATTTTAATCACTCAAACTTAAAGACAGTGCTCCCCAAATTCCATAAAAACATTTTGTGTCACACCAGGGGAAACAAAACTTTGGACCAGGTGTACACAAACATGGCTGACGCATACACGGCGACCCCCCTCCCCCACTTGGGTCAATCAGATCACCTTTCTTTGTTCCTCACCCCCAAGTACTCACCCCTCATCAACCGTGTGAAGCCATCAGTGAGGACCATCAAAGTGTGGCCAGCGGGGGTAGACTCAACACTCCAGGACAGGTTTCAACACACAGACTGGAGTATGTTTGCATCCCAGGCCACCCGCGGCTCTCACACAGACATTGACAGTTACACTTCCTCTGTTCTGGAACACATCAACTCTACCATAGACAGTGTTACTACCCAGAAACAGATCACCACATACCCAAATCAAAAGCCATGGATGAACAAGGAGGTGCGCCTCCTGCTGAAGGCACGCAACACTGCCTTCAGATCAGGTGATGCACAGGCCTACAGCACTTCCAGGGCTAATCTGAAGAGGGGCATCAAAAAGGCCAAGCACTGCTACAAGCTGAAGCTAGAGGAGCACTTTTCCAACTCTGACCCTCGGCGCATGTGGCAGGGCATCCAGGCCATCAGCAACTACAAACCCAGCCATTCTACACCCACAGCCACAGATGTCTCCTTCCTGAACGAGCTAAATGACTTTTATGCCCGCTTTGAAAGAGACAATAAAGAACCCAACACCAAGATCACTTCCTCAATCGACCACTCACCCATCACACTCACCTCCTCAGAAGTCTGCACCGCACTGAGTCGGATCAATGTGCGTAAGGCTGCTGGACCAGACGGTATTCCGGGGCGCGTCCTCAAAACATGTGCAGAACAGCTCGCTGGGGTATTCACAGACATTTTCAACGTGTCCCTTAACCTAGCAGCTGTACCAACATGCTTTAAAACCACCTCCATCGTGCCAGTGCCGAAACACTCTAGCCCAACATGCCTGAATGACTACCGCCCTGTAGCACTCACACCCATCATCATGAAGTGCTTTGAGCGGCTGGTCCTGACACATCTGAAAGACTCTCTACCATCCACACTGGACCCACATCAGTTTGCCTACCGTGGCAACAGGAGCACAGAAGATGCAGTCTCCATAGCACTGCACTCTGTACTCACACACCTGGACAATACAAACACTTATGCACGAATGCTGTTTGTTGACTTCAGCTCAGCATTCAACACTGTCATACCCTCTAAGCTGCTGATCAAACTTAGAGAGCTGGATATCAACACGTCTCTCTGCAACTGGGTTATGGACTTTCTGACTAACAGACCTCAGAACGTTAGATCAGGCCACATCTGCTCCACCACCGTCACACTCAACACTGGTGTACCTCAGGGCTGTGTGCTGAGCCCCTTCCTCTACTCCCTTTTTACCATTGACTGTAGGCCCATGAACAGCTCCAACACCATCATCAAATTTGCAGATGACACCACAGTGATTGGTTTAATCAGCAACAATGATGAGACTGCCTACAGGGAGGAGATACAGCATCTGGCCACTTGGTGCACCAACAATAATCTGCTCCTTAACACCACCAAGACCAAGGAGCTCATTGTGGACTTCAGGAAGGGACGAACAGGCTCACATGATCCCATCAACATCAATGGGATGGCCGTCGAGTCTGTCTCATCCTTCAAGTTCCTGGGGACCCACATCTCAAGGGACCTCTCCTGGACCACCAACACCTCCAGTCTGGTCAAGAAGGCTCACCAGCGCCTATTTTTCTTACGGCAACTTAAGAAGAACCAGCTGTCATCAGCCGTCCTGGTGAACTTCTACCGCTGCACAATAGAGAGCATCCTGACCAACTGTGTTACAGTCTGGTATGGAAACTGCTCTGTTGCTGAGCGCAAGGCCCTGCAGCGGGTGGTGAAAACTGCCCAACGCATCACAGGGACTCCACTTCCTGCTATAAAAGACATCCAGGAAAAACACAGTCTGCGCCGAGCTCGCAGTATTCTTAAGGACACCTCTCACCCTGCTCACAGACTGTTTTCTCTCCTGCCTTCCGGCAGGCGCTTCAGGCTTCCTCGGACTAAAACCAGCCGACTGAGGAACAGCTTTTTCCCCAGAGCTGTCTCCCTTTTGAACTCTGCCACCCACTGACTCTTCTGACCCCCACACACACCCCCCACTCTCCTCATAACTTATACTCCTCACAGTTACTGCACTACTGAACATTTGCACATTTAAAAATTGCACATATTCATTGCACTGATTCACTTATCATTGCACTGATTCACTTATCTGAACTGTACGCACCCACTGTACATAGACATCTGTAATTATGTTTATCTGCACACTTTTGATTATTAATAAGCAACCTACACTGCACTGATTCATTTATGTGAACTGTACATACTCACTGTACATATACATTTGTAATTATGTTTATCTGCACATTTTTGATTATTAATAAGCAACCTACATTGCACTGATTCATTTATGTGACCCGTACATACCCACTGTACATATACATTTGTAATTGTTTATCTATCTGCACTCTTATTATTAATATCAACCTGTACGTACAATCATTTATTGTAAATCTGGGCTCATAACCAAGTCAACCTGTATATAATGTTCATAGTACATCCATCTGTAAATATCACCATAGTTTTTCTATAACTGCACCTTATAATTTATACCTGTATTCTGCACTTGCTGCTATTGCACTTCTGGTTAGACCTAAACTGCATTTCGTTGCTTTGTACTTGTACATGTGTAATGACAATAAAGTTGAATCTAATCTAATCTAATCTAAGATGTCAAGGCAAAAGTAGAGACCCAGGTGGTTTTAATACGTAATTACAGAAATATGTTTTTCTTCAGCTTGTGTCACAGCTTAAGTATCTGTTTGTCTGTGTATGCTTGTGGCTGTACCTGTGTTAGCGTGAGTGTGTTTGACTGTCTGTTTACTTTCCCCGTCAGCTGTGTGGTCACGTGGAGGACATCATCCAATCAGCGCATCAGCAGCTGTACCGCATTACCTCTGCTATTTAAGCCTGTGTTCACGTCTTGTCTTTTGTCAGTTCGTTATGTACAATCTGTGTCTGTGTTTGTCAGGCTCCCTGCGTGTTATGCTGGTGGTGAGTGCTATGAACATCTCTCCGTTGTGAAGTTATCTTCTATGACTATCGGCTTCCCGAACAGTGTCATGTGATCGATGTGTTTCGTTTGTGACTGCTACTTCCTGGACTGTATGAAGGTTTCATCAGCTGTTTAGCTGCATCGTCTTCGCTAGAAAATACTCCTGTGTGCTTCACCACCACATTCACGAACTCTGTTATTTTTGAACCTTGTTTTCATTAAACTTCTGTTTATCTGTTACTCTCGCACTTGGGTCTCTCTGTTATC
>CAIGQQ010005934.1:2107851-2143423 GCA_903798035.1 Danio albolineatus | reverse complement strand
AAACTTCTGTTTATCTGTTACTCTCGCACTTGGGTCTCTCTGTTATCACGTGACAGCTTGGGGCTTCAGCATATAGGGCTTCAGCATATAGGGCTTCAGCTTGCGCAGCTTCAGCTTACTTTACTTTTACTTTACTTTAGTAACCGGAGCGCTCCCCTTCGGGAGGGGAACTTCAATGCTATGTGGAAAATTCCACTATGGGGAAATGTATGGAAAACGCCACAATGAATGGACCTTACCTCACCCCCGATGATAGGTTAGTCAGGCCACATAGAGCGTGAGCGCACCTGCATCTCCAGAGGCGCGGCCTTCCAACGTGTTCCCTGGCTTTTACTTATCCCACTTCAACAGAAGATTTACGGATTTAGATATATTTTTCGGGAGTCATAAGACATCTAGTAATTTCTAGGAATTGATATGACAGTATGTTGGGAAAGCATGCAGTCTCGATATGGAGGACGCTGCGGAGGCCACCTGCTGCCCAAGTGGGAAGAGAACATAAGGACTAGCCCTGAAAAGGGGAGTACACATATGAATATAAGATGGTTAGCGGTGAGGGAAGACACGGGTCCTGCCTGTGAAGGGGGACAGCATTGTGCCTAAATACGCATATGGGATCGCTAGCAGTGATTGCACATAGCAGGCACCTATACCCAGAACGCGGCTGACCAGCGGGCAGACCTACAATGTAACGGGCCAGCATTTGACTCCTCCGCTGAGTCAGTTGCTGGGGGCCTCACATAAGCGGGGAACTTTACTGACAGAGTAAAAAGCGCACGTACCTCCGTGTTAGGGAGAATGGCCAGCAAGCGTGTTACAACACCTTAACGAATGTTTCCCCAATCACCAAAGGTTACCTAATACCCTTGAGGAAACCGGCTCCACTCGCAGTTAGGTGTCGCCCAGCCCGCAGCTCTACAGATGACTGTTAAAGAGGCACCGTGTGCATGCGCCCCAAGAGGAAGCGATGCTCCGAGCGATCCTAAAACGGTGTGGTAGGAACCTTGGGCACATAACCAGTGGTGCCGCCAGCCACCGCATCAAGGTGAGCAGAGGTGGTGGCCACGTAAACCTTCAGTGTGGAGGGCTACAGCCTGCTCTCCAGCTTCTCCTGAGGAAAAGAAAGCACAACGCTGATCTGGCAAGTTTGGGGGTCTTCTCTGCAAGAGACGCACCACTCAGTAAATAGACTCCACTTCAGGGCATAGGCGCCTCGCAGAGGGGGCTCTAGCCTGAGTTATAGTACCAGTTATAGTAGCATAACCACCAAAGCCAGTAGATTACCTCTTCCTCGCGTCTAAGGACCACACGTGGAGGTTCGCGAGGAGGGAGAGTTCTGATATCCAGGTCCAGTTGGGCCAGAGAGGCACAACTAGCAAGACCTGCTCCTCGTCCTCCCTGACCTTGCACAGTAACTGCGCGAGCAGGCTCACTGGGGGAAACGCATACTTGCTCATGCCCCGAGACCAGCTGTGGGCCAGTGCATCCGTGCTGAGGGAGCCCTCGGTCAGGGAAAAAAACAACTGGCAATGAGCGTTCTCAGGGGAAGCAAACAGATCTATCTGGGCATCTCTGAAGAGCGCCCATATCAGCTGGACCGTCTCGGGGTGGAGTCTCCATTCTCCTAGACGTAGAGGCTGCCGTGAGAGCGCGTCGGCTGCACGGTTGAGCTCACCTGGAATATGAATGGGGCGCAGCGATTTCAGCCGCGGATGACTCCAAAGGAGCAGACGGTGGGTGAGCTGAGACATGCAGCGAGAGCAGATACCCCCCATACGGTTGATATAGGCTACCGCTGCTGTGCTGTCCATCCTGACCAGCACATGTTGTAGCTCCAGCGCCAGAGAAAAACGGCGGAGAGCGAGAAACACTGCCAGCAGCTCTAGGCGATTGATGTGCAAATGCAACTGGACACCTACCCACAGGTCCGCTGCTGCATGCCCGCAACACACGGCCCCCCCAGCCCGTCCTGGAGGCATCTGTCGAAACAACAACATGCCTGGCCACCTGTCCCAGAGGCACAACGGCCTGTAGGAACGAGAGGTCATTCCAAAGGCTGAGGGCGCTGTGACACAGCGCATTGACAGTCACCCGGTGCGTGCCATGCGTGTCTGGGGACTCCATTGTGAAGCCAGTGCAGATGTGGTCTCATATGGAGTAATCCGAGCGGCGTGACAGCGCCTGCGGATGCCATATGCCCCAGGAGCCTCTGAAAAGATTTCAGGGGGACCACTATTTTGCTGCACAGGGGTGAGTTTGCTCTTTTCTCGATTGACCTGAAACCTCAATAGGTCGAGGTGCCGGAGCACCTTGTCCCTGTGCATAATCAATTGCTCCCTCGAGTGAGCTAAAATCAGCCAGTCATCGAGATAATTGAGTATGTGGATGCCCACGAGCCGAAGGGGCGCTAGGGCACCCTCTGCGAGCTTGGTGAAGACCCACGGAGACAAGGAGAGCCCGAAGGGGAGGACCTTGTACTGCCAAGCTCGACCCTCGAACGCGAACCGTAGAAACTGAGGGTGGCGTGGAAGAATGGAGACATGAAAGTACGGGGACAGCAATCTCCTCTCACAAGACAGGGGTGGACAGAGGGCTGACCCTGGTGAAATACACACGCGTGAACTTGGGAGGCCGTTTCGCGAATTGAATCGCATAGCCGAGTCTGATTGTGAGTATGAGCCACCGCGAAGGGCTGGCCCGCGCTAACCAGGCAGGCAAAGCCCTTGCTAATGGCTTCATTGCAACAATCGCTGACGTACCTGCAGTGGGGCAGCGTGGAGTGGGAGTGCTGATCCGGGAAGTGCTAGGGTCCCACGGAAGAGCTGGAGGCGAGAGATTCTCCGGGAGGGGGGCTGGAGGAGTGGGAGAAAGGAGACCGTCCTCCCACCGCTCGTGAGCCGCTGGCGAAATGCACCGACTTTGCGAGCCAGAAGGCATAGCGTCCTGGACTGGAGTTCGGGCTGTCAAATCCGGAGGAGTGGAAAAGTGCTCTTTCATGGAGATTTGGGTGGCATCGAAAGATGCCGTTGGATTTGGAGCCTGGCCCTCCACCGAGGAAAGAGCAGCTTCATCAGACTTAACGGCGCCCTGGGCAGGGGGGGCAACCGAGAGGTGCTCGACGTGCCAGGCACCCTCGGCGGGGAGCAGCAGATGTGGATGTCTCGGCGGGCGGAGTGGTCCCACGATCCCGCCGATAGATGACCTTGCCCATCGCGTCTGACTCCTCACTCACCGCCTTGAATTCCTGGGTGAACAGGCCAGCCTGGGATATAGGGGAGTCAAGAAAGCGAACCTTGTCGACTTTGTGCATATCTGCCAGGTTTAGCCAGAGGTGGTGCTCCAGGACCACTAATGTGGCCATTGTCCTTCCCAGCGCACACGCAGCAGACCTAGTGGTCCGAAGAGCATAGCCGGTTGCGGTGCACAGCTTGTGTAACAAGCCTGGGTCGGAACCACCCTCGTGCAGCTCAGCCAGCGCCTGCGCTTTGTAGCGCTGGTAGGTGGCCATCGCATGCAGGGCGGAGGCAGCCTGGCCCGCAGCTCTATAGGCTCTAGCTCTGAGGGAGGCAGATGGCAGGGAGACGGGAGGATGGGAGACAAGGAGGACCACGTCAGGAAGAGGCACCATGCGGACAAAGGTTGACCGCAATGGCACGCTCAATCTGTGGGATCGCCTCATACCCCCTGGCTGCTCGCAGGCGCACCCCCAGGCGCACGCAGATCGGGCAGAGAAAGGTGCCCTCCAAGACTGCGTGATCCTACTGTGCACCTCCGGGAAGAAGGGGAAGGGAGGCCTCAAAGGTTTAGCCTTCTTATCCTCCACGTAGCACCCATCTCGTCGGTCCGGCCACGGGGTTGGGGAATAAACCATCTCCAAACCCACGGCCAAAGCAGCCCGGGAAAGCACCACTAACATGTCCGCTTCGGGATCCATCGCAGTACTGACCACCCCGGAGGGGGGAAGCGGGCTAAGATTCTCATCGGACAATGAAAGCCCCCCCATCGGACAATGAAAGCCCAGCCGTCTGGTCCCCGGTGTCATCGAGCGAAAGGGCTACCATCTGGTTAGTTGGATTGTTTCCCCCGCTCGAAGCTTGGATGGAGCGCTTGGAGGAGCGGGAGGTCTGCGGGACCGAAGGCGGCGGATTTACCCCCACTTTAGTCCTCAGATCTGCCCGAGTGCCCACTGCAGTGCAGGGGACAGCTGAGGTGGTTTGCCCTTTCGCAAGGGCTAGCCACGATCTTAACTGCGCAACAGTCATGCCGTTGCAATGACAACATGAACTGCCCGCGAGCACCGCAATCACATGCTGGACCCCCAAGCATGAAATTCAGTGCTCGTGCCCATCATCCGGGGACAAAAAAAACACTGCATCCAGAAATGCACGGTCAGAGCGAAATCTTGACAAAGACACGCTGCACAACCGTGGAGCTCTTTTAGGGAAGAATGCAACAATACAAACCGCTCTGGAGGACAGGACCAAAGAACGCCAGGCAAGGGAGAAACCCAGCTCGACCGTCTGCCGCCGCATTGTATCACACTCTGGGCCGGGAGACCGCTCTTATTCGCTCTCTGTCTGGAAACCAGCACGAGAAACCCTCATCGACTCTTTCAGAAGGCTGTTGAAAGTCTCTGAAGTGAAATGGATGCTCAGCTCTGCTATCGCTGTGCTTTTATTGCCAAATTGATTACGAGCATCAGCTGCGCAAGCTGAAGCTGCCAACTTATTGGCATTTTATTGGCCCGTTTACATACTCTTTCAGATGATTGGCTTTCTGAACGAAATCCCCATAGTGGAATTTTCCACATAGCATTGACATTCCCCTCTCGAAGGGGAACTATAATTGGGGCTGCACTGTGGCACAGTGGGTAGCACTGTTGCCTCACAGTAAGAAAGTCACTGCCTCAGCTGGGACAGTTGGCATTTCTGTATGAAGTTTGCATGTTCTCCCCGTGTTCGCGTGGGTTTTCTCCTGGTGCTCCAGGTCCAAAGCCATGCGCTATAGGTGAATGGGTTATGGGTAAGCTAACTTGCCCATAATGTATGTGCGTGAATGAGAGTGTATGGGTGTTTCTCAGTGATGGGTTGCAGCTGGAAGGGCATCCATTGCGTAAAACATATGCTGGTTAAGGTGGCGGTTCATTTCGCTGTGGCAACCTCTAATTAATAAAGACACTAAGCCAAATAGAAAATGAATGAATGTACAGTAACTAATGAAGTAGGAATTAAGAAAAAGTAGGATTGCATGGATGTGTGAAAATTGATGTTAGGTTGCTTATGTCAGATTTAATGCTTGAAATAGCTAGAGAAAGGCTTTTGCCATCATACATGGATCATTTAATTGAATCAATGTAATGGTGTAGCAGTTGACAAATAGCCCAATCGATGGAGGTTTTGCAAAGAAATTTCATGCTCCCTTTAAAAAGGTATGTTTTAAAGTATTTCATTAGAAAGATACCGCATTATTTGCTCACTTTAATACACTTTCAAGGTATTTAGGATTTTATTGTAAAATATTTATCATTTCAATTAATGTTTGTCTAATCCTATTTTTAATCATGTTTGTTATTACTTGTTCAAATTGCATCATTAAAAAGTTTAGAAGATTGTGCTCCATATTAAATTACTCTGCTATGTCATCACTCAGTGCATACTGAATGCTGTAAGGATGGAGCAGTTTTGTACAAACCAAAATACATGAACCAAATGCATCCTGCTAGCCATCCTGACTCATGTTTGACCCTGCTCCAACTCTTCTCTGCACCTCCTTTGCTCATCCATCAAACCTAAGAATGACCAACGAATCAGACTGACAGTGCCACATAGTGACTATCCAGGTTTCATCAGGCAAACTTGGTTGGCTAATGCTGACAGCTGGATCAGGCAACCGTCCTTAAAGCATGTGTGGCCACAGGATGGAATAAGAGATAAATGAGAGTTTAAAGATTCCAGTGAAAGACAATGAGCTATGCAAATAAATTTAATAAGCCATGTGGTCCAATGTAGACCTCAAATACTGCCCTTAGTTTGTACTGCATACTTGCACTTTTATACAAATTTCAGATATTTTCATAGAAGTGGAGCGATTGAAAAATAATTGCTTGATGTCTGCTTTAAAGCTATTTCCAGAATCACATGAGATGTGTTAATTGACATTTTGTGGTCTGATTTGATCCGATGATATCTTCACACGTTACAAAATATGAAACAATATTTCAATATGTTTTTCAAGTTGCTTTCTGTTTTGGAGCAATATCATTTCTATTATTATTAGTGTTTTTATTTTAATTATTGTTATTATTAAAAACTATTTTACTGGGGAATTCGATGCAATCATTTTGAACTTAATATTTATCCATAGAAAGTGTGATATCCAACATTGCATTAATCAATGTGTTTGTACTGAAAGGGCATACTGCACAGTAGGCCTACTACATTAATGACCACCTATCACACAAATAACGGCTTGATCAAAACATGCATTCATTCATTTTCTTTTCGGCTTATTCCCTTTATTAATCAGGGGTCACCACAGCAGAATGAACCACCCAAAACATGCAGTTAATGATTATATTATGATGTATTAAATATATATTGACTATATATTATACTTTTATGTTGTATTTTGTCTTGTAATAACATAACAAACAGCAAAATGATTCAACATTATTCACCTGAAGAGGGCACTGTATCGCTTTTAATATCTACTGTATGTAGAGATCTATATATCTTCGTATCTTCTTTCCATGTAGATGTACTTAGTACATTTGTTCAATTCTTTGAAATCATTTAGACATCACCTTCATTTAAAAAAGATACAGGTACAATCCCATATAATCCACAAGAAATTCACAGAAATTACCCATGATTAAAAATCATCATACAATTTGACTTAATTTTTACATTTAATTTAATTTATTTGACTTAATTTTATTTAATTTATTATGCTTCTCAATTATAAATGAGTTACAACCAACCTAAGCAATGTATCATAAGAGCCAACTGTTCATTAGTAATGCAGTACTCTGTGCCAAATTGTTTGTACAAACTAGATTAGGAACACATGCTAAATGAAATGCAGAAAAGATGTATCCTCAGCTGTTTCTGGAAGTCATGAATTATAATTCGAATGTGTGTGTCTTTGATGAATTTGTTCAATGTTTTCCACACATTATTTTAATAGCAGAGCTATGGTGGAATTCTGAAGTTGGAAGAATATTGTTCTGAAACCAGAGGAGAGAGCAGAACAAAAGGAGATTTATTAAACTGTCATGCTATGAATGAAGAACAATTCAGACAGAACACTGACGGTTTAAATTTAGCCCTCTAAATTGGACAGAGCAGTTTTCCTCAGTGTTTCATCTGAGGATAATTCACCAGGAAGAAATGAGAAAACAGACCAGACACAGAGGAGACTCTGACATTCAAATAGAGGTGAATGCATAAGCAAAAGCCCTTCTTTAAGAAGCGCCTGTTGAATAATTCAGAAGAGCTTTTGGCTGCAGTCCATTTATAAGGATGCTCAATGAAACCATAACTCAGAGCTCTTAATATAAACTGGAGCATTTCAAAAAGAACAAATTCTGCCAGGTGCAAGATTTATAAATTCAAGAAACTGATTCTAGATTCTGGCTCGAAAGAAATGCTTTTATTTGACATTGATCTTAGAATTTACAGTATCTGATATGGGATATTTCATTATACGTATTTTCTGACAGCAACTTTTTCAAGCTTTTTTATTTTTTGGATTTTGACTCTTCACTTTTCATAGGGTGTTCCCTTGTGAGACAGAGTCTGTCTTAACAAGCCTGTGTAAATAAGTGTAAATATCACATCCTCACCATGACTCCATGGTAACTGCACACTGTCTCACTGACAGTTTACTAACTATAGCATCATAATGTATTTGTGACATGGAAGCAATAGCACATGCAAACTGGAATAACCCCATTAGATCTCAGTTGACTTTTTAATTAAGAAGAGACATGTGTATTGTGTTCTGAGCCTTTATATTATGGAAGTCGGTGTTGCATAGAGCTGGAGGGATTTCATTGAAGCCATTTATATCTGAGGATGGCAATAAGAAAATGGTTCCATTCATCTAGAGCAGAGAGTTGTATGGGGTGAAGACAGCTACTGATGAGATAAAAGCTTTATTTCTGCTTTTTTAATTATATATATATATATATATATATATATATATATATAGGCCCAATCCCAATTCTATTTTGTACCCCTACCCCTTGGCCCTTCCCCTTGGCCCTTACAACCGAGGGTTAAGGGGAAGGGCTTCAAAACTTACCCCTAAGAATTGGGACAGCACTTTAACACCTGTACACGTCATCATATGTCATCGCGATCTCTTGCTTCATACAAGATCAGACGATCACGACTGCTGGAGTTATTCCAGTTGTGTTATTTTTGGTATTTATCTTCAGGAAATCACTGAAGGCATATATTATGTTATCATAGCGATCTAATGTGGCAATAAGATCGGAACTGTACTGTGCATTTACTCCGTGGCCATACTGATCTATGTAAACACACGAAAACAACATTAACATTATAGCAGACACTGTAAAAGCTCATTCCCAGACACTAGACATTACTGACAGGCTATTCCAGTGTCATCGAGTGTCAGAATGTTCTGGGACCGCTGTACTGGAGTTATGATTATGGATTATAGATCGCAAAATTTAGCGGGGTTTTTTTTTTCGTTTTTTTTTTTAAAGCATGACGGTAAAAGACGAACGTGGTTATGAATATATTAAAACGTATGTTTGTTTGTTGTAAAAATTCGTAATAATGACAAAAAATACTAATTTGTGGATCTCCTTACTTCCGGGTTAAACTTTCCTGCCGCTGAGGCAGGTGCATCGTTTTAAGTCTGGTCCTGAAAAATATTCGTTCGAAGGGATGTATACCCCTTGCCCTTAGCCCTACCCCTTCAAGCTAAAGAGAATTGGGACACCCCTACCCCTTGACGTGAACGCGCAAAACGAGGGGTAGGGGTAAGGGGAAGGCCTAAGGGGTAGAATTGGGATTGGGCCATAGTGTTCATCATTTTACTAGGCCATGAAGTGTAGACGCTTTTAAGAAACAAACTAAAAATTATTATATATAAAAGTGTGATTTTTGTGTTCAAGACTTAATGGTTTAATGGTTTAAGACTTTTAAAAAAGACATAATGAACCAGAGCTTCAGTGAGCTACAAACTCCCGACTTACCCAGATGCTAACATCTTTCTCTGTCTCTCTCCAGATTCGAGCACTCTAACCGGCATCCACAACCAACACCCCAGAACACCCTAACTCAGCATCCAGAAGCCTTTCCTGAGCACTTCTAAACTTTTCATCTGCACTCACCTTCTGGAATTGTAAATAAATCACCCTGCGGGGCTATTGCTTGATAATCCGCAGTCTTGTATTAGGTTTGATTCCTCTTCCTAAGACAACTGGTGGAGAATGCTGTTACATGTCTGGTGTGTCTGCATTGTATTTTTCCATGTGCCGTGCTCCATGTGCTTTATGTTTGAGTCTTGTGATTCCTTTGTTCTGTTTTCCTGCCGTTTGTTAGTGTTAAGCATTTCTACCTGTGTCTCACCCCTGTTTGTGATTTGTGTAATCATTTCCTGTGTAGTAATAGTCCTGTGTTTTGTTTAGTATGTCATCTGGTATTGAATTGTTACACCCCTTGTGATTCTTGACCCCCTTAACCCCTTGTGTGTAGTAAAGAATAATTAAACAAACAAACTGTGTTATTCACTGAAAGTAGCAGCTGTCATCTGTGTGTGTTTCAGCGAGCTGGCCTCTCTCCTCAGCCTTCCCCTCTACTTCTTCACTACGGAGAGTGAACCACTCCTGGCGACTAATGGAGGGTACCTTTTGACCGGACACCAGACCGGTGGTCCAGAGCCCAGTGGACGAGTCCATACCCACCAAACTAGTGACTCCCAAGACACACACCTGGCTGGCTGGATGCATTGTCCATCATACAGTTCCCCCTGGCACCCTGGAGCGAAAAGTGACAGTAAATGGAAAACCACTACTGGCTACACTTGACACCAAGAGTTCTATCACCCTAATACAGCCTGGTATGTGCCAGCCAACCCACCAGCTAAAGCAAAGTTACCAATTACCTGTGTTAATGGTGATACAAGATATGTTCCTGTACAACAGGTCACGATAGCAGCCAGCCCAGGCATGTGGTCACTCAATGTGGGTGTGGTATGCAACCTCACTGTACTCCTTCTGTCATCCCCAGGCTGGACCACCACGGGACCATCAAGCAGCATTGATGGTCACTGAGAGTGACAGAGGTGGTGATCAACACATTCTTCAACTAACCTGTACCATGATATATTCCCACCCTATGACTTGTCACTTGTTGGCCGCGAACACCACGCAACTGATTTGGGATCAATGTTACTGGCCATGACTAGAAGCAGAAGTGAAGAAGTACTGCCAGGCATGTCCAGTCTGCTAGAAAACTTCACCACAACCAGCCTCGCTCTAGCCCTCTAATCCCACTACCTATCATCAAGGTACCCTTTGTTTGGATTGGAATGGATCTGGTAGGGCCACTGCCAAAGTCCACTTGGGGACAAGAACATGTCCTCGTCATCATGGATTATGCTACGCGCTGCCCTGATGCGGTGCCCCTCAGAAAACCAACATCTAAGGCAATCGCTATGGAGGTATTTCTTCTGTTTAGGTGGCTCAGAGATCCTGACTGACCAGGGAACTCCATTCATGTCCTGGCTGATGGCAGACCTCTGCCACCTCCTCAAGCTGAAACAGCTACGGACATCAGTGTACCATCCTTAAACAGACGGGTTGGTGTAAAGCTTTAATCAGACTTTAAGAAGATGCGCTGGAAAGTGGTGGCAGATGATGGGCATCTCCCAATCCTCCACCGGCTTTACCCCATTCGAAATACTGTTCATCTGCCAGCCCCATGGCCTGTTTCAGTGAGAATCCTTCCCCGAGCATTACTTAACTTTTCATCTGCACTCACTCTCTGGATTTGTAAATAAATCACAGAACTGTTGCTTGATAATCCACAGTCTTGTGTTTGATTTCTCTTGATTCAATGCTTGAAAATGTAGGTAGCTACTTCTTATACAAAGACATTAAATACATGGGTAAAAGAGAACTGTGCACCAACCCTCTATTAACTGGAGCACAGGTGCTGTCTGCAAGGAACATGGTTACACTACCCAACCCCCCCCCCACCACTGTTTACACTCCACATTTGAACCCACTTTCCATTAACATCACAATTGTTGAAAGCCTCCACGTCTCTCCCACAGTCTCCATCCCGGCCATTTACACCCCCTTCCTCGATGTCTTTAGCAGGGAATGAGCAACACAACTACCCCCACACGGGTTCTGGGACTGTAATATCGACCTGCTGCCAGATGCCAAATTACTACATGGAAGAATTTACCCTCTTTCCTGTCCTGAGCGCGAAGCCATGGAAAACTACATCTCTAAAGCTCTTCATCAGGGGTTCATCAGAACTTCTTCTTCTCCAGAAACTTTCAGTTTCTTCTTTATGGCAAAAAACATAAAGGATTAGATTATCGGGTACTAAATGAGGCCACTGTCAAATTCACATGACCCCTACCATTAGTACCTGCCGCCTTAGAAGAATTCTGTGAAGCCAAAGTATTCAGCAAACTGGATCTCTGCAGCGCTTATAACCTCATCCGTATCCAAAAAGGGGACGAATGGAAAACTACGAGCGGCCACTACGAGTATCAGGTTATACCCTATGCGTTATCTAACAGTCCATCAATCTTCCAAAATTTCATGAACGAAATATTCAGAGACTTCCTCCATCGCTTCACCATAATCTACATCGTAATTAATATCCTGATTTACTCCTGTGACATAACCGAACACTAATCCCACGTTCAATAAGTTCTCCAGCGCCTAAGAGAAAATCACATGTATCTCAAAACTGTGATTGTGTGAATGTGAATTTCTCAAGTCAACTCTCTCCTTCCTCGGGTACATGATCTCCCCTGAGGGGATCAGCATGGAGGCTGGTAAAGTAGACGCCGTGTCCAACTGGAGCAAGCCCAAAACAGTAAAGGAGCTGCAACGCTTCTTCAGATTCGCCAACTTCTACTGGCATTTTATATAGAATTACAGCCTCTGCCTGTTAAAATCCCTTCTTAAAGGCGGTCATCTTACACTCTCCTGGAATGATGCTGCATGACAAGCTTTTGAACACCTCAAAGTTATGTTCACTCCTGTCCTCAGACATCCTGATCCCACACAGGATATGTTATAGTTTCTCTCGAAAATATTCACCAGCTCTCTTCACCTGTAGTCCACAAGCTTGCAGAAGCTCTCTTCCACCATGTATTTCATAATTACGAACTCCCCAAGGTCATCGTGTCTGACCGAGGGGCACAATTTATCTCCAGGGTCTGGCAGGCATTCTTCCAACTCCTGGGTACAACCAACAGTCTCTCATCTTTCTATCATCCCAGACAAATGGACAGACTTAGCGTAAAATCCAGGAGATTTCCTGATACTTTCCTGTTTCCTGTTCCTCTGTACGTACTGTGCACGCCACCAAGAAGCCTGGAGCAAGTTCCTACCATGGGCCGAATATGCTCTCAGAATTCCCCTTCCTTAGAACTCTACAGGTCTAACCCCATTCCAATGTGTTTTAGGTTATTATCCATCCCTGTTCCCCTGGAACGGCAAGACCTCTGAGGTGCCCGCGGTAGACCACTGGTTCTGAGAGAGCGAGAGGGTGTCAGGACTCAGCACATGTGCATCTCCTGCAGGCAGTATGGAGGTACACCGACGCTGCCAATCGTCATGTACAATCCTGGAGACAACGTATGGCTCTTCATCAGTGACATTCACCTCTGTCTGCCCTACATAGTCCCCACTACATAGGACCATTCACCATCCAGTCACAAGTTAACCCTGTCACCTACCATATTGATTTACCCCCACACTATAGGATTTCACATACCTTTCACCTTCATAAACCCTATACTGACCTCATTTCTTCTCCACCCACAGAACCAGAATCGTCTCCCCCTCCTGAACCAGCCGAAGTCCTCGGCGACAAAATCTATTACTGTATGTCAAAGAAGTTCTCGACTCTTGGCAGCAGGACGGCCAACTCCAGTACCTGATCGACTGGGAAGGATTCGGCCCCGAGGAGATCATGGGCTTCCCGCAGCGACATCTCCAGGGTGCCTGGAGTCACCTGTGGTGGGGGTACTGTCACACAATCGGCTCATTTTTGCAGTCCCAGTCACCACAGCCAATTATCAGTCACCACACACGAGATCTATCATCTGAGTTCTAACAATCCACACCTGCGCCCACAATCACCAGCACACTATAAAGACCCACCTCTCTCAGTCGCTCACTGGCTGGAATCAACGTCAGATGGTCTTCCTCATCGGCTCTCCTGTTTTCTTCTGTGCTCTTCTGTGGATGTCCCCTCTCTCCTGTGGATGCAAATCAACCTGCTTAAGGGATGTGTTTAAAAGCGTGTGTTGGTGTTTACCGAAGAACTGAACTTACCATATTGAACTGTGTGTGACACCACTCTCTGCTCAACTACATGAATATATACCTTAAAGATTTAACCTCCTTTTTCTTCCTTTTGTGGCCATGACAACTAAGGCTGCTGTAGAATCAGTCATAGTTCTGAGCTGTTCACATTGCATTTGAACAAGCAGCAAAGACAATTTTTTTGTGTAGAAAAGTCTTGATTACAGGAACGTTGACTATATTTCTAATATTTAGTCTAGTTTTTCCTTAAACAAGGCACAAGTAAATAACATAAAATAAAGTAAAATACATAATAAAATGTGCCTAGATTTAAATACAGTTTGTTGATTGGTGATACTTTTGTCATTGTGATAGTGACAGTATTCTGTAACTGCAAAGCAGCCCAAAGACATAAAAAAAGAAAAGAGAAAAAATACAGAAATGTAAATACAGAAATGTGATTCTTAATTGATAGAATAAAAGACATCTGTAAAAGGCAAAGATGATTAATAATAACAAAATTAAGCGCTTTTTCAAAATCCTCAGTGACAGACGGGCCTCTGCATAGGCCCCTTTGCTTAGATTCTCCAAACTCTCCAATATCTTTTTCATTTGACCAAAGGAGCACTGGTCCACCACTTCTGTCAATTTGGTTCTTTGCCACTGTCACCTCTGCTTGGTTTGCTGCTGTTCTCGGTTTGCGGCTGCTCTGCTTTTGCTCACCTCTGCTGTTTGCTTGGTTGGGGTCAATAGAGCTGCTTTTAAGTAATTCATCCTTCAACAGAGACATTTGTATTTAACTGAACATAATACCTTTACATTTAACTAGAACTACACAAGCACTTCATCTACTGCCTGATATGCTTAATATGTTTCAAAGCCAAAGTCCTTTTTATCTTTTTTTTGTAAAGCTGCTTTGACAATCTAAATTGTAAACATACTACAAAAACAAAGATGACTTGATCTGATAATCGTAAAGCTTATGTACTAATTCAAATACAATTTATTAGCTAGATATGTATGCAAAGTGCTTTTATAGCAACATAAACAACTATACTTGCTAGATTTAAAACACTCTGAAGATCGTGTGAAAAGTTAGTGTTTTTCTGTTCTCATATAGTTAGACAATATATGAGGACAGAACAAGACAAAATCAAAACTTTCAGTTGCATAAACATGCGGAACATGCACCCACAGACATTAAACAACCATCATTGTGAACATTGAACAACATCAACAAAATATTTTTTATATGAATGAATGAATGAATGACCAAAACATCCACTATCATGGGAATTCCCATTATTTCAGTAATTAAATATTAAGCCAGATCATATTGTATGTAGGAGGAAACAAACAGCCATGAGTTCAAATCAATTTCAGTGCTAAGTGCTGCAAGCAACACTAATATTTAATTCATTTTAGTTTGAGATAAATTAGTTATTATAGGATTTCATGCATTGTACTCATCTAAGCCTGAGAGGCAGATTAAATCAGGCTAATCATAAATCATATGATAACCACATATGTCATTCATGCGTAATGTGAGTGATGATGCAGATTTAGATTTATTGTGTGACACTATGTTATTGAATACATCTTATTTGGTAAAATCTTGGCTCCAAATTGGCCTTTGTTTACAAATATACAACGTATGGTTTTTGTTTTCTGTATCTAGCTGCCTATGCAAGTATGGTCTCTATATGTGTTGGATGGCCTCGGTGGACTGGATGATGTATTGTCTAATGTTGGTCCCTGTCAGCCCACAGACAGCTTATTCACTCAGACGGTTATTCTAACTCTAGAGGATGTCTCTCTAAAGATTCACTGTTCAGTTGGCGTTGCCACAGCACAAATTCATTCGTAATGAACATCAGACTGGACATCCTGTTTGTGTGAGTCACAGTGACTAAGACAGCAACATCAGCACCCCGGTACAAAATTCACATAGATGCCGTATTGAATTCCCAATGTTCCCCATTAGGGGACGACCAGCCAAGTAGGGATGTTTTATTGTATAGTACTTACTATGAAGATATTTATTAATATGTATCTTACCTTATGTTACAAAAACTTGGTTTCAGTTTACAGTTATATGCAATCATGAATTGAATTCAATTAATCTCTATTCCTATAGAACTTTTGCAATGTAGATTGTCAAAGCAGCTTAACATAGTTGAAGTTCTGATAAATTGAAACTGTTTCAGTCCAGTTTTCACAGATGAAGTTTAGTTTAGATCAGTTCAATGTAATATAAATGTTACTACTGAAAGTCAAAAGACTGAAGAGCAAATCCCAAACCAAGCAAGGCAGTGGTGTCAGTCCAAACTTCACCAATTCACGAAGGTGAATGAACAGAATAGAATAAACAGACTCAGCTGGACACAACCAGTTCTCCTCTGGCCAAACTTCTTGTGCAGAGTTGTGCAGGTTGGTCAAAGCCATGCATGCCAAGTTTCAGTTGCTTGTTTTTACTAATTGTTAGCAAATGAGTTACAAAGGAATCATTATATAATCACTTTACATAATGAGGCACATGGTTAACTAAATAAAATCAACAACAAAACCAATAACATTACTTAACAGTTATTTAATAGTCATGTGACTCACCAGATAGACATAATACTCTATACTGTAAGTACCAATTCACAGTATTAGTTACAACCTTATTACCTGGCAATTAATACAATAATGGCTTTACTTGGAAAAGTAGATCTTATTCTACATCCCTAACCCTACCAATACCTAAATCCAACTACTACCCTGCTCACTTAAAAAGCAGCAAATTAGTAGTTTATTGAGCTAAAAGTCTTAGTTAATTATTTGTTATATTCTGTAAGTGACTTACTCCTCTTGTCACAGTCACCAGCGATCCAGCCCATGCAGATCGCTGGAGAACTACAAGAGAAAGCAAAACTAGCAACGGGGCTTATTGTTCATTCCACCACCACACAGTAGCTACTTAAAATGGCCACCGACAACCTAGATCAACACCATCAAAATGGTTGCTGCCAGTCCTCCAACTCAACCGCTCAACTTCCCAGAGCCACCAGAGCCATGTGACTTCTCAGTGCTATCTGAATCTAAGCCTCCTGACCCACTGGGGTTATATGAACTGCCAGTACCTCCTCTAGCAGAGCCTCCAGACCAACTGGGGTTAGATGAACTGCCAGTGCCTCCGGAACCAAAGCCTCCTGATCCACTGGCATTAAATGAACTGCCAGTGTCTCCTGGACCAAAGCCTCCTGACCCATTGGGGTTGACTGAACTGCCAATTCCTCTGGAACTAAGGCCTCCTCACCCACTGAAATTAGCTGAACTGCCAGTGCTTCCTGAACCAAAGCCTCCTGACCCCGCTGGGGTTATATGAACTGCCAGTGCCTGCTGAACCAAAGCCTCCTGATCCACTTGGGTTAAAATGACATGCCAGTGTCTCCTGAACCAGAGCCTCCTAACCCACTGTGAGCGCTCCACGCTCCAGGCCCTTGGCAGCTCCACGCTCTAGGTACACCTCCGCTGCATGGTCCTGGCCCTCCATCCCTCCCCCGTTCCGGCTACGCTCCACCTCCCTCCTGGTCTGCATTTGGAGCTACTGGAAACCGCTCTTTGAGGGGAGGCTCTGTCACAGTCACCAGCGATCTAGCCCATGCAGATTGCTGGAGAACTACAAGTCTGCCAGCAAAAGAACTACATATCCAGTCATGCACCACTCACACACCTGGCCTAGATCCCCATGATTGCTAACAGACACAGCGGAAGCTGTTCAGGACTAATTACACAGACTATTTATGCACCTCTCAAACACACACACACATTGCTGAGTCTTGTTATACTGTTAGTGTACATTACGTGTTTTTCTTGCCTTCTGTGTTAGACCCTAGCCTTGTTTGTTTGTTTATTTCTGTCTGCTGCCTGCCTTTTGACCATCTGCCTGTTTTATGACCACGACTTTGGATTTGCCTGTATACATCTGTTTGCCCCTGTGTTGACCGTTGCTTGTCTGACTATTCTTAATAAACCTGCGTTTGTATCCTCACCTCCTTGTCAACCTCCGCTTCACGTGACACTTCTAAAGCATGAATACCAATACAACATTCATTCATTTTCTTTTTGGCTTAGTCCCAAAATAAAGAGACTTAGTCCCTTTATTTTCTTTTTGGCTTAGTCCCATCACTGGGAAACATCCATACACACTCATTCACACACATACACTACCAACTGCCAACTGACCCAGCCGAGGCTCGAACCAGCGACCTTCTTGCTGTGAGGCGATTGTGCCCCCAATACAACATGTTTGTAGATATTTAGGAAACATGTAAAGTCAACATACTTGTTTATCTGAAAAAATGCTAAAAAAATACAGTCTACCTGTGCATTAGTTAAGCATTAATCTAATGCACATTAGTGCTCCTGTATTGTAAAGTATTACTAAAAACCCTTCTAGAGAGCTATTGGTGCAGATACTGGAGTGAGCAGGGATATTATAAATGGGAGAAATGAGATGCTGATGAAAAGATGATGAGAAGCGAAAATACAGTACTATACATCGGAGGCTGGGGATTGCACTGTTATCTTGGCTGACTATCAGAGGGCATCTTAGTTACAGTTTGGTGATTGTCTCATCGTTACTTATGCATAATGTTGTGTTTTAGAGTCTCAGAATTGGTTTACATAGGAACATTATTTTAAAAGAGAATTCATATTGTGACGATCAAAAGATGCATTTGTTTTGGCTCACATTGACAGCAGCCATGTACTCAAAATGTTTTTAGCTTCTTGTGAAGCTGAACAAGGTTCACTGTCAAAATGCTATTGTTTAATAACTAATGCCTTGGTTTAATGAATTTCATATGACCTTAAGCTTTGTAGACAGCTTCTAGCAGAAAGCAAAAGTTGTCCTATGCAAAAAGCGGATCTATTTCTGCATTTAAATTTGGTAAATTGGATTCAGTAATTGTGGTAATCATATTAGACATGTCATTAATGTAAGTTTGGTAATTAAACATCAGTTGTAATTTTGCCCTCATACTGAAAAAGCACAAGACGTTTATGCCCATGATTATGCAAAATGCTGCATGGTTATAATGAATTCTGGTTAATACATACAAGAAGATTATTGTAATCATGTTATGCATAATTTATAAACAATGAATACATAATGCTATACTCTATTAAAGAAAGAAAATTTAATATAATAAGTAAATGTATCAAAGCATTATGATATGCATTATGAAAGAGAATGAAAGATAAGTATTCACTTTAAACCTGCTATAAGCATATGGGGGAAAATACACTTAATTGTGCATTTTTCAAAGTAGCACAAAGATTACACTTTTTGAAGAACTGCAGTTTTTGTTGCAAAAAACAAAGCAGTAGAATGTAATGCTATGTAGCAGGGGTAAAGTAATCCACATTATTTGCATTATTACAGTACATTATCCACATTATTACATTATTATGTTAGTATACTGTATGCAATGAAAGCACTTCAAATAAAATCATCTGCCAAATGAGCTCAATGATCTCTGATAGTCAATATGTTATTTTATTCTTCAAAGGAAGCACCCATACTTGAATTATTTTTTACAAGAGATCATTTATCATATTTTATCATGTCGATAATTAACCCTCTAATTAAATAAATATGTAGATCTTAAATAAAATAGGTGTAAAGAATGGCTTTTCCAAATAAACAATACTCTTAAATGCCCTATTTGTAACTGAAGAGATCAAACATATTATCCCTTAAACATACACCACTTGATGAATTGAAAGAATAAATTTACATTTACCTCTAGACTTTTCAGTCCAGTTAAAATTCAAAACAAATTGATACTAATCCGGCTGTATAATGTAAAGCCATGATGTTGCACCAGAAGCTGAAGAGAGCACACCATCTTTGTTCTCTAAATTGTTTGCAACTTCACTGTGCATTCCTTTAATGAGATAAAAGAAAATGGAGATCTCGTTAGTGGAACAAAAGGTGACAGTGAAGGCTGGAAATTCATCTTAAGCTGCATGAAGAATAAAGTGATTGACAGTTTGACTGCTGTATTCATTATTGGTCATAAGTCATTGAGCAGCTTGCATAATTTAGCATTGATCATTAAGTATTTTAGTAATTATATAGTCAAAGACCAATGGTTGATATATGTGCAATTATATCTGAGTATGACAGTCATGCCACACTGAGGAAAATGAACTACCCTTCAGATACTGACAGCTCCAAAAAAGCATAAAGTGTTTCTTTGTAAAGAAATTACATTGTTCTATCCATCATTCTGTTCTATACAGAAAACATAACATTATGACTGACAACCATCATGGCTGTGATCACTTCAAAAAGACATGGAAACTTTGAATTGCTCTGAAGGTCAGGATAGAAATAGTACAGTCAGTTACTATTTTTGAACAGAGGATCTTCCTTTAAAGCTAAATGGTAAATGTCAAAATGGCCTTTTGACAAGATGAACCCTGCACTGCATGGGCATTATATTAATGTAGCAATTGAGGTCACAGAAACTTAAGTCATTAATTGTGCTTACTGTGTGGGAGAAAAAAAAACTGTTAATGTATATATTCTGTATAAGATGTATCCTAACAGTTTGGAATATAAATGTGTGTGAGTTTGATTGAGATAAAGTTAAAATAGTTTAAGAATAGAATTAATGAACTGGAAGGACAAATTTTTAAAGTTCAAACATTAAAAAATATATATGTTATCTCTTTATAACTGGTCCCTTATTGCTGATTATAAGTTATTTAAATTTTTTTATAACATTGCAACTACATGCCAGCTAATTATACATGCCAGTATAACATTAGCCGTCTGTCAGCTTAATACCTGTAAAAATGAAAAAACCCTTGTTCTACAACAAGGGAATTACAGTCCGTCACTGGAGTTGCAATGCTGACCAATGGGATTTCCCTTTGGACCAGCCGAAGAAACCAAAAGTTCCATCAAAATACAAGTTACACAAACAAAGTTTCTATTCCTTGCTGAAACTGGAAACTCCTGATCCACAAGAGTTGTCTGAACCGCTACTGTCTTCTGACCCAAAGCCTCCTGACCCACTGGGGTTATTTGACCACCTGGTGCCTCCTGATCTCAGCCCCCAGATCTGCTAAAACTCGACGCTCGACGTTCCATGTTACAGGGTCTGCTCCTCATCCCTCCTGAACTGTTCATTTTGGGCAGTGAAAAGTGAGTGAGAATTTCTCTTCCTTAATATAAACATTAATTACCATAGATTTATTTTGTCAAGTGATGGAATTCATCAGTAGCACACAATTAAAAAATGCAACGTGGTATTGTGCAAAGTAAATTAAGAAAAGATTGCAACAGTTTTATATTGCCTTGCTTGCTGACATGTCTCAGTAACAGAATGGAAAATAAATATTTTTTGAAAAAATAAATCTGGTTATTTCAGTAAATTAATAAATAACACTAAAAGATAAACTAGCAATATCTTGAACGTGTCATTGATTTTATCGGTGTAATCTCTTTATAATTAAGATAATGCATTTTGTTAACATAATTTATTTCATGATTTATAGCCCAAAGTGCAAATGAGACTTTATGAGACTGTATGCACAAACACATGGACACATTTTGACATCTATGCATTCTGATAATCAAACCCTCCAGCAAATGTCAGAAATGCTAAATGGACACCTCAGAACAAAGAGAGAGCAATGATCAATTCTTAAGACTGTTTGACCAATATTTCATCAAAGTGAAAGTGAAAGATATGTCTTAAAAGCAGGTGTAAGGATGCCACAAGAACATATTGATTTGGCCCTCCAGACATCAATGCTTCAAAAGCAGATTTTGATTCTTAGAATGATATTAATGTGGTCACGTAATGTGATTCAGGCTAGCCCACAGGTAGTGCAGAGACAGAATAATTGAAAAGAAAAAAATAACCTGGATGAATAATCATTCTGCATTATGCACATAGTAAGAGTAAACACACATAATTGTCATAACCTGTAGGCAGGATTTTGGTGCCCACATAAAATTACATTTGCAAAAGTGATTTTATGTACATGAGTTTAGTGTTTCAAATAAATTGTGTTTGGGCAAATTGTCAAAATGTGAATTAAATAAAGTTCAAAGCTGCAAAATTGCTATTCAAGTCCAGACTGCTGTTTTACAACATTCAAACAACACTGCTCAGATCCTGAAATGTCTATCTGAAATAAATAACTAAATTGATAAATCCCATCAAAAGAACATTACATGTTGTAAAATGATGCATGCCATTGTAGAGACTGCAAGAGTAACGATGAGGCTTGGCAACAGATGTGGAGTTCCATATGCATTTTCATTAATAAAGAATGGTCAGCAGACAGGGTCAAAACAGTGATGTCAAGGGTAATCCAAGTGAGTACCAATAGTAGTCAATAGGCAAAGGTTGGGGCAGGCAGAAAACAATCATAATCTAAAAACAGCCCAAAGACAAAAACAAGACAGAAAACAGAAAAAATTTCCACTGTTGGGCCAATGCCAGCCAGTTGGTCTGGGCCAATAGCCCGGGCGCTTGAGCAGTGAGGCCAAATTCATGTCGTGTTTCCACTGTTAGACCAATAACTCGCAGCGCAACACACAAACCACGCCCCAGAAAGCCCCCAAATTTAAACGTCACACAACCCGTCCAGTTCAGCAGGAAGAAGAAAGTCAAATCAGAATCATGCAAATAAAGCCAAAATGCTCTAGAGAGATCTGAAAAATATACATTTTTTCCCCTAGGCTATTTGACACTTGATAGGTATATTCCCCTTTATCTAAGAGAATAATTTAAGGATGTTGCATATTATTCAGTTGCCTTAAGAAAACCGTTAATTGTTTCAGGACATAAGAGCAACTCACCTAATAAAATATAGGCTAGCCTATATCTCAGGGGATGGTGAGGGCTTGATGAGAGGATGCTGGAGATGGGGAATGGTGATTGGTGCAGCGAGAGAACGTGCTGGTGAAAGGGAGTGGTAGGTGGGGCAGCAGGAACAAGCCAGAGATGTGACAGTTATAGCCTTTGTTTGTTTTATATTTGTTTATTTATTTAATGTTTTTGTTATATCATTTTATTATACATATAATTATTATTATATTTATTGAAAGTGTCCAAGAGGACACAACTTTTTTACACACAAAGATTGAGAGATTTAGGCTGCATGTCACTGATGAGAAGAATATGGTTGTCTGCTATATGATGACTGATATTGCTAAATGTCATTTCAAGAGTTCACACTTAGCTGACAATTGATAATAAAGCGTGTTTGATTGACTCCTGTGGGAGTCAGAACTGCGGGGGCAATTCTTCTGCGAGAGTCTGGGAAAGGGAGAGGGCGGTGAAGACATGCTTAGGTGTTTTCTGGAACCAGAAGCATGTTATGGGATGATTAGCCTCATCAATAAATAGGGGGAGAGGAGTTGGAATTTGGCATCTCCTAAAATGTCAAGACGTTTAGGGGGTTTGAAAGAGACGTAAGAGGGAGGGGTGATCGAAAACGTAAATAAAATGGCCTTTCTGTGTTTGATCCATTTTGCTTTGTTCGGTGAAGAAGAAAACATTTCTTTATCCAACATGTTAAATCTGAGATGGTGGGGTGGATGTTTGGGATGGAGTAAGATTTGGTGATTTTGGAACATCAGAGGAAGCCAAAAAGGCTAGGGTAAGCATAGCGTAGAGGGTACAGGCTGTATGTATAGACCAATAGCCTTGCGGAGGGTAGATAAGTGTTAGGAGACAATATTCAGAGTGATGAGCTGTCTGGAATCTGGGAGGGAGGGGTGGGCTTGGGTACCTTGAATAGGAGGTTGGTTTGGGAACTGGTGATGACATTGAACGGAGATCCGTAAATTGATTTGTGAAAAAAATTGATTCGGCTTAAATAACTTTTTATAGAACTGCCTTAAAAATTCTTGTAGCATGGAGATGGGAAAGGAGTGGGGTGATGGAGGTTTTGGGGAAAAAATGAAAAAGGTGCTTTTTAAAAGGTGTGGAAGTGTTTGAATGCTTTCCGGGCTGTGAGATATGATTGGAGGGTTCTGGGGGTGATGGCCTGAAAGAAAGTGTTAGGGTTTATCTCATTGGTAAATAATGTGTTAGCTAATGCAGGTTCAATCATAAGCACATGATCCTCTTGAAATTAGTTTATAAATAAACTTCACTAAGCAATAACTAAATGCAATACAGAATGTTAAGTTGTCAAATACATATACACATTCATGTATTCTATCAGTGCTGTACGAGCTTGATTTGCAGTGCCAAGTCCTGGACACTCCAACCTTGTTAACCAGGGTTCAAAGTGCATAATAGATTTACATTACATTAGACATTTACATTTTGCCATTTAGCAGACACTTTTGTCCAAAGTGATTCATAATTGAGGAGGTGTTCAGTGATTCAACAAGAAGAGGCAATAAACACAAGCAACGTTAGTTATACAAAGTAACTTGTTTGTGCTCAGAGAATTTATTGCTAGAGAAGGAGGAGTGCTTGTACAGGTGGTTTTGGTTTAATTTTCCAGGGTTCAGGTGTTTATGGAAGAGATGGGTTTTTACTTGTCATTTAAAGGATATCAGTGAATCCGCAGTCTGAGGGGGAATGGGAAGATAATTCCACCAACATGGAGCACTGAATGAAAAGGTTTTGGAAAGTGGCTTATACCCTCTCTGCGATGGAATCACTAGTCTTTGCTCGCTCCCCGCTCAGAGGCTCCTGTACGGGATGCAGAGCTTCAGGAGCAGGTGTAACTAAGACAGTGCCAGTGGCTGTCCTGTAAGCAAGCATCAGATATTTGAACTTGGTCCAAGCTTAAAAAGAGGTATAAAGAGGATAAAAAGAGGTGTTACATGGGCTCTCTTTGGCTTCATTGAAGACCAGAGGAGCTGCAGCGTTCCGGATCATCTGTAAAGGCTTAAGAGTGCAGGATAGGAGACCAGCTAGAAGAACATTGCAGTAGTCCAGCCTTGAAATGACAAGGGTTTGTCAGTTTTATCTATTAAGAAGGGCCTAATTTTTCAGATGTTGAAGAGTGCAAACCTGCAAGATCGAGCCATGTTAGCAATGTTCTCTTTGAAGGACAACTGATCATCCAGGATTACTCTAAGATTTCTAACCAAACTACATGGGGTAATGGTTGATGATCCCAGCTGGACTGAATAGTCATTTTGGATGTGTGGTGTTGCAGGGAAGATAAGAAGTTCTGTTTTTTCCAGGTTAAGCAGTAGGCGATGGTCTTTCATCTGCAAGGGTCTATCTATTAGTCCAATGACGGAGCTAACAGTATGGGTGAAGGTAAAGGCATGTAAGCCTTATAACACATGTGAAAAGAAATATTTTTACTTATGAAAACGTATTTTGATTCGTTTTCATCTCCGAATTTAATCAGACACAAATTTATTATAATTTAGATGCTCATTCATCCAATTCAAGCCGATTACCTTATAGGTTGTGATTTGGTCTAATTTAGATTGAATAACCTAACAAATCCTTATTTTCAATTAATGCTTCATCGTTTACCTGAAGTCACTTAGAGTCAGTATGCTGGCCAGTTACATCTGCTCACGGACACATCCTCGCCGGTTCCGGTTCTTAGATAGAGGATATAACTGTGAACTAATTTCCTTTAAGTAATAATAGGCCGCCCTCTGCTTGCTCATACATAAAGAAAGTTTGATTTAGCCACTAGATTATATCATACTAAGTCAGTGATTGTCAGAAATCACCAGGTCTCTAATGCTGTGCCAATGCTTCATTCATTAACCCTAAATGCATGACAAATCCCGGTCATAGGTTGCGGAAACATCGGTCTAAGAAAATCTACTAGATTCGAATGATTTCAGGAGATATTATAGTTAAACAAGAATTTTACATTTATTGTCAGGCAAAGATTTTCCATTCCATTTCACATAATTACACAAGATAAGCCAATTCAAATTATACAACATTAATTACTCCAAGATAGATTAAGAGTTAAAGATGACTACCTGACCATGTAGAAATACGTTGCAGTATATGAGTTCTGATCCAGAGCTCAGACACTTAGGCCCGGTTTACACTAGTCCGTTTTAGTTTTAAAACGGCGTTTTAGCAAGAAAACGATCCGCGTCCACACTCGCGTTTTCACCCAGCGTTTCAAGAGATCTCCGTCTTCACTACTCCACCAGAAACGTATATCACGTGACCATTGGCGCACTCTGAGCATGCGCGGTCAAGTATAAACAGGAAGCATGCGTCTCGCTCGGCATTCGGTTATTGTTAGTCAACAAACGCTGGTTGAACGATGAACGCGATGGTAAAGAAAGCAAGAGAGGTCTTTTTGAGGACAGACGACGAGGTTGAGTTGTTACTTAAAGTAACAAATGAATATAAAACATCCATGGCTATCGAAAATACAGTGTTTACAGTGAAGACTGGTCTGCTGTCTGCCGGTGACGTTATAGCCACGTGCGCTTGACGAATAAGGGAAGGATACGCAATGACCCAAAGCCCCAATCACGTAGCGGATCTCAGCAGCCACGCCTCTGTTTTCAAAAGTATGCGTTTTCCCACGTCCACACTGAGACGCTGCGGCGGCGTTTTAAAATGAAAACGCTCTCTCCAGCGTTTCTAAAACGCTCCGTTTTCGCACCTCGAAAACTCCGGCGTAGTATGGACGGATGGTGTAACCGTAGCAAAACTTATGCGTTTTAAAACGAAAACGCACTAGTGTAAACGGGGTCTTATACACTACAACGGGGTCTTCCGGCTACAGAATCCCAATGACCCACACCACATCTTTACCTTATATACCCAACTCAGAACAAACAGCCATAAATTCAAGACAATAGAAGTGACCCTTGCCTGGGGAATTTAATGTGTTAATCACCTCTGGAGGGGGGAGCATCTGGCAGAGATTTTATCAAAGTCAAAAACCAAATCAACAAATACAAGTGAAATATCACAGTGACATTAAGACCACTTTACCAATCACACAGAGACATTTAAAATGATACCAAACATGACAAGCTAAGGTTTGTAAATTTAGCAAATACACAACATATATCATTTCACCATAGAAACCTGAATTCTGGTCATTCCTGAATAACCTTTCAATACCCCCGGTCGTATAACTAGGGAGGGCCAAAAGGCCCAAGGAGAGGTGATGGGACAACAGTCCAAATGGCTTTCTGGTGATCCTCTCAGAAGATTAGAGAGTTTACTGTTTCATTGCCTGGTAGGTCTCGCTGTTTGATCTTCACAACAGTTTTCAACCTTTGATCATCATAGAGAGATATAGCCATCCCTACACATCCAAGCCAAAATAGTCTCCAGGCAGAGTGGTATTCTTGCAGCTACCGTGGGGTCATTTAGATTAAATGAACGATAAAGCTGTGTGACATTGGCATACCAATGATAGGAGAAACCATGCGATTGGATTATGGTTCCCAGTAATGTGTTGTAAATAGAGAATATTAGGTAACCTAGAACAGATGCCTGAGGTACTCGAAATACCTCTCTTCTCTAGGCAACTCTGAATTATCTGCCAGTGAGGTAAGACTCCAACCAGCAGAGCAAAGGGTGACCAGTAAAAGTAGAATGGACGATTTAGAACCTGCTTTGGCAATCCACAGGGCTTCCTGATTGTTTCCATCCAACAGGTTAGAAGAGCAACTGAGGAAGGAGAGAGACTGTGCAGTAATTATCAACCAGTGAGGTGTTGAGTGAGGGTTTTTTTTTTTTTTTGAGCAGAGGGGTTACTCGGTTCTATTTAAATGTAGTTGGGGATGTGCCAGTGCGGAGTGAAGTGTTAATCATCAGTCTGGGAAATGTCCTGCACGATGTGAGAGGAGATTGGGTCCAGAGGGCAGGTTGTGGGATGGGCGGAGAGGAGAAATTTGGATACCTTTTCCTCCAAAAGGACAGAGAAGAAGGAGAGTGAATTTTCAGCAGAGGGTGTTGAGGGTGCTGAGTTGAGTGTTTTGTGGTTTTTTTGTCTGTATAATAATGAGGACAAATCATCAGCTGATAAGGAGATGGTTGGGTGGTGAAGGTGGACAGAGTAGATTACTGAATGTGTTAATATAATATGATAACTTGCAGGTGTCTAAATAATTTGCAGGTGTCTGATGTGTTGTTAATTTTGTAGGCGTATTAAAGGGTTTTGGCCGAATTGAGTTGGGTGGCAAATGATGCCAGCTGTATTTAGTACCTGCAGGGGCTTTTGATTTGTGCCATGCTCTCTCTGTTGACCTGAGTGCTGTCCGATGTTCTCTCAGAACATCAGACAGCCACGGGTTAGAGGGAGTAGGGGGGATTGACCTGGTGAAGACATGACAGATCTCATCTAGGCAGGATGTTAAAGTGGAACAGAGTGTTTCTGATGCACTATTAACATCAAGCAGTGAGAACTGGGTGTGTAAAGGAAGCAAGTATGAGACAGTGGAGAAGAAATGTGTTGAGGACAGAGAGCGCAGATTGTGTCTTTGGAGAGAGAGTGTGTTTGTAGGAAGCATTAAGTCAAAGGTAATGCTGAAATGGTCAGAAGTGTGCAATGGATTAACTGTGACTTTATCTGAAGAGCAAAGTTAATTGCCTGATTTATGTGTGCTTGTGGTGGTAAGCCGGTTGAGGTTAAATGATGTCAAGAGAGAATCAAAGTCAGTAGCATAAGGTTTGTTCAAGTGAATGTTGAAGTCACCTAACTACAGTACAACACTTAATGGGTTAGAAAATAATTCCAACCAACTAATACAGTAGCTTAAGTGCAGAGCGCTTATCATTAGGAAAATAAATCTTCCTGACAAATAATTTCAAAATGCAAATACACGTTGATTTTGGAAATACTGCTTTTATGCCTGATAGACTTTAAAGCAAAGCACCTTCACTGCAAAAAATACTTTACGACTACTAATCTCTAACTGCAAACCTTTCAGTGCAAACACCTAATAATTAATACTATGCAACTAGTAATCTATAAATGCAAATATTTAAAGGCAAAACACTTAAGAACATAAGAAATAATATTTTACGATTAATATCTATAAATGTAAACCTTTTCGATGCAAAACACTATCGCCTAGCCTAGGTGACCAACGAAATTATTTTCCTGACAAGCAGAAAACTAATCCAAGCAAAACAAACATGTGATTAGTATAAATGGTACTCACAAGATATATATTGTTGTCCTTCACTGAATGCTGAGATCCCTCCAATAATAAGCATTACCTTGTCATCACAACTAGATACAGGGAACTTATACTTTGAGTAGCCTATTATTTAGAACAGATTCTTTTACTACACTTGCACTACACTTCTTGGTAAATAATGGTACCTTTACCTGAATTTTTAAAAATTGGGCTGTACAGTCAAAGTGCTTGGTCGAAGTTCACAATGTGTCGTTCAATCATCCATGTCATGCATTGTCATACATCTGTTAACTTGTTCACAGTGAACATGGTGGATGACAACAAAATGGGCTTAGATGAGGAGGAAGAGCCCAAGCAGTATCTGCAGCTTTACACAATTTCACTCGAAATGCCAATGCAGGTGTGTGTCTAATTTTAGAGATAATTATATCATCATCTCCCAGAAGCTCACAATTTCCTGCTCAGTTCAAACCAAATTAAATCAAAAAGGGGTGCTGCTCCAGCTATGCCATAGTGCTTGACAGGTTTTCCTTTTCCCAAATTTCTTAAGCCATTCTTAATAAAAACTAGTAAGTTTGCATCTTGAAGCAGTTGACAACAAGCACAATGCAATTGATTACCTGCAAAATTAAGGTCAAAATTTAAAACCCTTAGTTCACCTATCAAAAGTAAGTATTTGTGTCAGTAAACAATTCAGAATAATCAGAATGACAATTCTATCTACAAACAGGCAATTGACAAAAAAATTTGTCTAGTATAATCATGTGTTCTGTCAATTTCTCCTGCATGTTGTTCTTGTTTTCCTCTCTGGCAGCATGCATTCTTTCCAGTCTTCTTCTTTTTTCTCTTCTTCTTCTTCTCCTCAACCATGTTTGTTTCGTTGTTGTTCTTCTGTTGTCTGTAATTTCAGTTGTAATTTATGATTTATATGCTTGCACACGGAATGTTTATGAGACATCTCTACACTATTAAGCAAGGGCATAGATTTGCTTTTGACATTGGTTGATACATACATTCCTAGAGCACATGAATGGAAAAGCACAAATTCTCTTTCATGCTTTAAACAGCACCAATTATACAAATACCATGCACGCCCCACGCTGCAAAAGTCAATTTACATGTTTTATCTGCAAATGGGCATCGATGAGGTATGAATGCAGAGAAATTTAGCGAGGCATGTTACGCAATTTAACACTTTTATTCCTAGTATTGTTTTTTCTAATCATTGAGGCCAAAATCCAAACTGAATATCAATTAATTGCACATCTTAGGGTTGACAGAGTATTATTTTATCTTGGAGGCAATTTAATTATTAGTGGGGACACTTCAGCAATTGTTGGATATTGGTGGGGAGGTCCGTTCATGTCAGTTTAAGCCCCTGCTATTAAGATAACTACTTGATTGTTCACAATCCACCGTAGGAGTTTATTTAAGATTAACCCACATATCCAACCTAGAACCTAGTGTGAAAACTGCTCACACAGAGCACGCAGTGAGTCTACAGCTGTGGGCCCCAACTGGGCAAGCCAGCGAGAGGGGTTTAAATTCAGACCAACTGAATACAGTTACAAGTATGTAATGCTTTTAATGCGCACACCAAACACCCTCCCGTAACCCTCACAGTGACGTTCCTCCATTGAATGCATTGTTTTTAACATTGGATGTCTGAGATATACAGTCTCGTCTTGCAAATCCAAGTCAGCATTCAGATACTGTTAGAGCCAGCACTGGGCCTGTTAAGATTTGGTATGACCTGGGCATAGCCCACTATACCTGCAAAAAGTCAGCATGGGCCCTGCTGGAGTGTGTTTGCAGGAAAAAGCAGATAACTATATATAATACACTGCATGAACTAGCACACACAAGTTGTACAATAGCATGAGAAATTGCTTTTGATAATGCACACAAGCCGCTGTATAGGGGTTAAACAGCTAGTTTTAAGTATCTCATTTATTTTATATAATTATTTTTAGGGGGTTTTCATTCAATTAATTTCAATTCACCTTTATTTCTGTAGCGCTTTTACGATGTAGATTGTGCCAAAGCAGCTTCACATAGAATGTTATAGTATAGTATAGTAGAAGGTCAGAAAGAAGTATGAGCCCTGCCTAACAGGTGGTAGTCACCATCACCTCTGCTTCCTTTATCTGAGGAGCTGCTCTGTCTATTAATAAAGGGAGTCAAGTACCATTAGTTGCTTTTTACGCTTTTTGTTTAGCATGCAGATGAAAATCCTTCTACCTCAATTCCCAAGCAATGCAGTTGTCTATATTTTAGTTTTGCTATTGTATCAAAAAAACTTTTTTCTTTATTTTATTTTTGCCTTTCAAGTTGCCAGCAATGGAGCTGCATAAGGTGCATCTTCAAAGACATAAGAAAGTCGCATGGAGAGGGACCTTATACTGCTTAAATGGAAGATAAAACACTAGCCATTAAAAAAAAGCTAAGCAGTTCGACACACTGCCTTTGCCACATGCTCTGGCCACATTGTATAGAAAATGGAATGATGCAAGAAACAAAGAGCAATGTATGCACTGAATGTTTCCTGTTTTAACTGAACGTTTATATTTGTTTTATGGTTCTATTGATTTTTTTTCCCTATTTATTAAAATTTTATTTAACATTTTTCCCTAACATATAAATTTGTCTGTACTTATTTTTGGACTGTGATCTTCAGTGTTTTTTTGTTTTGTTTTGTTTTTTCCAAATTTTGCTTGGGTACTGAATAATCTAATGTATATGCAAAAATATATTATTGTAAAGTATCCTGTAGAAAATATTAATTTTAAAGAAAGACCTGTAAGGAGTATACTTAGCTATATATATAGTATATGAATTTAAAAATTTGAATGAAAATATTATTAAGAAAGCACTGACTGATACAGAAAAGTAGGCTACATTTCTTAAAGAATGACTTTAAAGCATCAAACCCTGAGTGGAGGGAGATGTATCCGGCCAGAGCAGTAGCCTCACTTTAATATATAGATTTTTTCCCATGTGGTGTCGGAAACACAAGTGTCAAAGGCTGCTAGCGGGTAGTGAATTACATCCCCGTGCACACACCTAACCCCTACCGTGCGGCTCATATACAAGGCCGGGTCTTGAAGAAGGCTTTGGTGGATGGAGGTCTGGTAACACCCCGAATCGAGCTTGATATGTACGCCCTTTTATACTCACTGGTATCTGGTATAGCCTTCGCGGCCGGAGGCAACGATTGGCATGGCGGGGAAGCGGATCAACGCACTCACCTCCTTCGCGGAGCAGCTTTTTGGTGCGCGATCCTCACCCCCGCGGCGCTGATGCATTGGCCCAGACCTTCCCACTATACTCCCGGGGCCAGCAAGACCAACCTATTGAAGAGAGACCTGACGCTGACTGGGGAATCGCCAGGGGACTGTGACTTCACCCCTCCATCCTGAGAGGTGAACCCCTGCAGCGGGACACTCAGGGAAGCCGCCTCCTGGCATCATCGTCTAGGTGCTGGCGTGGGCGGTCCCTATTGTCTGGGCCTGGGAACAGGAGGAGAAAGAGAAAGAGGGTGAGAAGAGAGAGACGTTATTTCGTCAACCTTGGACTTTGCCATCAGGTGATCCTCCGCCAGCTGGATGGCCATCTCCAGATCCTTGAGCCTGTGGCACTGGACCCACTACAATGTTTGGGAGCGGAGGCGGTCAATGATCTGCTCCAGCACCACGGCATCCATTATGTGGCCAACAGTCCGGCCATCCTGTAGTAGCCATCTGTGGCAGGCGTCACAGGGCGAACAGAAAGGGACAGCCGTGTTCCGTCCATTCCATTGAACGGAAGAGCTGGTGTTGCTCCTCTGGGTTGCAGCTGGCCCGCTGGAGAAAGGCTCGCTTCAGGTTGTCAAACTCCAGGAGATTTTGGGGTCGGTAATTGCTGTGCGGTGAGTTGGGCTTCGCCCGACAACAGCAGGATTACTCTTACCGACCACTCTGCCCGTGGCCAGCCACAGGCTTCCACCATCTTCTCGAAGAGATCAAGGAACACTTTCGAGTCATCATGCCATTTTGGAGAAAGTGGTGGGAGGGTGGGCGGCAGATGTCGGAGCGGGCCTGATCTCCTGGGTCAGCAGACTCCGGATTCGCTCACGGTCCTGCCGCTGGGCTTCCATGAGGATTTGGAACCATTGATCTTGGATCTTCTTAATTTCCACCAGCGCATCATGTTGTTGGTGGGCCTGGACCACAAGGGCCTGGATGGCTTCTGCAAATGGCAGCCTTGACAGAGTGGTTATTCTGGTAGCGAAGTTTCTTCTTCTTCTCAGGTTTCGGTACCAGTGTAGTAAAATTCGTACTTGTTGTGGGAAGAAGAAGATAGGGTCGGCGATATCAGGTGAGTAATCAGGTGTTCGATCATGCTTGCCTCCCAACAGATCTGCACGATCCACAATTTCCTGTCAGGCTTCTCTCTTGCTTTGTTACAAGCCGTGGTTTTGAGTATTATGTTTAAACTATTATATGTTTGAAATCAAATGCAGCTCACTCACTGTGAACATAGCTGTGTCTCATTTAAGAGATCTTTCAGATCTCACAGTTGCCATGGTAATACACAACATAATTAATGCATCTATGCTCGACCTTTAAGGTTTCACGACAGAAACGAACACGAGCAATTATCTAGATTAAGCTAAACTAAGATTAATTAAGGCAAATGATCTTCAACTTGCTGTTATGGAACCAATTTAAACGTGGACGTTTCATTCAGTTCATTGAAGTCAGGTTTTTTACTTTAATTTCCGCTTTTCTAAATGACTTTTATGAAACAACCCCCTGCTCATCTAGTATTTACGCTGATAATATTTATTTTATTTGCTAATTAATAACCTAATGTGGAACTCTGTGTCTGTGTTTTATTTTGGAGTCTGCTACTTCTGCCCACCAGAGGTCACATCTTGGTCACGGACACATGCTTTGAGAGCCTTTCTGACTGACTGACAATGAAATACGCAGCTTTCCATCAATGCAACCTGGGTTGCTGAAATATAATTGGCTAAACTGGCAGTGGGCAGGTTAAAAACCAAAACAAAGACAGCGTTCTGACACATAACTGACATTTTCAAAGCAGATTAGCTGAATTTAGCATTGTTTTTAAGACAAACCAGAATGTTCACTTGTTTCTTGTGCATGACAATAACTGATATTGAAATGTAATTGTAATGCTCATGGACAAATTCTCACATAAAAGTCTAATGTTATGACTAACAATTTCTGAACAAAGTTTAACAATAGCAATTAGCTTATTTTGATGTGGCAAGGTGGCTCAGTGGTTGGCACTGTCGACTCACAGGAAGAAGGTCGAGTTTGCATGTTCTCCCTGTGTTTGCGTGGGTTTCCTCTGGGTGCTCCAGTTTTCCCCACAGTCCAAAAACATGTTATAACAAGTGAATAGGATGGACTAAAATGACCATAGTGTATGAGTGTGTTTGAATGTTAATGTGTAGTTGTTTCCCAGTACTGGGTTGGATTCTCAGTAGTGGAAGTCATCATAGATAGATAATTGGGTGAGTACAACACTTTTTTTACAGTACGATCTGCTAAAATAAAAATTTAAAAAATATTTAAAAAAACTCCCATGATGTTGTTATCAAGACTTTCAGAAAAATGTTAACAGTAGTTAGAGACTCACTACTGTTTTCCGAAGAGAGAATAATGTTAAATATACTGTCCAGCCCCATAGATGTTTTTTCGAATTTTTTTCGTAGTTTTATGCAAAGATGATATTCATTCATTCATTCATTCATTTTCTTTTCATCTTAGTCCCTTTATTAATCTGGGGTTGCCACAGCGAATGAACCGGCGACTTATCCGGCATATGTTTTACACAGTAGATGTCCTCCCAGCTGCAACCCATCTCTGGGAAACAGCCATACATTCTCATATGCTATGGACCATTTAGCAAACCCAATTCACTCATACCACATCCAATTCACCTATACCACATGCCTTTGTGACTTGTGGGGGAAACCGGAGCACCCGAAGGAAACCCACGTGAACACAGAACATGCAAACTTCACACAGAAATGCCAACTGACCCAGCCGAGGCTGGAGCCAACAACCTCCTTGCTGTGAGGCGATTGTGCTACCCACTGCGCTACCATGACACCCTGCAAAGATGATATAATACATATGTGAATACATGTAAATGTTCATACATTTATTTAAAAATCTAAGCAAAAACTTTCAGGAATTTAAAATGCCAATGACCAATAAACACATTATAACAGTCCCAAAAGACTATAATTTGAATGGCATCTGTGCTTATGTTAGTCTGTTTTTAATTATTCCTGAGGTTTCCATAATCCTGTACCAGGCCGTATCCTGAGCAGCTGCTGTGGTGGTCATGGAGGAGTGGAGAGCATGAGACTGATTTCTGTAAGACAGTGACAGACGAATATTCACATTTTTCCTGAAGGACCAGCCTGTTCACCTGTTCTTTTTACTGCAACACATAGAATACAACTGAAAAAATATATATTTATTTGCATTATTTTTCAGTCTTAATTATTATTTTTTTTCTTGGCTTGAGGTGATTAAAAACAATATATTGAATGCAGTAAGCTTTGTCATCATTATTTTCTAAGGCCTGGTGAAATGCCAAATCATGTGTGCTTTGTTAATAAGCAAATGACAATATTCTTGGTCTGCTCTCATCCCAGTAGGCTTTGTAACAAAGAAATGGAGAGTAAAGGGTGAGAAAAAAAAAGTGCTCTTCAACTGTAAGTATAATGACGGTGGTTGACATGATGAGGGCTGATGGTTCCATTTTTTTCTTTGTGTGTGTGTGTGTGTATGTATGTATATATATTATATATATTGTATATTTATATATATATATGTATATATATATATATATATATATGGATATATATATAATGTGCT
>CAIGQQ010005934.1:2096933-2107751 GCA_903798035.1 Danio albolineatus | reverse complement strand
TTTTTTTTTTTTTTTTTTTGGTGATCAGTAGTGGGCTTGTATTTTCCTCTTTAATTATTTCCCCTTGAAATAATAGTGGCGCAAAAAAACATAATATTCCAGGAAGCACACAATGACACATCGCCTTCTCTGAGGGAACGTAAATAAGCTTTGTCATAAATTATTTTATCAGGTGATGAAATTCAATACCAGTACAAAATCAAACAGTGCAACAGGTGGTACTGAGCAAAGCAAATTGACATAAGATTTGGAGATAAGCTACTGTTTTATTTTGAAGGATATGTTGACATGGCACAAATATTTATTTACATTTTCACAAATTATTAAGTCTATTTGACTGGCTTACATGCAAAACATGCTCCCTTGTCATATGCCAGTGGAATGTGACATTTTTATATAAACAAAAATTAGTAATCTGCCCAGTCAAAAACTACAGAATGTTAAAAAGGTAAAAAAAAATTATATGCTTTTAAAATTTCTCTCAGTAATACTTGTGAAACAAGGAATATCAAAACAAATCTATTTACAAAACACTTACATAGAGGAACTGGAACATGGAAACACAGGCAGGATGAGGAATGGTGACAATACAATAACGGACAAAGGACTAAACAAACGCAGGGCAATATAGGAGGGAAAGGAGGTTGCCAGGGAGGAGTAGACGGAGGGAGGAACCAGGAAGGGGGCTGGAGCAGGAGCCATATGATCCCGGATGCAACCAGGAGGATGGTCTAGGGTTAATTCGAGGAAGGGAGGAGCCATGGAGTAGGAGTAGCCAACAACTCCAGGAGGAAACTGAGGGAGACGCTGATGATGGAGGTTGAGCCCAAGGAGAAGATAGAGAGCTGCAGGGTGAGGGTGACGCCGAGGTCCTAGAGGGCCAAGGTGGAGTGGGTTTCTCACCTGACCAAGTTGAAGACATGGTTCCAGAATCCCACATTGGAGCCAGAGCAAAAGAGGACAAAGGTGGAACTGCAGGGAAGCAGGAACTCAATGCAACCGGCAGAACGGAGGGACACGGCACAGCCAGAGAAGTGGAGTCCAGAAATAAAGGAAGGGTGTCAACTGACCAAGGTGGAGCTGGAGGGACGAGGGTTGTCTGGCAGAGCTAGTGGGATGACAGTCAATGGAGGAAATGACGGAGGAGTGAGCTAACACTGCCTCTTAGGGTCGGAGGGCCGAGGTGGAGTCTTGGAGGCTGGAGGCAAGGACGAAGGGCGGAACCACCAAGATGGCAATGCTGGCAGACAGACCTTCAGTCTCTGTATATGGAACCTAAGGATGAGCTGGGGGGCTGGCTGACTGCAGTGATGCTAGAACTGACTGACTGGCTGCAGAAGCTAGCACATGTGAAGAGAAAGGGTTGGGTGGGATGCTACTCATGAGTTAATCTCATCTGGGATTAGTGGGGCTAGGGGACTGTCTATGCTGTCTGGAAACAGAGGACCTGGAAAAGAGTCTTTGCTGTATGGGAACAGTGGCGATGCAGAAGTCTACTGCAGAAGTCTATGAGTAGCATCTTGGGGTCCAGAGAATGCTTACCCTCGGTTTTATAACGAGAAAGTATTGAACTACTGAAATGTATTTAAATACTTTTTTATACATTTTTGTATGTATTTAATACTTTTTATAAGCTTTAGCTTAAAGGTGCATCTCATAATGAGAATGAGTTTACATGCATTGCTCAGGTTTGATTCACAGACATCAACAGATTGTACAAATCTTCATGGCTCTGTGGGTCTCATCTATAAAATCTGATCTTTATTTTGTATTCTCCATTGGATTCAAATCGGGTTATTGGCTGGGCCATTCTAAAGGTTGATTTTCTTTCTCTGAAATCATTTGAGAGTTTCCTTGGCTCTGTTTTGGACCATTGTCTTGCTGAAATGTCCACCTTAGTTTCATTTTCATCATTCTGGTAATGCAAATGTTGGACTAAAGCAGCTAATATTTATTTACAATGATAATGGCAGAGGGTTGCTTTCTAACCTGTCTGGGCTTTCACTGCTTTTCTACACCTCCCTTCTTTATGTGTTCAAAACCGTTTCCATGCCATTTCTTTGTATTACACAACTTAATTTGTAAAATAATTAGTTTTGTTTTCTTTGCATAAAAGGATTTTTTTGTTAGTACCAACATCCTGCTTCAAACGCTCCATGCTCCACCATCGTCCCAATCCAGAAGAAACAAAAGATCACCGGACTCAACGACCACAGACCTGTTGCCTTAACATCTGTGGTCATGAAGTCATTTGAAAAACTGGTTCTAGCATATCTGAAAGACATCACCAGACCTTTGCTGGACCCCCTGCAGTTTGCCTATAGAGCAAATTGGTCTGTGGATGATGCAGTCAACATGGGACTGCATTATACCCTACAACATCTGGACAAACCAGGGAACTACGCAAGGATTCTGTTTGTGGACTTCAGTTCTGCCTTCAACACCATCGTCCCATCACTGCTCGAGCACAAACTGTCCCAGCTCTCTGTTCCTAGCTCTGTCTGTCAGTGGATCACCAGCTTTCTGACAGATAGACAACAGCTAGTCAGAATGGGCAAAATCACGTCTGACAGCCGCACCATCAGTACGGGTGCCCCCCAAGGATGTGTTCTCTCCCCACTGCTCTTCTCCCTGTACACCAACAACTGCACCGCAAAAGATCCTTCCGTCAAGCTCCTGCAGTTTGCGGATGACGCTACTGTTATCGGCCTCATCCGTAATGGTGACGAGTCTGCATACAGACAGGAGGTGGAGCGGCTGGCTTTATGGTGCAGATACAACAACCTGGAGCTGAACACGCTCAAAACGGTGGAGATGATAGTGGACTTTAGGAGAAACCCTCCTGCACTCTCCCCACTCACCATTATGAACAGAGTCATTCAGGTTCCTGGGCACCACCATCTCTCAGGATCTGAAGTGGGACACTCACATAGACTCTATTATCCAATCCATCCTCTGCACTTCAATCACCGTCTGGTTTGGCTCAGCAGCCAAATATGACCTCTGTAGACTACAGCGAATAGTCCGGACTGCTGAACGAATAACTGGCACTACCCTTCCGACACTTCAAGAACTGTACTCTTCCACAGTGAGTAAAAGGGCTCGCAAAATCACCCTGGATCGCACCCAGCACACTTCCTGTTCGAACTGCTACCGTCTGGCCGGCGCTACAGAGCACCGAGCACGAAAACAGCCAGACACAGGAAAAGTTTCTTTCCACAGGCCATCTACCTCATGAATAGTTAAATATTTTCCTATTGTGCAATAAACGTGCAATACCTTCTCATACACACTTGTACACAGCACCTTATAACAATATACTACGGTGGCCGGGAAGTGCAAAACAACATTACAAAGTGTGAAACACTTTTACAAAGCTCGAGACACATTTACATTTTGGAAAACATTTTTACATATCATAAGACCCAATTACATAGGAAAAACGATTTTACAAAGGACAAAACAAATTTACATTTTAGAAAACAAATTAACAAAATGCAAAACACTTTTACAAATCCTGAAACATATTTACAAAGTCAGATTCCTCACGGAAAGGGAATGTACCAAACACCGGAAGTGATGCGGTGAAGGGCGTTGTTGTTGTCGTCGCTGGTGGTGAGCGCGGTAAATTCGTGTTGTGGAGTAAATGGTGTAAATAAAGTTTATGTTCAACATGGACTGCGTTCGAGAGATGTTTTGTGGCAAACACATGAGCAGCTTGATGCTTTACGTGTGGTCGGTGTTTGGAGTTTCTAAAAGACGTGGACCAGACATAAATAGCAGATTGCATCAATGTGTTCAATATTTTAACAAGAGCCACTCGTACGCTGTAATCGTGGACATGATGTCAAGTCTACATGGTGTAAAAATCTGCTTGAGGACTCTTAAAAGTAAACTGAATGAAGCCGGTGTTTAACTGGTGACCGTCTTAACTGGTGTCGCTTTCCAGATGAAAGCTATTCACTTTTGCAGTTGGACTGACTGCATCTCTGTTTAATGTCTATCGTCTTCTTTTTTTATATTTATTCTGTGTTGTCACTTGTCACATTATGTACACTGGAAGCTTCTGTAGCCAAAGCAAATTCCTTGTGCATGTAAAGCACACTTGGCAATAAAACTGATTCTGATTCTAATTCTGATTCTAGTGAAAATTTCAAGTCAACAGCACTTTTACAAATACAAATATGTTATTTCCTCCATTGCATATACAAACAACAGGAACACATAACAGCTCCTTTGTCATGGTGTCATTTACTGTGATTAGGTTCCCTGGTGCACCAACTGAAAAACATTTCTGAGCATTTGCAAAGGCCAGACAGGCTTTTGTGTGCCTTCTCTAGAGAAGTGGTGCCCTTGCATTGTCCATGATGGCCCAGATTCATCAGGATGGCCTTGATGGCGATTCCCTTTTTACCTTTCTCACTGTCCTTCTGGCCAGCACAGGAGTTACTTTTGGCTTCTGACCTTGTCCGCTTAGATTTTTCACAGTGCAGAATATCTTATATTTTTAATAATACTGAAGCCAATGGAACTTAAAAACATTTAGATATGGTTTTATAGCCCTTTCCTGACTTGTGAACAGCTCTCACTGAGCTACTGTCTTAGCCATGACTTTCCACAAACCAACAGCAAAGAGCTTTTGTTTTTCACCTGTTGAGTTGATTAAAACAGCTGTATCTTTTGGTAGAAGCATGTGTCATTTCTGGTCAAACAAACTTGCCGGTTAAACAAAGCTAACTTAATTGGAATCCATATCATATGTCAGGGATGTCCAAACTATATTTTAGTTTCAGGTGCGTTTTCAAAACAACAACATAACTCATGGCTAAACTATCATAGTATGATGTATCTTTTGGGTAAAAAAATAAACTAGAGTTTAGAGTTGATGGGTCGGGCAGAGCCAGGTCGGCCTGTGAACAAAGCATTTTTGTTTTGTTTTTATTTAGTCACTACTTAATTAGCCTAATTGAGTGGAGAGAAATATTATATGAATATTTGACCTCATTATATGAAAAATTGACCTTGGAGGTCCACATGTAGGATTGTAGGTCTACACAGTTGCAAAATTTGCAATGTGTGTCATGCTCCTGCTACAGTGTCTCCTCCACTGGCACATACTGTAATGTATGTTTGTTAGGTGAGGATTGAACCCAGGTCTTTTGGACTCAAAGCTGGGGCTTTTGCCTGCTGAGCTAATGCCTCAAAAGATGAACCCAAGAGCAGAAGATTAATAAGGAAACTTAAGGCTTTAGTTTTTTAGAATAAAAAGACCTTTACTTGAATAATAGATTACAAAGTACAACAAAAAAATGACTGAAGCCAAGCTTTCAGTGAACAGACAAAACAAAACAGACACAAACGTCAAAAACACAACAATAAAGTGTTACTTAGCTTCTCAAGAGAATCAAGAGAACACCAGGCAATAATGGCTCAAGACTGAATACACTACACACACTACACACGAATAACAAACAAACTTATATAGAGATAAACACATGTGTTGCTAATCTGGCTTGAGTGGTGGCACATATCAGATGGCAGGATAGTGGTGCCATCCACTGTTCATTGAAATTGGACTCTGGTGTGTGAAAAGTCAGAGGTGCACAACCTCATGGACAGGAGGAGAAATGCAGCTTAGGAATAAATTCTTGCTGAAGCCTCTCTTCTAATAACGGCTCATGACGTTCCTCTAGAACTGTCTTTGGGCATGTTTAAAGTCAATGATCAGCACTGGGTCCTCAATATCTTTAGCCGGCACCCATGACTGCTCCTCTGTTCTCTCCTTACAGTCTCCTAAATTCCCCACTGGATGGCACCAACCTTTAGTGACCCAAATTGCCTTGAGAGTGCATCTGGCTTTGAAATCTTTGAGCCTGGCCGATAAGAAAGAGTAAAGTCAAAATGATTAAAGAAAAGGGCCCAGTGAGCTTAACTGCAGTTTAAATTTTGGCCTCTCTAAAGTAGGTGAGGTTCTTGTGGTCTGTCCAGATGAGAAATGGATTTTTGGCCCCTTCCAACCAGTGTCTCCACTATTCTAATGTCACTTTGACTGCCTATAGCTCTCGGTTTCCGATGTCATAGATCCTCTGTGCTGGTGTAAGCCTGTGGGAAAGATAAGTACATGGGTAAAGCTTGTTGTCTGACTTACTTCTTTGAGACAGGACTGCTCTTATTCCTATGTCAGAAGCATCCATCTCCACTACAAAAAAAAAACTCTGGGTTTGTAAGAGCAAAAACGGGGGCAGATTTGAAGAGAAGCTTCAGTTTGTTGAAGGCCTTATTGGCCATTTTAGCCCACACAACTGACTTGTCAGTCTTCTTGGTGATGGCAAAAAGGAGTTCTGCAATTGAGCTGATAAATCTAATAAATATAAAAATTGGCAAACCCCAAAAATCGTTGTACCCCTTAACTGAACGTGGTTGTGGCCAATCCAGTACTGCCCTGATCTTGCCAGGATCCATCTGAAGGCTACATTTGGATACTATGAACCCAAGAAATGACATTTTGGAGACATGGAATTCACTCTTCTCCAGCTTAATGAACACCCTGTGTCTCAGCAACTGGAGGGGAAGCTGTCGGACATGATGTACATGTTCTTGATAGTTCCTGGAAAAAATGAGTATGCCATCAAAGTAAGCGAAAACAAATTTGTTCATCATCTCCCTTAGGACATCATTAATGAACGCCTGGCCAAAAGGCATTACCTGAAATTCAAAGTGGCCTGTTGGAGTGTTGAAAGCAGTCTTCCACTCATCTCGTTCTTTGATCCTGACCAGATAGTAGGCATTTCGAAGCTCCAACTTTGTGAAGATGGTGGCATTCTGCAGTATCCCGAAAGCGGTGTTCATCTGGGGTAATGGGTAGAGGGGTTTAATGGTGATGTGATTCAGACCTCTATAATCAATACAGGGCCGAAGACTCCCATCCTTCTTGGAAACAAAAAAGAAACCTGCCCCCACTGGTGAGGCTGATGGGAGAATAAATCCTCCGTCTAAGGCCTTGTTCACTCCATGGCAGTCCTTTCAGAAATAGAGAGGGAGTACAATCTTCCTTGAGGCGGATATACTCCAGGTACAAGCTCAAAAGAACAATTATAAGGACGGTGTGGGGGTAATGAAGTAGCCTGAGACTTACTAAAGACTTCACTGAGATCCATGCACAGATATGGCCACAAAAATCGCGTGAGTGATCTAAAGTGGTCTCACATCTTACTGCAGTATCCTGTGGGAAAGCAGAACATGGACCAACACAAGACGCACATGGCCAGCAGGGGGCAGTTATGTAACATAGTGAACATGTACGGCAAGCAGCCAGTCACGTGTGCAAAAGCAGAGAGTGACGCTCCGCTAAACATTCCTCCGAGCAGGTCATGCAGACCGGCTAAAGCAATCGCTCCATTCCGTTTATGCTCGCTGGTAAACCAATATAGTATAGCAGACCATTTTAATGCGTTGTGCTGCGCTCTCCGTTTTCTGTGCATTTGGTGTGTGTGTGCGAGTGTGTGTGTGTCCGCCATGTTTGCTTGGACACAAACAAATCAACGGATAGGCTACTTTATTAGAGATGTACGAATATGCGTTCGATAATACAATTCCCATGAGCAGGGCCGGATTAACCAATGGACATTATGGGCACAGGTCGATTTCTGAGTGCATTTTAATTTCATGCAATTACAACACTGAGACAGAGCAGTAAAGATTTTATTGACAGTGGGATTAATTTCTGCACAGACTAATAAGAAAACTACAGCTATAATTTAAATAATTATTATTGTTAATAATGATGATGATGACAAACATAAAATATTAGCTTTTTCTAAATAAACTAAATGTCCTAAAGCAGGGCTAGTCAATTGGTGGCCCGCGGGCCGAACCCGGCCCCCAAGACCATTTTTTCTGGCCCTCCAATTAGTTTGAACAAGACATCAGAAATAAATTTAATTCAGTCAAAAAACAGCCGCTATAGTTATGAAGTGACGTGCGTCTGTTCAATACAGCACGAGCTGCAGTCACCTGACATTAAGCGAGTGGAGCAGGCAGCCGAAAACATTTGGATATTTTTGTAGAAACTACATTTTGTACAATGCACTGATATCGTTGTTAGGGATGCAACGATTCGCCGATTTCACTGCGCTTTAATTCGTCACGCTTAATTAAACGTAAAGGCTTCTCAATTGCGCATTTCTGTTGCACAGAACGAAACTGCTGCAATTAAACAGTTATGCCACCTGTGCGCTAGTTTAAAGTTCCGAGCTTGTACGCCGATGCCAATGCAAGCACACTGGATTAAGTATAGCGGCGCGCCGTTCCATTATCACGTCCTTTCCGCGCGCATGTTTGTTATTTCTAGAATACGCCAATGTGTGCGCGCAAGCGGACCAACGCGCTCGCGGCTATCCGGGCGCTCGCATTAGAAAACATTGCGGTGAGTTTGTGCGTGGCTTTCAGTGCAATGTAAACAAAAGATATGTTAGACGCATTATTATTAAAATTATTATGTATAAACACTCTCAGAAATAAAGGCACAGGAGCTGTCACTGGGGCAGTACCTTTTAAAAGGTTCATGTTCCAAAATAATCCACAGTGGTTCCTCAAAGGTGCATATTCGTACACAAATGTGCCTAAAAAGTACCTTTGAGGTACCATTATAGACCATTCAGATACAAATATGTACCTTTTGAAAAGGTACTGCACCAGTGACAGCTCCTGTACCTTTATTGTACGCAGATGATAACAACAGTTAATCTAAATAATTAGGTCTACCTAAAATAAAGCTTAAATTTACATTAGACACAATTACCGTGAAACCATGATTATTCTTCAGACTATAATCATGCAACCAAAATCTATAATTGCTGCATCCATAATTGTTATGCAGTTCAAAACACATGAATGTGTTGAATGTAGAAGAAGCCTGCTTAAACAATACACTGCTTTTGTCGTGCTTTGAAATAAAACATTTGAAGGTTTGTTAAAAAAAGACACATTGTAAAATGCACTGATATTATGTAGTTTCAAAATACAACATACATACATTTTAATGTAGAAAAAGCCAACGTGAGCGTCTGAAGAAGCAAAAATGCAACATATGTAGTTGCATCCTCACTCATATTGCAAGTCATACCTCTCCGGCCCTTCGTTTGGGATGCTTTTCATGAACCGGCCCCCATGACAAACTAATTGAATAGCCCTGTCCTAAAGGCTTGGACGGGACGGTGGAATTTTTTTCCTTTTTCAAGGAAAGCTGTTAGACAGCTGTTAGCTGTTAGACAGCAGCTATAAGTCCCCCACCCCTATTGCGCTTTTCGTATGCTAATGGTCCCTGCTTGGGTCATTTGGTCAAGCATTTGTCAGGAAAACCGGTTTGAATTCGGGTTTTTTTTAACTCGCACATGAAGTTAGAAATGGGAAACTAGAGGGGAAAATAAATAAATAAATAAAAATGATTTACTCAAAAGTAGAACTGCTGCTTAAAACATTGTATATTTAAACGAATATTTTATGTTTATCATCATCATTATTAATAATAATAAATAATTTAATTAAATTATAGCTAGTTTCTTAGTAGGTACATCTGTAATAAAGTAGCCTACTGTATCCCTGGATTTGTTTGTGTCCAAGCAAACATGGCGGACTCACACACACCATCATGCGCAGAACACTGACAGTAGAGCACAGCACAACGCATTAAAATGATCTGCTGCATAATAATAATAATAATAATAATAATAATAATAATAATAATAGCTTATTTGACGGGACGAGGCGAGCTTGTGTCCGCGGAACTGCGCCATCGCGCTCCGCCTGCTCTGATCATACAGGTTTTCAGCAGCGGCGTGGAAGGAAGGAGCCTCCGCTCTGTCTGTAACAAGCTCCAAGTCGTTTATCTAACTAACTTAATCTTACTTATCTATATTATAACTATTCACAATTAGTCTGCAGCTGTTTAAGAATGGTTGAAAACAATAAACATCCTGCAATTAGTTTGCTCTGACAGCTCAGCTGGTATGTTACATGTAATGCGACCTTTTCATTCAGGGGCTGCCCTGGATTACTGGCGCACGCCATAGGCACATTATGTTTATTTTGGCATTATGTTTTTGAATATTATGAATATTTACGATTAATTGATAAATTATTGTTAATTTTCTCACTGATGATCCCAAAGATTTCTTCAAATGCCACAGTGAAGCCTGCTTAAATCCAGTGTTTTTATAAAATATCAATTTTTAAAACTTGATGTTTGCATGATGACTCCAAACCAAATTGAAGGCATTCATTTAATAAACTATAACTATGCAAATGAATGCAATACTATATGTAAAAAAACCGAAAATATTATATACCAGTAGCCTAGTCTATAATAAGCCAACATATTGCCTAGTTGTTTCTTCACGTGCAGCATTGGAACGCGAGTGACCGAGACAGAGAAAAGGAAAGCACAGAAAGTCTAAGATAAAATAAAACGCTCAAGTCAAAATCTTTAAATAATGACTTATGTTAAAACGTTAATGTGGCATTGTTCACGACAACCGATTCCATGTCTGCGACGCCTCAGAGTTGATCACGGGTGGATATGACCAGTCATTGGTTATGCAATCTTTAAATACCTTCTCTAAAATATTAAGGTGTTTTAAGCAATTTTATCTGACAGTCTGGCACAAATATGCCGACATCTCTGTGCACAATGAGTTTCTGAGTTCTCTGTTAATTGATAGACTATCCTGCTGTAGCCTATTTTACAATGTTCTCTTCAAAATAGGTTGTAATAGTGTCTATCACAACATAGACTAATATGAAAGGAAATGGTACAGAATA
>CAIGQQ010005934.1:2018006-2036933 GCA_903798035.1 Danio albolineatus | reverse complement strand
TTTAGTTACTAAATATATATATCCAGTTACTAAAGTAACCCTCGTTCCCCAAGGGGAAACGGAAATGCTATGTGGAAACTTCCACTATGAGGATTTCGTCAGAATCTAATCATCTGAAAGAGAATATAAACGGGCCAATGAAAATGAGTTGGCAGAGTCAGCGTGCAAAGCTGGTGCTATTTACAATAAATTTGGAAAATAAGTGCAGCGCGTGCAAAGCTGAGGCATCCTTTTCTAGCTGAAGAGACTTTCACACCCTACAGCTAAGACGCAATTATTGTGGTGAAGGAACATAGCATTTTCATTCCCACCCTCTGGGAACAAGATTTACTTTAGTAACCAGAACGTTGCCCTTAGGGAGGGGAACTTCAGTGCTATCTGGAAACATCCACTATGGGGAAATGTATGGAAAACGTCACAATGATTGAATTACCTCGCCTCCAATGAGAGGTTATGCCAAGCCAAGAGCGTGAGTGTTCCCTGCAGTGTTGGGTAAGTTACTTTAAAATAGTAATTAATTACTAATTACTAATTACTTAATCAATATTGTATTTAAAATACTTATCTAATTACTGTGTCTGAAAAGTAACTTAATTACTCAATAAGTAATTTAACTAAATATTTTTTGAAATCCCTATAAACCTTGGACAAATAATAGAAATTTAACTCTGTAAATAATAAATACTTAGATAAAACATATGAGTTAAACATGAAATAATTTAGCCTTTTAGTTTTCTGAATCTTTATTATATTCTATCGATCAGGCAGTGCTGCTTTTTTGCCAGACACAGGTATTTTGTTTAATATGCACCTAAAGGATTTAGCAGAAGTTGCCGCGGTGTTATGTTTCCATATAGCTATTTTTATTCGCATTTTGGATATGTGCATAAAAAACGGTTGATGGAAACGCCATGATGCGCATACATTTTGAAAATGCACATAAAAAAATGTATGCGCATAACTGAGTAGGATAAACTTTTATTCGATAAGAAAAGATAAACTGCAATAGAAACACTTATCCCGCATAAATTCCAGCATCCGCATTAAATAAAGGTCATGTGATTGTGTTATAAGAGATCATGTGATGATGAAATGTGTGTAAATGGACAAACCAGCAGGCTGAGCACATCGTAAAACATCTGAAATGTTGTTTTGGTCATTCTAAAGCGCCTCACCGTTTCAGTAGTCATTGTATTATTATTATACATAGTGTTATTATATTATTAATGACCTCCTGAATCAAGAGCATCTGTGCTCCGCGTCTGACACCTTCAAACGCCACCGCGCGCTCACTGCGTGTCAGGATTGCCTCCTGAGGAGCAGGTCATTTATTAAATGAAGAAAAAGTCGGACGCAGCTTCTCCTACTTCAGCAAACTATGTTTTTACCGTTTATATTTGGCGCCAGTAAATCAGGAAATGACGATTTTGCTCGCTTTGACTCGTTGGTTCATTCGCATTTTTGGATGGAAACATAGCTACTCTGATAAACAAGGATCACTCAGAAGTGTTAGTCTGTGCTGCCATGTCAGGTGCTTTAGTAGATTACTTGTGCTGTTGACAAGTGAAAAGTGTTGAAAAGTGAAGTAATGGGAATTTTCCATTTCGTAAAACAGCCACTCGCCTCAGCCAAGTCCGACATCTTCCGCTTTAGAATATGACTAGCAGCAAACTGGTGCGTGGCGCTATCACATGCACCTGCACTACGATGATTTTAAAGCGGAAGAGTTTACTTTTACCTTTAGAAGATAAATGAATAAAATTGTATAAGATTATTCAGCGAGTTTATTTAGTTTTACAATGTAACGCAAGTACATTATAAGTAACTGTAATTAAAATACCTCAAAATGAACAGTAATCAGTTATTCTACTTTTTCAGTGGAAAAGTAAGTTAATTACAGTAACGCGTTACACCCAACACTTGTTCCCTGGCCCTTACTTATCTCACTTTAACAGAAGTTTTACAGATTTAGATATATTTTTCAGGAGACGTAATGCATCTAGTTAATTTCTAAAAATTTTATTACAACACCATGTTTTCAAAACTTGCAGTCCCGATAGGGAGGATGCTGTGGAGGCCACCTGCTGCCCAAGTGGGGAAACCTGGTGGCAAGAAGACATGTGGATTAGCCCTAAGAAGGGGAAGAACACATGAAAAAGGGATGGTGAGCGGGGAGGGAATACCCAAGCCCGCCTAGGAGGGGGGACTACATCATGGCTGAGTGAGCATATGGGATTGCCAGTGGGGATCACGTATAGCAGGCACCTATACTAAGAACGCGGGCTGAATAGCGGGCATGCCAACAACGTAACGGGCCAACACCTGACTCCTCTGCTGAGTCAGATGCTGGGGGCCTCGGAGGAATCTGCAGGGTTCGCCAAGTGGGGAACTCAACTGACAAAGCGAGAAAGTGTATCTCTGTGTTAGAGAGAAAGGTGCAGCAAGCGTTTTACAACACCCAACCGAATTTCCTCATTCACTGGGGTTTCCCAGCACACGTGAGGTTATCGGCTCCTTTCAAAGATTAAAAAATCTTGCAATGTATTAGGTGTTTCCCAGCCCGCAGCTCTATAATGTCTATTAGAGAAGTGCTGCATGCTAACGGCCAAAAGAATGCACGCTCCGAGTAGAGTGAACTCTCACTCCTGAGGGACACGGCTCATCCTGGCTCTATAAGCGAGGGAGATGGCATCCACTGATCAGTGGGTATGTTCCAACCTCTGCTTGATACGGCACTTCCCTTCTGCCAATCGAGCAGACCTCTCCTCAGAGAGATCTCCATGTGGGTATGAGAGGGGAACAGAATAGAATTCATATCCATGTCTCGCGCCTCTGGGAACTGGATGATGAGGCAATGCTTTCCTAGTGTGCCACCATCGCCGCATCCTCAGAGCGGGGGATGATCGTAACGTCAACCCCTCAGTGCGGAGGGGACAGCCTTAGCTCCAGCAACTGAAGAAGGATAGTATCACACTGTTCTGGCATGATCGGGGTTCCTTGTCCCCCCCTGACTTTACACAGTATCTGTGTGAGTAGGTTCACTGGAGAAATGCGTATTACGAACGCCCCAAGGCCAGCTGTGCAGCCAGTGCACTAGATTCACCCATAACAGCTAGACAGTCGTGGAGCACATCGGCTGTACGGTTGAGCTCAGCAGGGTTGAATGAGATGCAGCGATTCCGCCGCGTATGAGCTGAGACATGTGGTGAAAGTGGATACCTCCAGTACGGTTGGTATACACCAACGTCGATGTGCTGTCCATCCTGATCATCCTGACCAGCACGTGTTTACCCTCTAGCACCGGTAAAAAAAAACGGTGCAGCGCGAGATACACTGCCAACAGCTCCAGGGGGTTAAATGCCAATGCAACCAGGTTCCTATCCCGAACCCGCAGCTGCATGCTCACACCAGACGGCCCCCCAGCGCAACTGTAAGCATCCGTCAAAACGATGACATGCCTGAACAGTTGTTCTAGAGGCATGCAGACCTGTAGAAACACAGGGTCTATCCAGAAGCTAAGGGCACGGCAACAAATCAGAGTGACAGTTACCAGGTGCGTGCTCGCGTGCCATGGGTGTCTTGGGACTCGATTGTGAAGCCAACGCTGAAGCGGTCTCATGTAGAGCACCCAAACAGCGAGAGCAGTGGCTGCGGATGCCATTTGCTGCAGGAGCATCTGACATAATATCAGTGGGACCACAGTTTCTCTGACGAACTCTCTCAGACAGGTCAGCATCACCTGGGTGCGCTCTTGGGGGAGGTGAGCTGTCATGGTGATCGAGTCCAGCTCCAACCCGAGAAAAGAGATGCTCTGCACAGGGACGAGCTTGCTCTTTTCTCGGTTGACCTGAAGCCCCAATAGGTCAAGGTGCCTAAGCACCCTGTCTCTGTGCGGAATCAATCGATTCCGTGAGCACTAAATCAGCCAGTCAAGATAATTGAGTATGCGGGCCGAAGGAGCGCCAGGACATCTCCGTGAGCTCCGTGAAAACATACACGTACTTCAGGTCTATTGCTGCATACCACTGGACCACTGAAGTGGCCATTGTCCTTCCCAGGGCACACGCAGCGGACTGTCGTCTGTAGAGCACAGTCGGTCATGGTGCGGGGCTTGTGTGACAAGCTGGGCCAGCGCCCGCGTTTGGTAGCGCTGGTAGGTGGCCATGGCATGCAGGGTGGAAGCAGCCTGGCCCATAGCTGTGTGGGCTCTGGCTCCAAGGGAGGCAGATAACCTACATGCCTTGGACAGGAGACGAGGCTGACACTGTGAGCCCACTGTGCCCACTGTGCCCACTGTGCACTTCTGGGAAGTAAGGGACAGGAGGCTTAGAAGGTTTTGCTTTCTTTATGTCCTCCGCATAACACCATTCTAGTCAGTTGGGCTGCGGGACTGGGGGATAAATCTCCACGGCCACGGCCGAAGCAGCCAGGGAAGGCACAGTTATCATGTCTGCTATATCGTGTCTGCATAGCTGATGCTGCGCTTGCTACCCCGGAGGGAGGGAGCAGGTTCGAATCCTCATCACACAATGACAGCGTTGGACATCTGGCCTCGGTGTCATCCGAGTGGCAGCCACAGAGCGGGGAACAACTGGGGTGGGTGGCTCTTTTGCAAGAGTGAGTCGTGATCTTACCGGCGCAACAGACATGCCACCGCAGTGAAGGCATGCATTGTCCGCGAGTACTGCATTAACATGCTGAACCCCCAGACATGAAACGCAGTGCTCATGCCAACGCACAGTCGGGGTAATCTCTTGAAAAGGACGTGCTGCACGACCGACCGTGTTGCTCTTTTAGGAAATTTGGAGGACCGGACCCAAAGAACGGCAGGCAAGGGAGAAACCCAGCTCCACCATCTGCCGCATGTCACACACTCTGGACCGAGAGAAGGAGCCCGCTTTCTCGTTCCCTCTCTCTCTGTTGTAACAGTCGGAGAAAACCCTCAGTAACTCTCTCAGAAGGTTCGTGAAAGGGTCTGAAGCAAAAAGGATTCCTCAGCTGGGCACGCTGACGCTGCCAACTCATTGGCATTTCATTGGCCCGCTTATATACTCTTTCAGATGATTGGATTCTGACAAAATCCCCATAGTGGAAGTTTCCACATAGCATTGAAGTTTCCCTCCCGAAGGGGAACTGGGACATAGAGAAGCTCCTCCCCTTTATATAAAAAACAGCCAAAAGCATTTTGTTTAATCACAGCTCTGCCGGTGAAAGTGGTTGAAATCAAGCACATCAGCAAAAAAGCAAATGAGAACATTTAGAGAGCATTTGATTTGGTCGAGACCGGATGAGAAACTTAAGTATAAGATGACATGGAAAAATTGTTGATTCATTTATTTGTAAGTGACAAACTACAAGGATGTTTATTGCAAGTTTATATCTTATAAACAGGGTGTCACTGTGGCACACTGAGTAGCACAATTGTCTCACAGCAAAAAGGTTGCTGGTTTGGCCTCAGCTAAGTCAGTAGGCATTTCTGTGTGGAGTTTGCATGTTCGCAAATGGACTTGGCCCAAATATGGCCTCATTATGGCACTGCTGGCGAGTTGCCGGCACTAGCATGCATAATGTCAGCCGAATGTGGGCCATGCATGGCAATGATGGCACTGCATGCATGACGGCAAACTACATTTGGGCCAGTTGTGGAAGGGAGGTGTGTGGCCCAGATCAGTTTAGTGATTGTTCACATTGTTTATGTAACATTAGGCTGGGTTATGGCTCAGTTTTTGGGGTTTCTGTTAAAGTATCAACTTATAGCTGATAATCATAACTAATAATAAACCTGTTTTGGTCCAGTTCATGGCCAGTTAAGGGTGATAAATTGGTCGAGATTCAGGCCGGTTATGGCCCATGTGTGGCCCTTGTCTTTAATCCAGTTATGTGCCCCTTCAGGATCGTCATTTTTGCGGTATTTGGGCCAAGGGAAAAGTTGTTGTGTGGCCCGGAGCTGGGCCAGAAAACATTTCCTATGTGGGTCCCTGTGTTCGCGTGGGTTTCCTCTGGGTGCTCCGGTTTCCCCCACAGTCCAAAGACATGTGGTATAGGTGAATTGAGAAAGCTAAATTAGTCTATACATAGTACATAGTCTATGTGTGTGAAGGAGTGTGTATGGATGTTTCCCAGTGATGGGTTGCAGCTGGAACCCCATTCTGCTGTGGCGACCCAGATAAATAAAAGAAAAAAAAAAATGAATGTATCCTTTAACATGGGTTTTGTCACTGCTTTGGAGCATACTCTAGCTTATAGATATCCTTACAATAGATGTCCTTAATTTCTTTTCTGCTGCAGCAGTGATTTTCCTTTTCAAATATTAGGTCTTCTACAAGAATATATTTTTATTGCTGCAGCAGCAGACTTTTCTGCTCACAAATGCTGTTTCACTGTTGCAGTTCAGGTCATTTTAGAAAAAGTCACCAAACTTCAAGATGGAAAAAACATTGCTAGGTAGTGGTGTAATGGTACATGTATTCATGGCTCACAATTCGGTTTGCACACTCTTACAACAAATACAGTCAGTCCAGATGAGTAGTCACTGTTAGAGAGGACAGACCACAGCAGTGTAACAACTGAGGAGAATCGACAAAGAATAGATCTTTGCATCTGCAGTGGGGCACTCAGAAGAGGTTGCTGTTGCCATGTTGCTGTTGTCATGCCAACTTGGTACCTCATAAAAACCTAAGCATGCAACACTAGTCCTGCCTCTGAGTTCATCTGATTGGTCCACTGCTCTGAAACTGACAGTGGGTGTGGGTGAAAGTTGAAATTGTTTTATTTTCACAAGGCATCACACTGCTGCTGCTAATGAACAATTTTCATTATTGTGTATATTTAGTACTTTTCAGTTCTGCAACTGATTACGACAAAACACTTCTGCCTGTTTAAAATAAACAGAAAAAGTAAGTACTGGACATTTGTTGCTTATTCCTGTTGTACCATATATACCCAAAACTGTGACCCCAAAACTATTGAACCATGACTCCAGTGTACTGTTACACCCCTATTGTTTAGGCTTTTTTTTCCTGCTCTCCCGGGTCATTTTTTGCTCGTAAGACAACAGGAGGGTTAAATGCATTAACTACTGCTACATGACAACTCATATTCTTTTTTTGTCCTGGTATATGAGATTTAAGATTTAGGACTCATGCAGAATTTAATGACGTGTGACTTGCATTGACAGGTTAAAATCCGATCAATGTACTATACTTATATCTCAGAATTGAAAATCCTTCAGCATAGTAATATTGAACTGTAATGCAGCCATGAGACCTGCCTGGAACTATACTTGTGTGTTTTCCAGAAAAGTAGCACAAATATTTCAGCAAATGTATATTTTATTCAGATTAAAAATAATAATAGTAATTGACTTATGCAAACTCTATGCAATGCCCTCCTCTACCAAAACCAATGCCAGTTTTGTAGCTATACACTTTTGCATTACTCTTACAAAGGCACCAAAAACAATGGTGGCCAAACAAAAAATGTCCACCTGTTAGATGTGTGCCCTTAGATCTAGCTTAAATGCACCAGGGGTCAGGGGTCGGTCACTAATGTGTAATCCATGGACAATTACTGCCTCCCATTTCCTCTGTCTCAGTCCATTTGAAAAACATTGTTTTTACGGTCATGTAACATGGACTAGTATGTAAAAGTGGGCCTGAGAGCAGCATATAGGGTCATTATGTTTGGCCACATTAAAGTAAATTGCTGGACCAAAGGGTGATTTACAAAGACATAGAGAACAAAAGAAATGAAATGAAGGAACAAGAGTTGCAATGCCAGATGAAAGGAAGAAGAGGAAGAAAGAAGGACAGAGAGAAATGTGAGGGCCAGTGAAGATGAATAGCTTGTTCTGGGGTCTGGCTCTCCAGGGCTTTCCAAGCTGTTAGTATGCAGTAGACACCACGAAGCAGTGTGTGTGTGGATGTGGGTGTGAGTGTGTGGGTAAAGGGTCTATTTGGCTGACAGTGAATCCTCCAACACCATCTCATTACTAAGCGGAGTGTCCATCCATATGAAATATGGCCTCTATGCTTTTATCGGTAAGGAGAAAATACAGCTTCTATTTTTTATTTCTTTCTTACCTTTTAAGGGAACAATATGAAAAAAGTATTTGAATCACTCCATCAGAAGTGTAATGAGACTGCAATGGCTTGAATCTTAATTTAAAGTTCCTCCCAGTACAAATTTGCTGCTGTATATTCTTCTGAACTGAAAATAGATGTTTATGTATTGGGAACACTTTGTGAATAAACCTTTCTTTTGAAGATGAAGCAAGTCAAAAGGTTTTCAAGGATTCTCACACAATTCTGAAAGTGTGTAAATTTAGCTCTATTCTGTGTTGACACTCAACAGTAATGCAACCAATGACACACTTTTCATTTTCAAGGCCAGGACTGATTCACTTAATTTAAAGATAAATAGTAATTGGATCTACCCCATTTTTATTTTAAAAACATTTTAAATTAAGCAATACTAAACTTAATTTGTATGTTTAAATGCAGATTATATAAATTGTTTGCAACAATTTGCAATGAACCATATTGTTTTTCAGTGTACTTCTGTTTTTAGCATTTGATCCACTTTAGAGGTGCCATATAATAAAAATCTGTACATGCCAAGACATAGCTGAAGAATAATTGTTCAGTACATGGAAATGACATATCAGGAGTTTCAAACACAGGTGCTTCCTCATTCTCATGTGAGTGTAAAATATGTCTCAAATCCTGTGAGTGTAAAATCCAGGTAAAACAATAGATTACGATGTACTTGAACAGCCCAGGCTTCGTTTGCCCATAATGTTTCAGAGAGAGACTACAACAATGATCATTTGTCCCCTTAATTTTACGGTTATACAAGCCTATATTAAACTTACTATGCAAATGGGACTTTTATTTTCAGAACAAGAGATTCAGTAAGACTATATATTACAATGTATTACTGGGATTTTTCTGTAGTAAAAGGTGGCCAATACATTATAAAACTCTTCTATTTATGCAGGGGTTGATATTAATTCCTGCCAGTGTTTTCATATAGCACTAAATACATCTCTGTTTTCCCCCTTTGACATATTTACTTGGTCAAGATATCTCACTCAGTCATTCTAGCTAAAATAAACCTCATTTGAACTTACCCGAGTCACACAGCTACACTGTAATCCCGAACAAGTTGGCTAAACTCAAAGAATTTGAGGTAATCAGTTACGTCAATTTTTTTTAAGTTATAAAATGTTCTATTTTAAGTAAACAGAAACATTAAGTTTTGAGTTTGTTGCACTCATGCGAGATACTTCTACTAACTTAAAATACCCAAGTAACCCAGCTCATACATTTTAATAGCAATTAACTTAATTGTTTTAATTTCTCATTCATTCATTCATTTTCTTGTCGGCTTAGCCCCTTTATTAAACCGGGGTCGCCACAGCGGAATGATCCACCAACATATCCAGCATTTGTTTTACACAGCGGATGCTCTTCCAGCCACAACCCATTTCTGGGAAACATCCATACATTCTCATTCACACACATACACTATGGACAATTTAGCTTACCCAGTTCACCTGTACCGCATATCTTTGGACTTGTGGGGGAAACTGGAGCACCCGGAGGAAACCCACACAACCACGGGGAGAACATGCAAACTCCACACAGAAATGCCAACTGACCCAGCCGAGGCTCGAACCAGCCACCTTCTTGCTGTGAGGCGAACGTGCTACTCACTATGCCACTGTGGCGCCTGTTTTAATTTCTCCCAACTTTAAATACTTAAGTCACCCAGCTCATACATTATAATAGCAATTAACTTATTTATCCCGACTTTAAATAATCACCCAGCTCATACATTTTGCTAGCATTTTTTTAAATAACTTCTCCATCTTGAGTTTCACAAATGAAATTAGCCATAATTTTTATCTGTAAACCACATAAATTTATCAAAATACATCTGTAATTTTAAACAAACAGACAGTACCATTTTGGGCATTTATTTTTAAACAATAAATGTCCAACAGTAATTTCAATGTTGCTTCTTGTGCAATTAGAAATGTCTTAAAATTTTAAAAACAATTATTAGACAGTAAGAGATTTAAAATAAAAATATATGCGAATGTATTCATAGCTCAGCCAATACTAAATGACAGAATATTCACCCAATCGTCACTTATTCCAAAGCTGTTTGAGTTTCTTTCTTCTTTTGAACACTAAAAATATTGTGAAAAAAGCCGGAAACCTGCAACCACTGACAAAATAACTTTTTGTGTTCAACAAAAGCAAGAAATTAAAACAGGTTTTGAACAAGTGAAGAGTGAGTAAATGACAGAATTTTACGTTTTTGGCAAACTATCCCTATTTATATTAAAATGCACTCTTACCAATTAAAGGTACATACATGTTTTGAAGTTACTACCCCAGTAACAGCCTTTATTGAGTGAAAAAAAGAAGCTTTACATCAATTTATTCTTTAAGGTTTGCATGCTAGGAGACTTTCTATTTTCTGTCATCGATGCCTAGCAAAAATTTTGCACAAATTCGAAGTTTTTGCAAAGTCCTTTATTATATAATATGTGAAGAGCATACATTAATCCAAACAAGACAGGAAAGGCTTGGAAGTGTGCTGTGGGTGGTGTCCAATTTATTCTCCAGAACAACAGAACAACAGGGCCAATAGAGCATCCTCAGTCAGCACTTCAGCATTATTAATCTAAAAATATAATTCAAAGATATTAATGTTAGGACATCATCAATATGACTGAACCAATATTACATGATTCATCAATTGTGTGAGAGCGCGCGTCTCCATGACAACTTAAGCGCGGGCTGAGGAAAACCTTCCTCGCGCCAAGATTTTAAAAATTTTAATCTGCCGATTTAAAATGTTTTTGTCTTTAACACATTCTGTTAAAATGCAGAGTTAACTCATTACAACTAATGCTAAGGTATCTAAAAGTTTTAAACAATAACGTTAGTTAGCAACAAGTGGAGCTTTTTCTGTAATGCAACACATGTAAACGCATTCTGACCAAGTACATTAAACTGTTACTGTGATTATGTTGCTTAAAACATTAATTTAATATTCCTTGAATTTGTAAATATTTCACTTACTGTAATGTGAAGCGAGGCCGATCCACCATCTTGAGAAAAACATTAAAGCATGAGCATGTACGTGAACCTGGATGACGTCAGACACAAAATCACTGGGCTAAGATTCTGAGTTAGTGAAACTTTAAAGAGACAATTTGTCTAAATTAAACCAGCAAAATTGTTCACCCTACTTAAAAGAGTAATTTTTTACAGACTCAACAATAAGAAAAAGTTATAAATACTCATCAAGTTTAAGTAAGATAAACGAATTGTAATGATTTAAGTTAATAGAACTCAATTCAATTAATTAGTTACAGCATTAGGGTTTACAGTGTACTGTAGATATCAGAGAAAACTTTAACTTATTGAATCGATGCATTCTGTGGTAACTTTATTTTTTTTTGCATCAATCAGGGAGTATAAAAGTTCATTGATTTTGAACAAGGCAGATATTAAATGCAGCGAGTATAGAATTTAATGGTGGCTCACTAGAAATGCCCTGTCTAGTTAATTGAAACCCACATGCTCAATTATGGGTTGTGACAAAAAGCAAAGATTTTTGTAAGATTTAAAAATTGTTTTGTTAACTGATTTGTTGCTGATGTTTGTATGTTAAGCACAGAAGCTCACAGTTGTGTGGGCACTCTTTGATTGAAAGAGCTTGTTTGTATCCGAAGGTTTTATTTTCAATAATCCTGTAAATTCAAGCCCTAAAAACACTCACAAATAACATAACATTATTATGAATTTATATGCATTATTGTTTGGTGTGCAGTATATTTTTAAATTTTAGTATTGCTCTTTAAAATGTTGTGAGACAGTGACGCGGTGGAGCAGTGGGTAGCGATGTTGCCTCACAGCAAGAAGGTCGCTGGCTCGAGCCTCAAATGGCTGGGTCAGTTGGCATTTCTGTGTAGAGTTTGCATGTTCTCCCTGTGGTCGCGTGGATTTTCTTCAGGTGCTCCAGTTTCCCCCACAAGTCCAAAGAAATGTGGTATAGGTGAATTGAGTAAGCTAAAATTGTTCATGTATGTGTGTGAATGAGTGTGTATGGATGTTTCCTATTGATGGGTTGCAGTTGGAAGGGCATCCGCTGCGTAAAACATATGCTGGATAAGTTGGCAGTTCATTCCACTGTGGCGACCCCAGATCAATAAAGGGACTAAGCTGAAAAGAAAATGAATGAATGAATGAATGAACATTGTGAGATTGGAGAGACCTCAAGCTTAATGTCTCCTGGCACTGTAATCTGTCTTGTGATAGGATAAGGTTCAGGTGTCCCGCACATAAGCTCACACACATATACGCTCATCTGTGATAGGTTTTGGAGATGGGCACCAGGTATGGCTTATAAATGAAATACGAAGCGTGCACACACACAGAGAGAGATTCTCTCCCTCACAAGACATTACTTTGACCCAGTGTCTCTCCAGGATCAATCTTTACACAGTCTAGCCACAGAAATGGGCAGCGTTGAGACAGAATCTCATAACAGCTACAATGACAGTGTGTGTGACCAGGAGAGACTTGTTGACTTAGACTGACCCTCATAAAAACAAACCATCTCCCCTTGTGAACCAGCAATCTTTGCCACCCTTAAAGCAATTTTCTCTCTTTATTCCCACTGGAATTTCCTCAATGAGAGCTGTTTTTAAAAAGTTGAAACGGAAATAAGTATTGGATGTTTGAGGACTAAGAGTTCAGGCAGAGAGAATTGCTCAGCATCCCCTGACAGCTCTGCTCGTCTGCTGCAGTAATTGCATGTTTTTTGATTAGTTATATCTCATTGTGAGATGTGAAATTCTTTTTTTTTTTAACTAGTTGTGATTAAAATGGTCATGTTCCTTCTAGCTCATTGCCTGTCTGCTCACACATGCAGCTAATTAATAATCCCAAGGAAGTCTCTTTTCCTGACAGTCAAATCTGAACCGTAAACCTGAAAGATAATAAGGCAATTTAACAGAGAAGGTTGTGAAAGAAGCAAAAAGAGGACACTGACCCCAATTATGGCTGCCATAAGAGAACAAGACAAAAAGAACTGTTCAAAAATTACGTATAGGTCTGTCTCGCATCCAGATGTACTGTACTGAATGCTCTTTTACAACCTAAAGAGGCCATTTATGCATTTCCATGAATTTCAGTGTCAATGTAAATGCTGTTTTTGACTATTAAACATTTCATTCATTTTCTTGTCGGCTTAGTCCTTTTATTAATCCGGGGTCGCCACAGCAGAACCAACCGCCAACCCTTCCAGCATATTTTTTAACGCAGCGGATACCCTTCCAACTGCAACCCATCCCTGGGAAACATCCACACACACATTCACACTCATACACTACGGACAATTTAGCCTACCCCATTTACCTATACCACATGTCTTTGGACTTGTGGGGGAAACCGGAGCACCCTGAGGAAACCCACGTCACTACGGGGAGAACATGCAAACTCCACACAGAAATGCCAACTGACCCAGCCGGGGCTTGAACCAGCGACCTTCTTGCTGTGAGGCGAACGTGCTACTCACTACGCCACCGTGGCGCCCACTACTAAACATATAGTTACATTTATTTTATTGTAAGAGTAATTTTAGAACAGTGATTTTGGTCTTTCTTTATAAGAATGGGGTGTTTGCTTCATTGTTTGTATTATTTTTTTCTTTTTTTGAGTGGCAGTTTATTAAAATATTTTACAATGTAATGCATGAGCCTACCACAGTCTGCTAAAATCTATTCATTCAGTATATCATGGATATTATGTTATTCAAATGTTAAACAATGAAATAATGCCCTTTATGCACTACTGGGAATAGACACATTGATTTGAGTTTTGAGATCAATGTTAAGAAGGAGTGACCAAAGAGCTTATTTGGATTTTCAAATGTCAGTTTACTACAGGATTTAATTACTGCTATTTATTGTTTCAGACAGCAAAAACATTGCCATTCGTTTGTGTCACTTTCAGTCCACTTCAGTTATCGCTAATTCTCTAATCTCCTGTCTATAACCACAACACACACAAATAGAGTCTTATCCTGATGTTAAAAGTTGCGTGGACAAAAGGAAATTTGAGTTACCATGCTGTCACAACACTGGCTTTCCATGAAAGATAGATTCTGTGAGACATCACCTGCAAACTAAATAGCTGAATAAACATTCTGTGATGGAGGAAGAAAAGGTGGGAGCTCCAAAGACATGATAACAGAAGACAGATTACCATGGCAGCATTGAGAAAACTTTATTTTAGCCTTGGCCTCAAACTACAAACCCAGATCACGACAAAGACATTTACAAATTGCAAAACAAGCTGCCACATGTATTCTAAGTATAGCAAACATATAATGCGAACATTTTTCTCTTGGATGACAGAACATATAGGTTGATAGAACATTTTTACAGTCTTCTGAGATGGTCCAAAGTAGGTATACATAAAAGTATAATGTCAAACATAAGAGAATGAACCAAAATTGGGCCACTGATGTATACTGTGAAGTTTCAACAATAAGGAAGATCATTTCCTTGAAAAATTATTTCAATAAAATAATTATTATTTCAATTATTAGAAATGTGCATTTTGTATTTATATTGGTTTTATCACAAAAAATTTTAAGTTGATATTTTATATTATATTGTATTATATTATGGACATATTATACATCTATTTTCTTTTTGTTATTACAATTAAAATGCTCAAGCCAATGCTTTGATTAGCCAGAATATAGTATAGTCTGTTTTTTCAAATCCATAAATCGAAAAACGAATTGATCAGCCCCAAAGCATCACAAGCATGACTTCAGCATGCCTTTTCGCAGTGGCGCAGTTGTGGCACATTCGAGATGATATAGATGTGTATTTGGTCACACTTTATTTTGATGGTCCGTTTGTTGAATTTAAGTTACATTGCACTTATTCTCATGAGATTATAAGTGGACTGTTAGGTTGGGGTTAGGGTTGGGGTTAAGGGTGGGGTTAGTTGACATGTACTTGCAAAGTTTCTTATAGTCTGTTAAATGTCTGTTAAATGTCAGTATCAACAGATATTAAGCACACAGTCTACTAATACTCAAATGGACCATCGAAATAAAATGTTACCGTGTTTCTTTTTTTTCTACATCAGCATTAGTGAGTAAAATAACCAAAAACACATTTCTTTGGAGTATCAATAACCAATAAGAAGAAATGCTGGAGTTTTGTTGAGTGCCCATACTCTCATGATAAACAACAAAGAGTACAATTGATGTATTTTATGTAGGAGATTCATTTCCCTGCATGAGTGACTACATCTGAATTTGTATTGTTTATATATTTTAGCATAAGTTGCACTAGGATTAATGCATTGTCTGCACATGTCTTCTTTGTCTTCTCTGCATGTGTTTAGGAGCTGGTTAAAACAGATGTCCTTATTTTGATATACTTCATTTCAAAAGCATATCTGTCTTTAGGGATTGACACCACATTACATAAAACTGACAATCTTCTGATTTTATTAAAAGACTTAAATTGACAGGCTTAATTTAACACAAAATGAGCATCATGTCCTAGGCAATGGCTTATCTAAAGAATCTAGAAGATTATCCGTTAATCAATATACATTCATAAATGTTCTTTGACAGCTCATGTAGTACAGAAAAGAACTACAGAATCTTCATTCGGTGCACAAAGTGTGTAGACCCACTTAAAATTCTGCCCAGAAGCATGTCCCTTGATTTCATCTATCACAACAGTAGTCTCTGAGACACAACAGTAATATCAATAACAACCCTATATATTGCAGCTTGCTTTAGAGATATACCTAATCACAAATAAAAAAAATAGATTCTTTACTTTTTGTCAAAAAAATAAAACAGTAAATCAAGCAAAAACATAGTTTCAAACATTGACTACGAGGTGCAAAACAGAGTATTCCAAACACAGTTGAGAAAAAATATAATAAAATAAATTGCATTTGAATTCATTAAATGGCAAATGGAAAGGACAACTTGCTACAAAAAAAAAAATTGCCTAATAATACAATCTCTGGTTGTACATAAGTACTGCTCATTCACAAAAACACCTAAAGTACAAGCACACAGTCTCATACACTTCCACTCCCACATTTAAGGCTATGGTGGCCATGGTGTATTGTGATGTTTTAGCCAATACACTGCATTATAACAACCTGTTTCCGTATCTCTAAATTGTGCTGTATATATGCTGTAAAAAGTAATGTATTTAGTGAAGTTCCACAATTCTTCCTACTCTTCAGGATCATTGGTGTCTGCTTTTTGTTTACATTTTTTTTTCTTTGTTTGTGTGTGTGTAGTAGTAATAGTAGTAGTAGATTTGACAATGGTAAGAAATTACTTAAGAAATATTTCAGGTGTGTATGTATGAAAATGCATTTATATATAGATGAATCATAATATGTGAGTACAGTGAAATATTCTATTTACATCGATGTTTAAATATAAACTATAAACACATACGGTATGATTAATCTAATCAATATGTAGCCATCTTTTTGGCTAAATGATACAGATCACAAATCACTCACAATAAAATACAACACATTTCTGAGTCTATATTTCCGAAAAGAACTAGCAGAGGACAATTACTCATAGAGAACAAGCTAGTGCAGACAAACTTTGACACACTGCATATTTATCAGTCTGTTACTGTTCCTTTACATCTGCCAAAGAGAGAGCAGAAGAGAGTTGAAGCATGTTAGAAAATATGTCTGAAAATAAAATCATTGTCTGAACAAGGTCAGAAAGAGTGACAATTTGTTAACCTTTTCTTATTCTTATCAATCTTGACAGAGATTAAAAATGAATATATTGTTGTCTGTTTTATCCCAAGCATATTTCCACAAAAAATCTTTGTTGTGCTGTTATTTTTATTAGGTACATTTCATTTCAATATGCTTCTATTTGTTACTTTATGTAGCCTTTGGTCCTAATCAAACCATCCATGTACTGTATGAATGGTTGTCTTGGAAACAGGATCCATATCCTCTGTTGGAGTGGTTTGACCAGACTTATGTTATTAGTCATCTACCCAAACACAACCTGTGAGAATAACCAACTCAACTTTCAGCGTAGCTTGTGCCGGATGTCATCAAGAGAAATAACACCAGTTACTAAGCAGACAGGTTGTGTGTCTGAGTGAGAAATAGCACTTTCTGTTTATCCCCAAGACTTCTGTTTGATTTAGGTCTGCCACATACCCAGGTGGTCCTTTAGAGGCAATGAAGAAAAGGAAAACTGATCGATGAAAAGAAAAAAAATTGCAGGAAGGGAGTGATAATAATGAGAAAGCAGCAGTCAGAAATGAATGAGGTAAGGAGGGCATGTGTACGCGCTGAAGTATTTGCTCACTGTATGTCCTGGAGGCACATACATTACGAAGCTATGAATATTAGTTCTGACTTCCAAAGGTGAAAGATGAATGAGTAAAAAGACAATATGTTTGCAAGAGAAGTCTTTTAAACACAAAGCCTTTCAATAAAAAGAGCAGGCCTGCAAAAATACACAATTATTTTTTATTTATTTTATTATTGTTACTGATGAAATTTGCTTCATATTTGTAAACTGAATATTGCATTTTTAAATAGCTGATTATTGTTAATCAGGAATAATTCAGACTTAATGAAGTGAGTAAATTTCTAATTATTCAAACTATTTAATTGTTTCTTATGTGTGGACACAATTTTAAAAATCCAAAGTTGATTAACTGGTAAACTGTTGAACTTTTTGGTATGTTAACCTTTTACGTATCACCATTTCTGGGTCCAAACATTATCAGATGGAAGAGAAAACATTAAGCAATGCTAATATATACACTTGTTGTGCTGTAATACTATCATTGTAGTAGTACTACTATTATAATTGAAACGAAAAGTGCTTGTAAATGGACAAATGAAAAGGGCTGTATTCTCAACAAAAATTAGTGGATTATGGACTCTTTAAAAAAATACAATTTCATCACACACACACACACACACACACAAACACACACACACACACACACACACACACACACACACACACACACACACACACACACACACACACACACACACATCACAACTAAAAAGGATAATTCACCCATTAATAAAAATTGACTAATTTACACATCCTCAAGTGGTTGTAATTCTCTATGAGTTGCTTTCTTATGTTAAATACAAAAAGTATACAGTGTATAGTATTTATGGCGCTTCACTTTTTCCACATTTTTTTTAAATTTTACAGCCTTATTACAAAATTAATAACCTGATGTCTGAGCTCCAGCGTTCTTCTGTGAAGAGAGGAGAACCTTACAAAAGGACAACTATCTGTGCAGCAATCCACCAATCGGGCCTGTATGGTAAAGTAGCCAGACGGAAACAACTCCTTAGCCTGGAATTTGCCAAAAGGCATCTGAAGGACTCTCAGACCATAAGAAACTAAATTCTCTGGTCTGAAAACCTCAGACTGGGATGACGGTTAAGTGGCCCAGCCAGAGCCCAGACCTAAAACCTATTGAACATCTCTGGAGAGAGCTGAAAATGGCTGACCACTATCGCTTCCCTTCCAACCTGATAGAACTTGAGAGGTACTGCAGAGAGGAATAGGCAAAATTTCCCAAAGACAGGTGTGCCAAGCTTGTGGCATCATATTCAAAAAGACTTGAGGCTGTAATTGCTCCCAAAGGTGCATCAACAAAGTATTGAGCAAAGAATACTAATGTACATGTGATTTTTCACATTGTCATTATGGGGTTTTGTGTGTAGAATCTAGAGGAAATAAATGAATTCAATCCATTTTTGGAATACGCCTGTCACATAAAAAAAGTGGAAAAAGTGAAATACTATGAGTACTTTGAATGCAATATATATA
>CAIGQQ010005934.1:2007437-2017606 GCA_903798035.1 Danio albolineatus | reverse complement strand
ATATATATATATATATATACATACTTAAAACTGACACTGACATCCAAATTTTTGGTTTAACAGAAGAAAGAATCTCAGAAAACAGGTTTGAAACAAGTGAAGGAAGATTAAATATGACATAAGTTTTCTTTTTGGGTGAACCTTCCCTTCATCAAGTAAATACTTGTATGACCATATTTTTTACATGTGTTTCAGCAACCCTGTGATAAACCAGTCATAAGCACTTAAACAGCTTATATGCATGCAGTCTTTTTAAGGTAGAATTTTAAAATACTTGGTTTCACTGTGCAGATCTGGCTTCTATGTTTAGAATGAACTGCTGAATAAATTAATTTCAGCACAAACAAGAGCTTAGCTCTCCTTTCATAAATTCAGAGAGGCTTCATTGGGGCCAGATGAGATGTCGAATATCCCAGGTGTCTCATCAGCCTCAGCAATAAGGAAAAAATCAATTAGAGCAACTGCAATTTGAGAAAGACTTGGTTTCTTTTTTCAGGTTGTGGTTTTGTCACATCAAAGTTCTCTTTACAGTTTATTACTTTCTTTTTTATTTTAAGTGTCAAGGTGTCTAGGAGGAGTCTTTTGAAAATTCCCTTCTGTCTCATACAATAGCATGGCATTGTTGACCATTTCGTCACATCAGCTGGAATGAAGATTTGCAAGAGGCTGTTGATGACTGAACTCCCTTGCTCCCCTGATACAGCTTTGTGTAGGATAACTTGTATAACATGTGCATTAAAAAAGGAGGAGCATTAAACATGGTTTCCTACAAGACCTCTCATGCTGTTATTATCAGAAAATAAACTCCTGGTGGTGTAACTGAAGTAAAGCTCGTTTAAGACAAGGATTCTATCAAAGAGCTCAAGCGAAACCAAAAAAAAATAAAAAATCAAACACAGAAAACCACAACATTCATGAAAACCAAAAGAGAGCAACTGTACCATTTTGTAGCCAGCTATCTACCTTAGGGCTATTTTGTTTGATCATGCAACGTGCAGTATTTGGTTCCATAACATCAAAGATACAAGAATATTTCTATGGTAATTCTCTATTGACACTTCCCATGCATTATTAAGATCATCCTTTGGAATAAGATCATCCTTTGATATTTATCACACAAAAAATAAAGCTACATTTTTGTACAACCCTTGTACCGCATCTTTTGATTGAAAACACTACCAAAGAAAGACCACTGATAGACCGACTTAGGCAGAAAGAACAAACAAATGAGGTATTCTTTTCCAAATAAACACTGACACATTGAACAAAGAATGTGGACACTATGAAAAGAAGAACTGGTAATCTGAACTCCTAAACAAGCAGTACATGACAAGCACATGGCTCATGGATTAAACTGGAAACACCCGCAATGCTAACACGGCCCTACCGTGCTAACAGTTGTATAACTGAACTTAGATATGGATGCCCCTGTGACCCCAGTGATCTCATCATCACCTTCCCTCCTCTTTCTGCGATTGTGGCAGGGCCGCCTGCAACACCCGAAGGTAGCCAATAGAGCCTTCCGGAAGCGAGTGTTCATGAAGCAGTAGATGATTGGGTTAACGCAGGCTGAGGTATAGGAGAGCAGCTGAATGAAGGAGATGGGAGCTCCAGAAAGTGCACGCTGAGCAGATATTTGGTCGAAAGCCTTCCAGGTGTTGGCAGTGTATAGAGGCATCCAGCATACAAAGAACATGGCAACTATAATGATCAGCATTCGGATCACTCGTTTTTTGGCAATGAGTTTGGCCTCTGAGGTGTTGCTCCGTGGACGGTCTGTCTTGACAGTGCCTGAGGTGGTCAAAGCTGAAAGTTCCATAGCTGGAGGTTTCTTTGGGACCTGTATATAACATCCATCACTCTCATCATGGCAGGATGACAATCCACCATTCAACCCATTCTTTACACCTGTGAATAAAAAAATTCAGAGGTGATAATGGTGTACAGTGTACAGTTACCCTATACTGCGACCTGTCCACAATCACTCTCTGACTGGTCTTCTGGACTCTTCAGCTGATTACAAACATGTTCTGAGCTCTCACTTTCAAATCTATGAAATGACAATACCTGTGAAAAACAGGTGATCTAAATATGATAAACTGACATTTTAGCTGAATTCAAATGACAAAAACACAGTTTAATTAACCTTTTCAACTTCTTTTATGCATTGTTTAATAAGAGATATTGTTTAATTAGAAGAATTGTTTTAAATAAAAAAATCTAGAGCTGTAGATATCGTAATCTCATATTTGCACTGTTCGAAGACACTTCAGAAAAATCTGTTCCACCATGGATTAATACAGATGGCATTATGTTGGTTGTGCAGAGCATAACATTAAGAGAATGAGACGGCTCATTTAAAAAGGAAGTGCTTTGTCACACTGTATGCCTCTGAAAAAGGGTGGTACAATTTAAACAAATAACACCTGTAGAACCAGTAGTCTATTTAAATATGCATAGACCTGGTTTAACATGTCCCTGGCGTAGTTCTCCAAAAAATTGATCTCTAAAAACAGTTTTTTTTTTTTTAGCAATACTTCTAATAAAAGATACCTGTGGAGGTCTTTAACTGCAATGCACTGAGAAGTACCCTCTTCCACCTCACTGCAGTTGTCTAAAGCTTCTCCTTGAGAGAACTTACATTCAGCACATCAGTGCACAATCAGCCTTAACGCTCAGGGAAGTACTCAGCATGACCTTAGTGCATTCAGTCTTCACCATGGGAGACATGGGTCAAGCAGCCACTTTCACAAAATGGAGAGAGGAAAAGTCTGTTGAGCATGCCATTTGAGAATGCCAAATAAAAGCATCCACCTTGCTCAGATCTCTCAAATTGCAGGAAACAACTTTTAAAAGGCTGTTTGACACACAGGAAACATTAAATCAAATACTGTAGCAAATAAACAATACATGATTAGGAATACTTCAGTTTACCCTTCCTTGGTTAACTGCTAAAAATTCAAGCCAAAAAGATATCGTCCACAGGATTAAATAAGATTCAATCGCTAGAGAAAAAGAATGTTTGATGGAAATGCCTGGTGACTAAGCAAAAATAATCTTTTAAATGTTTCAGGTGGTTTATAAGTGGACTGGTGTACACACACTCACACACACACACACATGCTTACACAAACAAACCGTACCACTGGAGTCTTTTTTCTGCTCCAGCTCAAATTGAATCCCTCTGTAAAGTTCTCTGGATATGAGACCGTAGGCAATTATCATCACCACTCCTGGGATGAAGAACAGAATGGACAGCAACAAGACGTACCTAACAGAGAAAAAGAAAATATCTATAAATGAAAATTCAGTGAATCAATACTGACAGTATAAGAAAAAACAATGAAACCGCTCAACTACACTTAAGTAGTGAACTGGTGAGAACCAGGGAGATGAGTGGTGGCAGGAATGACTTTACTGGAATGCATTTTCCAAAGGTGATGGGTAGTTGCACTGTTATAGAGACTATGCATTAGGGCAGTGCCTAAACCAGCTTCTTTCTTAGGGCCATCTTCCTGATTGAAATTACACCACCAATTGGCATTCTTTGATTCTTTAAATTCAAGCCAATCAACATTTAGACTATGTGTTGTGCTGTGTTTAACCCTACTCTGAAGTAGGAGCTAATTTAATTCCCCAAGAGGCAAATCAGTGCTTGTTCATGCAAATGACAATCAAATCACATAATGTGAATTATAATGGGTGTGATCTAAGTGCCAGGATACACAAGGCCAATGCCGAGCATAGTGCTGACAAAAAAACATCTGTTATCGGCAGGGCCGAAGCAAGCTGAACTGTTGCTCTAGGCAAAAGACGATCACGCCACCCTCAATACAAAAGTGAAAACGAAAGTGACTGGTTCTCAAATAGAAGATGTCGAACATGCCGCCCTCAATATTCTACCACCTAGGTCGCCTCTATGGACCTGCCGGCACTGGTTATCCGCTTGCATTGGCTCAAGATCTAGACCAAAAACCTGCACATGAATTTGTTATTTCACTCCTGCAGGGAGCAGAAATTGTTTTTCTCATTACACAAAGGGACCCTGGAAGATTAAATGCTCACAGACAATGCATAAATAAAGCAGTGTTTCGCACCATTATCACAGTACCTGCCACTCACCATGGATGAATTTGCTTGGTTATGAATATATCCGATAATCTAATAATACATATTGTTTGCAATTGAGAAATGTAGCAAAATTTAATCTAAACTATTTGTCTTTCTTCTTTAATTGAATTGTTACCTTGGTGACATCACTTTTTTGTTCTCATGCTCTAATTCGTTGCTGAATGGCAAATTAAATTGCTCTCTTTAGCCAATGGACAATTCCAATTCTACATGCTGAAAGGGCCAACTCAATCTGACATTAACCTGATGAGAGACGAAACAGTGATCACACCAAACCAACTGGCTCGATTGAAGCCCAATTGTCAAGTATCAGCTTGGTCTGTCTCCGTCGTAGGAGAATCACTGAATACCAGGTTCTGACTGAAAAACCCTCTGCAGTGACTTACAGCCAACAAGAGAATAGGATACATGGCATCAGAAAAGCTATAGACCAAAATATCAGCAGGCTCATATGACCCTTTCGGTTCTTATCACTGTTCATATGCATTGTTTCCAGTCCAAACAGAGCTGTCAGTATTTCTTGCTATTGTAAAGTCATTTAGGGTGTAACTTCCTGCCGCTGATTCATCATGCAATGTGAACACAGCAGCAACCGAAGGCTACCCCAGAGAGTCACATGCAATGTGAAAGTAATGGCAATCCAATGACTGTGAACTTGGCCTGACAGATTTATTCTTAAATATGTGAAATAACATGGACTGTTGGTAAGCTCAGACATACAATAAAACAATACAATAGTTGAATGTCAAGTTTTAAAGGGTCACAAAACACCAAAACACATTTTTTGAGATGTTGACACTCATTTACAAGTCCAACGTTGATAAAAACACTATTAGGACAAATATATTCCAATAAAAGTGAAAACTGGTTGTTTTTGCATTGTTTCGAGCAAACTCGTTCTTCCGGTTTGAAAATAAATTTTGAAGCTATGTCACGGCGATAAGATTAGTGTGTAAATTCCAGCGTGGAGATTGAATGTCTATACCGGTGGGTACAAAGTGACGTTGTTGGGTTTTCAGGTTTAATTCATGAGAAAGACTTAGAGACCAGTCAGTGCACTCTATTCTGAAGGAGATGCAACTTCACTAATATGCATGATATAGCGGAAGTGGAAGTGGATTCTAAAACAAGCGGAAGAAGAAAAAGAAGAGTTGTTCGGAGATATGGGTCATCAGTGTTGCATTTATGAATGTGCTGCAACAAAGGTTTTGTTTCCATTTCCCCACGATTAGAGCACAGCTTGCGTGTGGACCCACAAGTGTGGATTGCAGTGGTCTGCTAACACGTGACAAGAATATGTTTTTTTAGGGAACATTTTTTACCCAAGAGCTTTTCGATACTCTAAATGATAAAATCCGGATTTGCCACTCGTCTTCTTTTTAAAAAGACATTGTTCCAATTCATGTTGATTGTCCTGTCTCTATGTGTTTGGTGTGCGGTCAATGTTTGTTGTTTATGTTTCTCCAGATGGCAAAGTTAGTTAGTATCGTCAACAGTACTCTTTCCATTTTTGAAGACATTGTTTAGTGGTAGTTCAAACTAAGTTGTTTACAGTAATATTACTACAATTTTATATGTAAGGTATGGTCTTTTAACTACAGCAAACTGAAGTTCTGCCGAATGACTAAAAAGTTATCAGTATGATGGTAAAAAACTACATTCTAGTCAAACCATCCTTCTGCAATCTTATACCAAAACGGAAATAAGGGCAGTATAGCTTTAAATGTGGGAGAGCGTTGTTAATATGTGATTATTAAAATAAGAAAGATACAAATAAAGCCTATTTCCTACATGTTTCGGTAAGGGCAGAAATATTCCCTTAGGGTGAAGAATTCATAATCTTTCTTCAAAATTTTCTATCAATCATAAACCCAAAAAATGGAAGCATAGGACGTCACCATTTAAACCTATACTGAATGTTATAATGTGCTCCTGAAAGGAGATTTGACTTTCTAGTGGTTTAATGTTGACCTCACACAGGCATAGGCTGTCAGAATACCCATATACAGCCATTCATCCAGCTGATGCGTCGTGATATCCATTTTTGTTACTTCGCTGGCTTTTACAGGTCGTTAGGTTATAAAACGTTATAAAAACTGTGGACGTGGCCTGCTCTGTAATGGTGAGATTGCCATCTAGGGGTCACTGGTTAAACTGCATTAGTACATTTGTGCGTGGATCAAGAGTTGCTCGCAGATCAAGAGTTGCGCGCAGATCAAGACTTGCGTGCGCGTGGATTTGCCGACAAACTGCGTGAAATTAGTCTCAAAAATCAAACGAAGCCGGCAGTATAGATTCAAACAAAAAATCAATTCACATACGCGCGTCACCTGATCCGCAAATGCAAAACTTCCTTTTCACGCATGTAAATTAAGATATATGAATGCAAAACATAATATTTGTTTACGTGAACATGTTTTTGTTTGTGCAAATCTTAAATTCACAGACTCAGGTGGAAAGTTATTCGTTTGTGGATGTAAAATTGCATATACAACATTAATAGAGCACGTGGATAACAGCGCGTGCATTTGCAAATAATATTGATACTAAATTCATCCCATATTTTAATGAACATAATTCCCTATGGTCACAACTGAATCAGTTACAAATAACTGTATAAAATGATAAAACATGAAATGTTATAAACATATGATAATAATTTTACCCAGCTTAAATATAAATTAAAGTTACCTTAGAGAGAGATGGAGGGAGAGAGAGAGATAGAGAGTAGGAGAGAGCCCGAGCAGGAAAAGAGCAGAGCAAGAAAAGAGCAAAGTTTACCACCTCTTTTGTATCTTTCTTGGCCATGTGACCTTTGGATTTTGTGTGAGCCTTCTTTGGTGAAAAAGGCATGTTCTGCCATATAAACAAATGCATATAATAATTTTCATCCCTACATGTGGAATGAAAATGCTTTTTTCTGTGCCTTTTTAAACGGTTGTACAACAGTTACATCTGTCTTCTGAACCAAACTGTTGTGTGAGATGGGGTGCCAGACCGATGTTTTCACAACAGATGTAGCATGCTAAGATTACAACAGAGACAATTAAGATTACAACTGCCCACGTTTTTAATGCAGTGCAGTACTTGTGGCAGGCACAATGGGGTATTTATAAGTTAATTGTACATTTTAACAAATACAATTGAGAATAATAACTACCATTGCAAGACTTAAATATTCACCTCGTCAGGAGCATCTTCTCTTTCTCCTGCATTCACAGGTGTGTTTGTGTTGAAAGGTTAAAAATGATAAGGCAGTGGATCATCAACCAGATAATGTGACTGAGGGGAATGTGCTTAAAAAGCTCTGTCCCATAGTATGACGTCATTTTGTAATATTCAAATGACAGCGTGGGAGTATCCCCTGAAAGCATCTCTGCTAGTCTGTTCCTCAGATCTTTTTCATCTATCAGACAGCTTTGTGCTTGCAGCCCCTTTCCATGCTGCACTTATCTAATATCAAAGACACTTTTCGCTCCTCTTGTTTCCTGCGTGGCTTTCAAATTCATTATGAGCTCAAGCACAAAGGCAATAAAAGCAACACTAATCTGACCAGGAAGTAGATATTGGAGTGTGATATAAGGAAGCACACTAACAAGCATAACATGTTCATAATTAGTGGCTTGTAATACCTGTGTGTTTTTTGAAAACAAACATGGATAGTAAGAGTTTAAAAGATATCTAATAGATGTCTGGCATGGATGTCTTGGCTAAAACAAGGCTAAATTAGAGCTCCAAAATTAGACTAATCATCAAATAGGCAGATTAAACAGATTTCACAAGTGTAGTTATTAATTCCAGCATATTTGATGATCAGTCTAGATGTGAGCTATTTTATGTCTATTTGTCACCAAGTTGAGGCGCCACGGTGGCTTAGTGAGTAGCACATTCGCCTCACAGCAAGAAGGTCACTGGTTTGAGCCTCGGCTGGGTAAGTTGACATTTCTGTGTGGAGTTTGCATGTTCTCCCTGTGGTTGCGTGGGTTTCCTCCGAGTGCTCCGGTTTCCCCCACAAGTCCAAAGACATGTGGTACTGGTGAATTGAGTAAGCTAAATTGTCTGTAGTGTATGACATGGATGAGTGATCATGAGTGTGAATGAATGTGTGAGGATGTTTCCCAGAGATGGGTTGTGGCTGGAAGGGCATCTGCTGTGTAAAACAAATGCTTGATAAGTTGGCGGCCAACAGACACACTAAAGCACTCTACACATCACATCTGCCACTGAACCGGACAACATATTCCATCATGCACCTTGCACACACCAGTTCCAGATCCCCATTGACTGCAAACACACAGCTGAAGCTTGTGTAGACTGCTTACCTAGACTGTAAACACAGCACACACATGTCTTTGCTGAGTCTTGTTATTCTGTAAGTGAGCACCATGAAGCATTTCCTTGTTCTTGCCTTACTGTGGTTTTGATATTTGTTTATTGTTTATGTTGTTTTGTCACACTTTCTGACCATTCACTTATTTAGAAAAATCAATCTCTGGATTACATTCATGTTCCTGTCTGTTCCTGTTGTGACATTGCCTGTACGACCATCCCAAAATAAAGCTGCATTTGGATCCTCAACAGTGTTGTCAACCTGACTTTTTACACTGTTAGATTGACATAGACACCCCAAATAGAGCCTTGTTTTAGCTAAGAGGTTTCTGATAAATGTCTAGTAGACGTTTAAACAGACTTCTATTAAACACACAAAAAATGCTTGCAGTGATTGTGCAAAATGTGTGAGAAAAGAGAAACTTTTAAATATTTTTTGTAACAGACTCAAGATGAGTGGCTTTTCTGACTTTTGTGCTAGACCCTATTCAGTAGCATTCAACAGGTGGGTTGTGTATCACATTATTATACATCATTAAAGTGGACTAGGGCAATTTATGTACAACCTTGAGCCCAGTTTTATAGAGCTGTCTAGTATGTACACTTCAGGTAGCTCCATATACTATACAGTGCTACACAACTATGACTCATCAGCAGTTCACACCTAACCCACACAAGTGTATGATATAGGAAGAGTGTGATATAGAAATAATTTTGAGATTTAATGATATAATATATTATTAAAGCCATAACAGATATATATTTATAATAATAATATCTTATCTAGAAGCCCAAACACATCTATGAAATACACTGAAGAATAAAACATGTGACTAATTTATACACAAAATATATAATTAATAAATAATCACCAATCAAGTTATCTCAAAGATATTTCAGTGATGTATTTGCTTTTCCCTGCTAAGAAGCCATCAATGCAGTACATTAAATTGTAAGGTACGGAGTAATGTAGGTAAAGAGTAATAATATAACAAATTTGAAGCTAGTCTAGTAATCCTGAAGACCTTAATTAGCTGGCAGGACAGTGTTCATTTAGAAGCAAGAAACCAGACTGGAACAGGTGGATTGACCAGATATTGATTGATTATTATTATTATTATTATTATTACTTAACCTAATGAGTGTATAACTTGACATTCTAGGCTTTTTTTCAGTGAAAATGATTCAAAGGTTTTCAAAAGAACATGAAAGACAGGGTGGATGAAACCCTAATTAATGCACTCAAGGATATATATATATATATATATATATATATATATATATATTTAAAGAAAGATGATTCAATGAAGCATTAAAAGTACTCTACCCATGAATGATTAATAAAGTTGTCAACATGCCTCTGAAAGTGATACATGAATAACTTCAATCAGCAGTGACAAAACATTTAGTTTTCTCCAGTCAGTAAAGTGTTAAAAGCCCATTTACTTTTATTTACAAAGTAAATATGTGAGCCGCTTTCAAAAAATTATTTAGCAGGACATCCAAGTAAAGCTTTAGTAAAGAATTTATATAGCGGTGCTCTGCATTTATTTATGTAAGAAAAAACATTTTTAATATTTTTATTAAACACTCAAATTTTCATCTTAAGATTTCCTTGGCCATCGATTGCTTTTTAGCACAGTCATATGAACAGAGTGAGAAAGAGAGAGAGAGAGAGAGAGAGAGAGAGAGAGAGAGAGAGAGAGAGA
>CAIGQQ010005934.1:1967945-1987800 GCA_903798035.1 Danio albolineatus | reverse complement strand
AAATAAATATTCAGCAAAAGAGACATTTGTATTTCGTATTTCACCATGCATTTCTTCGCATAGGCTAATTTTATAGCCCCCTTAAACACATATTATCAAAACCCTTCACAAAATTTTTCTTATTTTATGAAAATGAAAAAGGGTAACACGGTGGCGTAGTAGGTAGTGCTGTCGCCTCACAGCAAGAAGGTTGCTGGTTCGAGCCTCGACTGGGTCAGTTGGCATTTCTGTGTGGAGTTTGCATGTTCTCCCTGTGTTCGCGTGGGTTTCCGCCGGGTGCTCCGGTTTCCCCCACAGTCCAAACATATGTGGTACAGGTGTATTGGGTAGGCTAAATTGTCCGTAGTGTATGTGTGTGAACGTGTGTATGGATGTTTCCCAGAGATGGGTTGTGGCTGGAAGGGCATCCGCTGCGTGAAACAAATGCTGGATAAGTTGGCGGTTCATTCTGCTGTGGCGACCCCGGATTAATAAAGGGACTAAGCCGAACAGAAAATGAATGAGTGAATGAAAATGAAAAAGGCATTTATGTTCATTATTAGACTCCATTTTATAAAGCCTGTATGTGACAGCCAAGGTTCTCTCTTACTAAGTTTGAATGAAATCGTCCTCTTCAGCAGTTTTTCAAAACTTTGTTTCCATGGTCAAAAATGAGGCTTTCATATTATTTTTTTTCTGAATGAAGGGGGAATCTCTCTCAGTCTAATTATTATTTTTCATGTTTAGCCTACACACTGTGAAATAGTCTAATCCAATTCAATCTTTTATTTTTAAATTTTAGTGAATTGTTTTTATTTTGAGATAAATAACATTTTAGAATTGCATATCAAGCTGTCAGGATCTCCTCATAGTTGAAATAGGTGCGTATCTTAAAAAGAAGAACAAATAACACCGCTAAGTAGTTGCTTTTTAGATGTAATTTAGGCCTGTATTCAGCTGACAGTGCGCGCACAGCCGCAATACCGAGAGAAAAACTAAATAATATATTAATATAAACCGCGAGTGACAGAAACAGAAATGAATTAAAATAATATAGCCCCTTTTGCAGCTTTCTTTTAAATATAGCAGGCCTATATAAAATAGCAGACAGACTGTTTTGATGAGCTGTATTTTTTTTCTACCTCGGATGCATTTTATAATTTTGATGAATTAGCTATAACTTGTGACTGCCTTTTCTTTTTTTGTGCAGTTATGCCACATTAAATTTAACACGCATATGCAAGGGCACTGAAATTGAAATTAAAACATAAAAGATACTGAGCCATTAACAGTTTAAAAAGTTAAAAAACAATTATAATTGGATATAAGGAGAACAGTGTCTTTTTGAAAACTGAACTGAAACTAAATTATTAAAAATTAATTTGCGGAGCTTAGGCTAATTTATGTCCTGCGGCAAAATTACTTTTATTATAATTTTAGTGATCTGTTTAAGGTACAGTAGATGTCACGATCACCAGCGATCTACCATCAGAGATTGCTGGGAAACGCACACATTCACATGAACTACAAATCAGCCATGTTCTTGGACTACATCTCCAGTCATGCAACACACACACACACAGCTGCTCCTAGTCACCGTTGATTGCAAACACTCACACAGCTGAAGCTGCTCACTGACTAATTTACAGACAATAAAATAAGCACAGACACACACTGTTGCTGAGTCTTGTCTACTGTTCAGTGACACTACAACACGTTTTCCTTTGTCTTGTTTTTCAGTGTGTTTTTGATTCTTGCCTTGGTTATTTGTATATCCCTGTCTGCTGCCTGCCTCTGACCATCTGCCTGCCCACTGACTACGATTCTGGGCTGCCTATGTACATCTGTTTGCGCCTGTTGACCATTACAAATTTTTGCATAATAATAATGCTGTTAATGTGAACAGAAGTGATTGGGTATCTAAATATTAATGCAATTTACAGTCACAATACACCTTTATTCCTCTACAGCTCCATTGAGCTATACACAATTACACACATTCTACATATTCACATTTTGGACATTTGAATACATTGGACATTAACATTCATTTGGTGACTGATTTCACTCAAATTCTATATTCTGTGTATTTGATTATTTTGTGGTTACATACATTGAAGTTAAGTTGTAATAGTAACTCGTAATTCAGTTTGTAGAATCATCTATAATGGCTGAAAAGGGACAAAATACATCGGATCTATTCACACCATTAGGTGGGAGGGGTAGATGTTTGTACAGAGTCGAAGGGAATACAGGGGCTACACCAAAACTGTTATTTCCCAGTTTGGTTTTATTACCAAAGGTGAGCCTGTGTCCTGAGTTCTGACAGTAACAACAATGTCAGTCAGCAATTAATAGACCCGATAGGAGAGCTGGGTAGTCAGATTGGTGAATCCATAGCTGGTCGCTTATTAGCTAGCTAAAATGTCGCCAACACAAAACCCACAGCTACAACACGGTTAGATCAACCCTCACTCGAAACTTCTAAACTTAGTTTTATAGTGAGATCTGACAATAAAGAGCCACCAATGTTTAAAGGTGATGAGAGTGACAAGTACACAGTCCTAGAGTATGTAGATGTAATGGAGTTGTATCTGCAAAAGAGTAGCTGCCCTGAAGCAGAGAAAGCAAGCACTATTCTAATGGTGCATTCACACCAGACACAGAAGACGCGTCAAGCGCAAGTGATTTACATGTTAAGTCAATGCAAAGGCGCGGATAGGCATCCTGCGGCATGATACGCGCGGATTGACCGTTTTGCGCGCGAATCGCTCCAGTTTGAAAATCTTCAGCGGACATTCGCGCTGCGTTAACCAATCAGGAGCTTGCTCTTGTGGGGGTGTGATTACGACGTGGTGCCTGTTGTTGGTGTCTCGGGGAAAAATTCTCCTGCCGACACCGACAACAGTTCATCATACTGGGCTCGGCTCAGTCAGAAGCACCGCTGAAAGCTTCCATCATCCAAATTCAGTTACTGGAGGAATTTATGAGCTCACAGAGCTAGGTGCACCTCTGAAATAATCTAGTGGATTCAGATACAGCTCCAAACGAATCAACGCTGTTTTTCAGTGTTCATAAAGCACATTAACACAGTTATTCTCTCTATAAAACCCCTGTTAGCCATTTAGCAATAAAGCTACAATCACCAAGCCATAGACAGAAGCCCTGCCCATCACGCGAATCCGTGTCTTTTCTCAAGTGGATTTGACGCGCTGTTGCGTTGTTAATGTTCAGTCCTGTTATTACTGTATGTGGCCACTAGGTGTCACAATAGGTGTGTGTAAGCGAGAAGGGGAAACAGAAATAAAGTGAAAAAGTGTGGAGTTAAGCACAGTTGTTTCGGCTGCGTTTTCATTTACAAAACACCACATTTTGGCGATGAGGATGGCAGCACTCAGTTTACCTACACCTCCCATGTTTTTAACTTGCCTGGGCCAGCCCCCAGTTCCGATTCATACGTGGAGGAAGATGTTTGAAAATCTGGTTGCAGATCGGTGGCCAGAAGAGAGGAAGCGTGCTGTCTTAATGCAGTGCTTGGGAGCTGAGGGGTTAAGAGTTTTCTATACATTACCTAATACAGGACAGAATCTTGCTGATGCTTTTAAAGCCCTAGAAGAACACTTTCAGCCGATTACAAACGTTGTCGTGGAGCGACACAAATTCAGACAACGTGCACAGCTGCCAGATGAGTCGATGAAGGACTATGTTGTTGCTTTACGTGAGCTAAGTACATACTGTAACTTCGGCGATCGCACGGATGAAATGATCTGAGATGGTAGAGAAAATGGTAGAGAAATCGTTCTCTCCACGTATTCGGAAACGGCTTTTATTACAGCCACAGTTAACATTGACGGATGCAATGTTATTGGCGGGTCAAACAGAGACAGTCGTGGGGCACACACAAACGTTAGACGCGGCCCCTGTGCATGAAATAAAATCTGCTCAGCATGGCAGGACACAGCATCGAAAATTCCGGGGGAAATATGTGAGTAAAACACAATCACAATCTACTGCACAGGTTAATCGTGCTTGTTTACGCTGTGGGTCTACTTCTCATCTGGCTAACGCTCCAAATTGTCTAGCTGCTAAAGTCAATTGTAGTAAATGTGAAAAATTAGGACATTTTGCAAGAGTTTGCTGCTCTGAGAAAAAAAGTCCAATTACTTGATGCTCCAGAGATGGAGGTCCCTGAAATTGTGCTTGTACTTGAAGTGGAAGGGAAGTCACTGCGTGATTAAATAAAATGCACTGTAAACATTAAACCAGATGAACTAGGCCCAGTGCCGATTGAGCTCACCGTCGACACTGGCTCTGCTGTCTCTATTTTTCCTCATCACCTTTACAAGCAACATTTCAGTTCTTCACCTTTACGACGCCCTCAACTGAAATTGGTGACGTACTCAAAAGCAGCACTGCCTGTACTTGGATGCCTATCTGTGCACGTGTATTACGGTAATGCAGTATCAATCACTAGCATCTATGTTGTGGAGAAAGGCACCCCTATACTGGGTATGGACTTAGTCTCTGGGTTAAACATTCACATTGCGGGGAATGAATTGGTCTCACCCACTCCTCCTACCACTATGCAACAAGTACAGACAACAATAAAAGAGGGCATTGGCTGTGCTATAGGCTTTGTACACCAGGTGAAAGTAAAAGACTCAGTAAAGCCTGTAAAACAAAAACTTCGCAGACTTCCCTTATCAGTGAGAAATGCAGTTTCCCAAGAGCTTTGCCGCTTACAAGCCGAGGGCATTATTGAACGGGTGGATGCTTCCCCATGGGTGTCGCCGATTGTGGTGACAACAAAGAAAAATGGAGACATTCGCTTATGCGTGGACTTGCGGGAGCCCAACAAAGCGATAATAATTGACAGCCATCCACTCCCACACATGGAGGATTTATTTACTGAGTTAAGGGGAGCCACTGTATTTTCAAGCATTGATTTAAATAACGCATACCTTCAAGTGACACTTCACGAGGACAGCAGAGACCTGACGGCTTTCATAACTCATGAAGGATTGTTCCGATTCCGCTTTTCAAAAATTGATGGCTACAATATTGAAAGGCCTTAAAGGGGTCCAGAATTATCTAGATGATGTCATTGTGTATGGACTCACACCAGCCGAACATGACCGCAATTTACAGGTTGTGTTAATGACATTAAAACGTGCAGGACTCACACTAAATCATGCTAAATGCAAATTCAGTTGCACAACTCTTCCTTACTTGGGACATATTATCACGGCGCAAGGCCTGATACCCAACGACTGCAATATTCAGGCTATTATGCAAGCAGCAACCCACACAGACGCAGCCAAATTGCGTTCATTTCTGGGACTGACATCGTGGTATTCACGGTTTGTGCCAAACTACTCATCAGAGGTAGAGCCTATTAGGATGTGCTTAAGAAATGAGGATTCTTTCAGTTGGACTGAGAGTGCACAGAGGAGCTTTGTGAAATTAAAGGAGCTCATTGTCAACAGCCCGGCCCTTGCGATTTTTGACCCAGTTTTGCATACACTGGTAACCTGTGACGGCTCAGATTATGGATTAGGGGCTGTTTTAACTCAAATCCATGCAGATGGCTCTGAGCGTACTATTGCATTTGCCTCTCGCACACTCTCAACAGCAGAGAGGAAGTACTCCATTGTGGAGAAAGAAGCCCTGGCTTGTGTGTGGGCCGTAGTACAGTGGTGAACATTTTTATGGGGCCGACGGTTCACGCTTAGAATGGATCATCAAACTTTAACTACCCTGCTTGCAACTAAGGGTATGGGCCATACTGGAATGCGCATTGCAAGATTGTCTGCCCGTCTCCTTTGCTTCAACTATGAGGTGTCCTACAAGCCGAGTTCTGAGAACGTTACAGCCGACTGTCTCTCACGCCTGCCTTTACCTACCTGTGAGGACACTAACTCTACTATCGAACCTGACATGGTAGCATTTATTTCTGCTGAACCTCGTGCTTTTTCATTGGAGGAGTTCTCAAAGGAATGCGCTGCGTGTCCACAACTGTCAGCATTGCGACTGCGTCTACTTACTGGATGGCCTAAGAACAAGAAAAACATTCAACCTGAGCTAGCACCATATTTTCACATCAGGGATGAATTGGCTGCACAAGACAGCTTGGTCTTCAGAGGTTCGTACCGCTTGGTGGTGCCTTTACTGCTGCATGGGTCTCTATTTACCTAGGCTCATCAGGGCCACCAGGGTATTGTTAGAACCAAACAGAGGCTTCGTGACTTGTACTGATGGCCTAGCATGGATAAATCAGTTCAGTCTGCTATTGCTTCATGTCAGATTTGCCAAGCTCATGACAAGAGTGCAAAAACGCATACAACTCCTCTCCAGCCGGTACCATTGCCAGCTGCACCCTGGCTAAAGGTTGGATTGGACATTGTGGGACCCTTTGAGCTAGTAACCTAGGATTGCAGGTATGCACTTACGTTACTTGACTATTACAGTAAGTGGCCAGAAATAGCATTCACCAGTAATGTCACTACTACCACTGTTACTGTTACCCGGTGGAAATTGTGACTGATAATGGTGTGCAATTTACATCTCTTGCTTTTGCTGAGTTTCTTACAAACAGGAATATCCAGCATGTGCGTACTTCTCTGTACTTCCCACAATCAATGGTGCTGTGGAGTGCATGAACCGTGTCCCTCAACTACACCTCATGCCACCACAGGCGTTGCTCCTAGTGAACTCTTGCTGGGACGCAAACTTAGAACGAACTTGGACATTCTGCCCACTAGGCCTCCTGCTTGCATCAACGCTACGGTGCGAGCTCATGTTCAGGCTCAACAAGCTCGAGTCAAAATATATACTGACAAAAAACGGGCTGCACGACCATCTGCTTTACAACCAGGTGACAAAGTGCGTGTGAGGATACCCACTCATGTGAAAAAAAGCAGGGGCAAATTCAGTCCACCATGTATAGTGTTGGGAAAGAAAAGCCAGGACACATATATCCTGGATGATGGAAAAGTGTGGAACGCTGTTCACCTGTCACCATTGCCTGAGCAAAGCAACTCAGATAATGAATCTACTGGTGCCTCAAAATCAGTTGTTGCAATAAACCAAAAACATCCTCGAACCAGACGCCCACCAGTCTGGCACAAAGACTTTATTACATGAACTATATACATATGCGCATTCATCAATACAGTAGGGCTATATCAGTGTTGTAAAGTTGTTAGCTTTAAGAGGTTACACGTTGAATAGTAATTCTACATTGTTTTCTGTTTTCTTATCATAAGTACAGTGGAGTTATGCTTAAGTTTGTATTGTTGCTGAAAAAAATGGTATGCACATTGGTTAAGTCTAAACTTACAACTGATAAATAGGTGAATTCAGTTGGTTGAGTGGTTGTTGAATACCTCCCCTAGTACTAATCTAAAAAAGGGGGAAAATGTTGTGTTGTTAATGTTCAGTCCTGTTATTACTGTATGTGGCCACTAGATGTCACAATAGGTGTGTGTAAGCGAGAAGTGGAAACGGAAATAAAGTGAAGAAGTGTGGAGTTAAGCGCAGTTGTTTCGGCTGCGTTTTCATTTACAAATCTATACAAAATACCACGCGCGAATGAAGTGGATTTGTACACGCGAATTAAGCGAATTAAACTCAAATGTTCATGCATCTATTTACATGCGAATTGCGCGATTTTGCCGCGCTTGCCACGTCTGGTGTGAATACAGCATAAGTCATCTATTTGGAAGAGCCAAAAATATAATTAAAGTGGGGCTTAAAAGCTCTAGGTCAGTTAGCGTTGAGAAAATCTATGATATGCTAAGATACTACTTTAGTGGCCACCCTATGTCCCTTTTGCCACTGGCAGATTTCTACGCCACTCAGTCTAAAATTAAGGAGAGCCCCGTAGATTACTGGGTGAGATTGAATTCTGCAGCAGAGCAGGCCAACAGTCATTTAGAACGCAGTGGCAGCAACATGGAAAACATGAGTGCAGAAGTGGCCATGAAGTTCATACGAAACTGTCCTGACCCTGAGCTATCTAGTGTGTTTAAGTGCAAACCTTTGAGTAAATGGTCTTTTGAGGAAATCCAGGAAGCTATCGATGAACATCAGAGGGAAAGCCAATTTCACAGAATTCCCAATACAGTCAAGTCCCACACCCTCCATGTACCTACAGCTAAGACAGTTCCCATTTCAGATGAAGTAAAAGAGGGTGAATTAACTGCTGCTAATGCTACAGCATGCACCCCCAGTAGTCATTCTGAAGCCAAAGTGACCCCGTCTAATTCTGAAGCACTGGAAAGTGTCCTTAACATGCTGGAGAGAGTATTGGAACGAAGCAGCCAGCCCACACATAATTCTCCAGGGTCCTTTTAGACAAATAGGGCTCGCTTTTTCTCTTGCCGTGTTTGTGGAGATTCAGCACATTCCACCCGCTCACATTGCATGCGAGAGAGGCGGTGTCTAATCTGTTTGAGAGTCGGACATCAGCATAGAGACTGCCCTAATGTGGTAGAAGCATCCTCGCAACCCACTGGTGCCTCACACTCTCAGGGAAACGAGCATGCTCGCATCAGAGAGGGGACAATGTGAGCATGGAGAACGAAACCTGCATTGAAGGATGAGCTTTAGTTATTTGAGGAAAACTGTGAGGCAATCCCTGATAAAAGTGTGCTCTTTCAAAATGTGATGAAGTTAGAAAAAGCTGACAGTCTATTTTACACTAATGTCTTTATTGTAGGGACAAAAGTTACATTGCGTGCACTCCTTGATAGTGGGTCTATGGCTTGCAACATAAACAAGGAAGCTGAATACAAGTTGAAGAATGCAGGGGTTGTGCTTGCATCAAGTGAGACAAGATACTTCAGCCTGAAATTATTTGTCACCTCGAGATGGAAGTGTATGTATTTGTGTACAGAATCCCAACTTTAGTTGTCCCTGGTCAAAGAGATGAAATTATCCTGGGTACTAATGTCATCAAATACATTATTGGCCAGATGCATAATGTGCAGGGCTATTGGCATATTCTGAGACATCCATAAAGTTCATGAAATGATAACATCGCAAAGTTTTTGGACATGTTGTCTGGCCTCCACAGATGGAAAGGAACTGAAATGCCTACCAAATTAGGGACAGCTAAACTTACCCAAGCTGTAGTGTTGTGTCGCCAGCGTGAGCACTTTGTTTGGGCCAAGTTACCTGCCAACGTGCCCATCTCAGAAGGAAGTGCCATTCTCATTGAGCCTGCTAAGTCGCACTCAGGCAAGAATGTTATTGGCTGTGTTGTGGCATCAATGAATAGTGATGGATGGGTGCCAGTCAAAGTACTAAATACTAGTGACAAGCCTGTGACATTGCGGAGGAATGCAAAATTGGCAGACGTGTCCCCTTGTATAGCCCTCGAGGAGTTGGATTTAAGCCCCCAATTGTCAGCCAGTAATTAGCTGATATCTTCCAGCCAAGTAATCTTTGGCATGGATGACAATGCCACGTCTTCTGACTCAGGATCTCCCAACAGACTGGATTCATTTGGCCTAGGTGACCTCAACATAGAGGCTTGCGAAGTGTCCCAGTATTGAAAAGAAAAGCTTGTGCAGTTGATCTGCAAGTATGAAGACGTGTTCTCAACGAACAAGTTGGATTGTGGCAAGGCGAAAAGTTTCTACCATCACATACATCTTGTTGACAATCGACCCTTTAGGCTTCCTTATAGACGAGTTCCACCAGGACACTATCATAAGCTCAGACATGTTCTTTCAGAAATGGAGGAGCTTGAGATAATTCGTAAGTCCTCTAGTGAATGGGCCTCCCCATTGGTGCTCGTCTGGAAAAAAGTGGAGATCTGAGCATATGTGTCGACTATCGATGGTTGAATGCCCGCACTACTTAGGATGCTCATCCCTTGCCACACCAGGTAGATTGTCTAGCTGCGCTTGGTGGAAATGCCATTTTCAGTGCCATGGATCTCACTTCGAGATTCTATAATATAGAGATGGATGAGGGAGACAAAAGATTTGCTGCTTTTACAATGCCTATGGGGCTTTATGAGTTCAACAGGCTTCCTCAGAGATTGTGCAACAGTCCTGCAAGTTTTATGCGACTCATAATGCATGTATTCGGAGACCAGAACTTTCTGACTTTACTGTGTTATCTGGATGACCTTTTAGTGTTTTCACCAAATGAGGATGAGGCACTGAAGAGGCTTGAGTTGGTGTTAAGTCGTTTGAGGGCTCATGGCTCAAAAAAATGTTACTTGTTACACTGGAGTGTGCAGTTTCTAGGTCACTTGATTGACAGAGAAGGGGTATCAGCTGACCCTGATAAAGTCCAGGCTATTGCTGCGATGGATGAGAGGGACCTCATGAGGGAAGATAGGGTCACACCATCTCAGAAAAAGATATGAGCATTTCTTGGAATGGTTATGTTTTAACAGAACTGCTCTAGTATAGCCAAGCCTTTATTTGCGTTGACTGCCGCACCAAAGGGACAAAAGAACAATGGAGCAAAATTGTCTCTCTGGAGAAAGCTTAGCCCAAGTGACTGGAAAAGTAAACAGTGTGACTCCTTTAATAAGCTTAAGTCTGCTCTCATGGATACAGTAGTGCTTGCACACCCAGATTTCAATCGTTCATTCATTCTATCAACAGATGCCTTGCTGGATGGATTAGGTGCAGTACTTTCTCAGATCGCAGAAGGTGAGACTAGAGCTCATCCTGTGGCGTTCGCCAGCAAGGCCCTCACACGTGCCCAAAGCAATTATCCTCGCTTTAGAGTTTTTGGCCCTAAAGTGGTCCATCTGTGAAAAGTTCAGCCATTGGTTGAAGGGTCATTCTTTTGCAATATGGACTGACAACAACCCATTAACCTACATCCTAACGAAGCCAAGGCTTGATGCGTGTGAGCAAAGGTGGGTTGGTAAGTTAGCACCATATAATTTCAGCATCCAGTACATCCCAGGGAGCAAGAACGTGGTAGCAGATGTGATGAGCTGGCAACCATTTGTTCAGGGACGCATAGGTCAGAGACCTATATAACCATAGAACCATAGAACCATATGAAACTCTGATGGAGCAGGCGGAGCAGTTCAAGAAAGATGTGGTTCAACACGCTTTCCGCATCAGTGCCCAGTGTCAGTCTGCTTAACCTCAATGCCTGTTTTCCACGGATGAATTGTCAGCCATACTGGATAGTCGGGCAGAGTGGAGTGCAGGGCCAAAGGATAAAATGCATCACTGGCTCATTCAGGACGTACACAACTTGGTCCCAGCAGGTCAGGACACATTGCCAATATTTACACGGGGAGAGCTTCAGAATAAGTAGTTAGAAGACCCTTTCTTGGTCAGAGTTCTTTCATATATCACCCGTGGCAGAAGGCCATCAAGACGTGAGAGGACAAAAGAGGCACCAAGGGTTCTGAAGACTCTTAAACAGTGGGACAAAGCTCCTCGATGGGATTCTGTACCGTGTGAGTAAAGATCAGCTCACAGGAAAGAAACGATGGCAATATGTTATTTCTACTTCACTGACCAATCAAGTCTTGAAAGGGATACACGACAAAGCTGGTCATCAAGGCCAATCCAGAACGCTCTACTTAGCCAGAGACGTTAGAGAGCATGTTAAGAGCTGTAAGCGTTGTGTGGTAAGCAAGACACCTGAGGCAGAAGAGAAGGCACCACTCGAGAGTGTGAGAACAACTAGGCCTCTGGAGCTAGTGTGTATTGACTTCTGGAGAGCTGAAGATCGCAAGGGTGGGACTGTAGATGTATTAGTGGTCACAGATCATTTCACGAAGATGGCTAATGCCTTTGCATGTAGTAACCAATCTGCCAGACAGGTAGCTCGTCAACTGTAGGACAGATATTTTTGCATCTACGGGTTCCCAGAGAGGATCCATGCCGATCAGGGTGCAAACTTTGAGAGTGAATTAATCCAGGAGCTGATGCAGTTTGCAGGTGTCAAGAAGTCAAAAACGACAGCTTATCACCCGATGGGAAATTGTCTTACCGAGCGTTTTAATCGCACACTAGGCAGCATGATAAGAGGATTGCCCCTGAGAGATAAGCAAAAATGCCCTCAGATGTTACAGACACTAACATTCACTTACAATTGCACTGCTCATGAATCTACAGGTTATGCACCATTCTACCTGATGTATGGAAGGATTCCTCGTCTGCCAGTAGACGTTATGTTTCACTGTATTGGGAGAGATAATGACATCCCGGACTATGATAGATATATTGCTAAGATGAGGGATGATCTTAAAGAGTCAGCAACGACAGGCAGAACTCTACAACAAGGGTGCAAATGGCTGTGACATTGAGGAAGGAGATCAAGTGTTGTTGGCTAATAAGGGAGAAAGAGGCCGCAGAAGGTTGGCTGATAAGTGGAAATCTATACCCTATGTTGTGATCTCAAAAGACTCCAGATGTCATACCTTTCGCATCAAAAACACTAACACAGGTAGAAAAAAGGTAGTGCACCGTAATCTTATGCTGAAGGCCAATTTCTTACCCCTTGAGGTAGAAGTAGGAGAGTCCTGTGCCAATTCACTATCCAGTCAAGAACAATCGGATGGAACCTTAATGGAAAGCTTAATGACCCAGAATGATCCTGTAGAAACAGAGCGGATTGTTGAGTGCGTGGTTTCCTTACCTGCCACAGATGATTCAGTGGAAGGAAGATCTGACATAGGGTATCAGGAGGATCCAGTTGATTCTAGCGAGCATGAGGGATTAACAAGCATCCAGCTCCAAGAGAATGAAAATTATTGTACTGGAGTCAATTTCCATGCCGTTTCAGCAAGTCTGACGGAAGAGTTGATGCAGTGCCCAGTCCAAAGCAGAGATCCAACAGTACCTTGTCCATTTCCAGTGCGCCCCCTAATGTGTTTAAAATAGTAACCCAGGTACGAACACAGGCTGGCAGGTTAGTTAGACCTGTGAACAGACTGATTCAAAACATGACACAGAGAGTAAATCACAACGCAGTCGTAGGGGTTACCAAGTCACTTTTATTTTAAGAAGTTAGGTCATGTCAGCCAAGTCATGAGAATAAAGGCAAGCAAAATAACACAGTAGTCAAGTTGAGTGGTGTAAAAGGCACTTCTTTAGCGAGGAATATTTAGAAGCCTGATCAACTTTCATTACTTCTTTCTCCCGTGAGGTTCGGGTAACACGTATGTTGCATGACAAAATAGTGTAACTTGTCACAAATTATTTGATTTAATTACTTCCTCATCGAATTATCATGTGGTTGTACAAGTTTTGTGAAGGGGGGAGTATGTGGCCGATTAATTTAGAGATTTGTTAATTTATTTTTATACACAAGAAAGAAAGATGTGTTATCTAGTGGTTAACTTCAGCAAATCCTGGATTTAATTTTTTGTTTCATCTGTTTCAAGAGTTCCTATGTTTGTTGTAGGTGGGGCTGTAATTAGTGTGACACCAGGAGAACGGTAAAGCTTCCCTCTGTGCGCACGCATACAGTTGCGTGGTGTGCGCAGGTGGAGAAGCAGAGGTAATTTTCGCTCTCATTTGTCCTGCATTTACAGTCTCTTTGCGATTTATAATCATTATATTTTTGATGTTAAAGTGCAACTAAGGGTTACTGTCATAATATGTATCTGTGTGATCAGTGTATTTTACTCTAAAATGCCATGTTTATCGCGCTTTATTTTTAGTTTCATTTGCACGTGTATTTTTATGCAGGGAGAGAGTAGTTTTCTGGTGTTACAGTGTGTACTCACTGTGCCTCACAACTCTGTTTAAGGTATGTTATTTTGGTTAACTAGTTATTTTGTGTATTCAAGAATGTGATTTAGTTTAAATTAGAAAAATTATGTAATTTAATTGTATTATGGCAAATTTTTGCATAATAATAATGCTGTTAATGTGAACAGAAGTGATTCGGTATCTAAACATTAATGCGATTTACAGTCACAATACAAGTCAGATGTGACTGTACGACTTTTTTGCAAGTTGTATGTTAACTTTGGAAGAGTTATGTTTGTTTAGAGTTTACATATTTTGTTTACATTGTGTAATTTGTGTGGTTTTATTTTTATATGCATTTGAATGTTTAAAATATAATAAAATATGCATTTTTGTTGGTGTTACACTGTGCACTCACTGTGCCTCACTACTCTGTTCAAGGAGTAAAATCAGCGTTTCCTTCACCTCCTCTTTGTGTGATCGTGTTTCTGTGGTGTCTGAGAGGGATTTCCATTTGAGATCAGCTACATGTGCATATATATGGAGTGTATCATCTGTGCATATCTATAGAGTGTATCATCTGTGCATGTTTATGGAGTGCATCGTTTGTATATCTATAGAGTGCTTTTCATCCCCAGAGCCAGGGAGCCCTGGAAAGATTTCATCAAACACTAAAGTCTATGCTGAGGTCATACTGCGTACAAATGGGTAAGGATTGGGAAACTGGACTGCCTTGGTTGATCATATCTGCTCGTGAAGCTTCTCAGGAAAGTACAGGATTTAGTCCAAATTATGTTGTTTTTGGACACGATGTACGATGTTATCTGTTTTGTCTGCAGATTGGAAACAAACTGATCCACCTAAAAATTTTCTATCATATGTGAGGGATTTTCATCGTCGAATATTTGAACCATGTCAATTAGCAAAAGCCTCTTTAAGGAAAGCTCAAGATCGAATGAAATGACTTTTTGATCGACGTACTGAAGTACGTTCCTTTCAATCTGGGGATCAAGTTCTCGCTCTGTTGCCTGTGGTTGGTTCGCCTTTTCAGGCTAAATTTCCAGGTCCGTATACTGTGGCTTGTCAAGCTTCTAATCTTAATTATGTAAATAATACACAAGATCATAAAAAGAAGACTAGAGTGTGCCACGTGAACTTATTGAAACCCTTCTATGATTCCAAAAATCTGGTAAACACTAAAGTAAATCAAGTTCACCAGGTTGATGCTGGTGTTAAACCTGTTTTGCTTGCAGATTTGTTCAGTACAGTGCTGTTACCAACTTCAGTGTTGTTGGGCGGGGATTAGGATGATGGGGACCCTGGAGATTCAATTCTTCAAGGTCGTCTACAAAATTCAGAAGTTTTAAATACTTTGACCAATTATTTTAGTCATTTATCACACCCACAGTGTACTGATTTGATTGATTTGATTCATGAGTATGTTGCTCTGTTTCCTGATACTCCATCTCGTACAAATCTGATTGAACTGATTGAACTGAGTTTCTATAAATAAGAAAAAACAACTTGAAAATGAGATTGACTACATGTTGAAAAATGACATAATTGAACCTTCCTTCTCTAGTTGGGCTTCTCCTTCATTGTTAGTAAGTAAATCTGATGGCTCATTCCGGTTTTTGTACTGATTATCGGAGAGTAAATGCTATAACATAACCTGATTCGTTTCCATTGCCTAGAATTGAGGATTGTGTCGATCAAGTGGGAAGTGCAAAATTTGTCAGTAAGTTTGACCTGTTCAAGGGTTATTGGCAAGTCCCCTTGACCAAAACAGCTCAAGAAATCTCAGCTTTTATTGTACCATCTGGGTTATTCTCGTACAATGTTCTGAGTTTTGGACTACGAAACGCTCCCGCAACATTCCAACGACTGATGAATATAGTAATTTCTGGTTTAAGGGGTTGTGCTGTGTATTTGGATGACGTTATTGTGTTTAGTGAGACATGGGATGAGCATGTAGCCCAAATAAGAGCACTGTTTGGCAAATTTGACCTTTAATTTGTTAAAGTGTGAGTTTGCAAAGGCCACAGTATTTTATTTGGGGAAAATAGTGGGACAAGTCCAAGTGCAACCAGTTCGTGGCAAAGTGGAAGTAATTAATAATTACCCTACTCCTGCCACTAAGAAAGAACTAATGCGGTTTCTAGGAATGGTAGGGGTTTATCGTTGCTTTTGTAGGAACTTTTCTACAGTTGTGGCCCCCCTGACTACATTGTTCCAGGGAGGAACAGTTTTTTTGTTGGACAGTAGATTGCCAACAAGCCTTTGAAAAGGTAAAACTTAAAAAAAAAAAAAAGGTTGATGAGGTGGTGTTTATTTTTGCAGGGTTACCTGCTGGATATTCGCCACATTAAAGGCTCTGAAAACGTTACAGCAGATGCTTTATCTCGTATTTAAGGTTGTTTAGTGGTTCTGTTTTTCTCTCTTATCTCTCTGTTTCTTTCTTAAAATGCTTGGCGCATTGGTTGCTGGGAGGAGTTGGAGAGTTAAAGCTGAGGATGGAGAACCAGTTTGACCTTCATACTGAGTTAAAGGAGATTGTGGGGTCTGTGATATGCTAACAGACTTTTTTTTTTCTTTTAGGGGGGTTGTGTGATGAGTCTCTTAGACCCACCCACTAGTCGGCTGAAGCGGGAAGGACAGAGTCATCTGCGCAATTCAGAACACCTGTTTTCCCCTCTATAAAAGCCAGTAGTGTTGGCTTGTGAGCGGTGTGCTTATGCTCCTGTTTCTTTTGTGTCTTTCTTTGGTTAAAATTAGAATTTTGTTTATTCTTTAATGTTTAAATAAATATTTTTCGGCAACAAACCATCTCGTGTATGTCCTCCCTTTGATTTGTCATGGCCATTGAGCCGGGTCGTGACAATATGTATGGAGTGTATCATCTGTGTATATGTGCGGAGTGAATGTATAAAGTGTATCGTGTGTATATGTATAGAATGTATCATGAGTGCATATGTAAAGAGTGTATCATCTGTGTATATGTATGGAGTGTATCATTTGTGTGTATGTATTGGGTGTATCATGTGTCCATATTTATGGAGTGTATATCATCTGTGTATATGTATAGAGTGTATCATCTGTGCATAAATATGAAGTGTTATATCTGTGCATATGTAAAGATCTGTGTATATGTATGGAGTGTATTCATAGAATGTATCAAGTGTGCATATTTATGGAGTGTATCTTGTGTGCATATGTAAGGAATGTATCATCTGTGTATATGTGTGTATGTATAGAGTATCGTGTAAATATGTAAGGAGTGTATCTGTGCATATGTATGGATTGTATCATCTCCATATATGTATGGAGTGTGTCATCTGTGTATATGTATGGAGTGTATATGTATAAAGTGTGTTCATATGTATGGTGGTTAGGTTGGTTGTGTTCTTCAAATTCCAGTAGCTCAGTGGTTACATGTCTCACCTCTCACGCCAGAGACCCGAGTTCTGTCCCAGACCCCGACAGCAGTGTATATGTATGTAGTGTATCATGTGTGCATATGTATGGAGTGTATCATTTGTGTGTATGTATGGTGTGTATCATGTGTCCATATGTATGGAGTGTATATCAGGTATGAAGTATAACATCTGCGTATGTGTATGGAGTGTATATGTATGGAGTATATCGTGTGCAAATGTATGGTGTGTGTCATCTGTCTATATGTATAAGTGTATCATGTGTGCATATGTAAGGAGTGTATCGTTTGTATGTATGGAGTTTAGCATTTGTGTGTATGTATGGGGTGCATCATGTGTCCATATGTATGGAGTGTATATCATACATGGAGTATATCATCTGTGCATGTATATGGAGTGTATCGTGTGTGTGTATATGTATAGAATGTATCATCTGTGCATATATATGAAGTGTATCATCTGTGCATACAGTATGTATGGAGTGTATCATCTGTGCATATGAATGGAGTGTATCATCTGTACATATGTATGGAGTGTATCATTTGTGTATATGTGTAGAGTGTATCATCTGTGTATATGTATAGAGTGCATATTTATAGAGTGTATCATATGTGCATATGTATGAAGTATTGTGTGCATATGTAAGGAGTGTATCATCTGTGTATATGTATAGAGTGTGTTCCTATATATGGTGGTTGTGTTCATCAACTTCCAGTAGCTCAGTGGTTACATGTCTCACCTCTCACGCCAGAGACCCGGTTCTATCCCAGACCCTGACAGCAGTGTATATGTTTGTTTAAATGTATAGGATGTATCATTTGTGTATATTTATAGAGTGTATCATGTGTGCCTATGTATGGAGTGTATATCATGTGTGTGTATATGTATGGTTAGGTTGAGTGTGTTCATCAACTCCCAATAGCCCAGTGGTTAGGTAACTCAGTTATCACGCCAGAGACCCAGGTTCTATCCTTGACCCTGATAGCAGTATGTATGGATTGTATCATGTGTGCATCTGTGTATGTGTTTGAAGTGTATCATCTGTGTATGTGTATATGTGTGAAGTGTATGTATAGAGTGTGTATATGTATCATGAGTGTGTATGTAAGGAGTGTATCATCTGTGTATATGTAAGGAGTGTATCATATGTGTGGACTGTATTTACAGAATGTATCAAGTGTGCATATGTATGGAGTGTGTATATGTATGGAGTATGTCATTTCTGTATATGTATGGAGTGTATAGTTTATGTATGTGGTGTAGCATGTGTCCATAAGTATGGAGTGTATATCATCTGTGCATTTATATGGAGTGTATCATATGTAAAGATCTGTGTATATGTATGTGTGCATATATAAGGAGTGTATCATCTGTGTATATGTATGGAGTGTATCATTTGTGTACATGTAAGGAGTGCATCATGTGTCCATATGTATGCGGTGTATATTATGTATGAAGTATATCATCTGCGCATGTATATGGAGTGTATATGTATGGAGTATATTGTTTGCAAATGTATGGTGTGTGTCATCTGTCTATATGTATAATGTGTATCATGTGTGCATATGTAAGGAGTGTATCGTTTGTATGTATGGAGTTTAGCATTTGTGTGTATGTATGAGGTGTATCATTTGTGTGTATGTATGGGGTGCATCATGTGTCCATATGTATGGAGTGTATATTATACATGGAGTATATCATCTCTGCATGTATATGGAGTGTATCGTGTGTGTATATGGAGTGTATCATCTGTGCATATGTATGGAGTGTATCATCTGTGCATATGAATGGAGTGTATCATCTGTGCATATGTATGGGGTGTATCATTTGTGTATATGTGTAGAGTGTATAATCTATGTATATGTATAGAGTGCATATTTATAGAGTGTATCATATGTGCATATGTATGAAGTGTAGCATATGTCCATATGTATGAAGGATTGTGTGCATACGTAAGGAGTGTATCATCTGTGTATATGTATGAAGTGTATCATCTCTGTATATGTGTGGAGTGTATATGTACAGACTGTGTTAATATATATGGTGGTTGTGTTCATCAACTTCCAGTAGCTCAGTGGTTACATGTCTCACCTCTCACGCCAGAAACCCGGTTCTATCCCAGACCCTGACAGCAGTGTATATGTTTGTGTAAATGTATAGAATGTATCATTTGTGTATATTTATAGAGTGTATCATGTGTGCCTATGTATGGAGTGTATATCATGTGTGTGTATATGTATGGAGTGTATCATTTGTGTAGAGAGTGTGTCGTGTGTTTATATGTAAAGTGGTTAGGTTGACTGTGTTAACCTACTCAACTTCGATATCAACTTTCGATAGCCCGGTGGTTAGGTAACTCTGCTATCATGCCAGAGACCCGGGTTCTATCCTAGACCCTAACAGCAGTATGTATGGATTGTATCATGTGTGCATATGTGTATGAAGTGTATCATCTGTGTATATGTATAGAGTGTATCATCTTCTATATGTGTGAAGTGTATGTATAGACTGTATTATGTGTATATGTATCGAATGTATCATAAATGTGTATGTAAGGAGTGTAACATATGTGTGGAGGGTATTTATAGAAAGTATCAAGTGTGCATATGTATGGAGTGTATCATCTGTGTATATGTATGGAGTATGTAATGTCTGTATATGTATGGAGTGTATAATTTGTGTTATGTATGTGGTGTATCATATGTCCATATGTATGGAGTGTATATCATCTGTGCATATATATGGAGTGTATCA
>CAIGQQ010005934.1:1945765-1967935 GCA_903798035.1 Danio albolineatus | reverse complement strand
ATATATATGGAGTGTATCATATGTAAAGATCTGTGTATATGTATGGAATGTATTTATAGAATGTATCAAGTGTGCATATGTATGGAGTGTATCTTGTGTGCATATATAAGGAGTGTATCATCTGTGTACATGTTTGAAGTGTATTATCTGTGTACATGTAGGTAGTGTATCATGTTTAACATCTGTGTATATGTATGGAGTGTATCATTTGTGTGTATGTATGGAGTGTATCATGTGTCCATATGTATGGGGTGTTTATCATGTATGAAGTATATCATCTGCGTATGTGTATGGAGTGTATATGTATGGAAGGTATCGTGTGTGCATATGTAAGGAGTGTATCATCTGTGCATATGTATGGAGTGTATCATCTGTGTATATGTATGGAGTTTATCATTTGTGTGTATTTATGTGGGGTATCATGTGTCCATATGTATAGAGTGTACCATCTGTGCATATATATGGAGTGTATCATCTGTGCATATGTATAGATTGTATCATCTGTGTATATGTACTGTATGGAGTGTATCATCTGTGCCTATGTATCGAGTGTATCATCTGTGCATATGTATGGAGTGTATCATCTGTGCATATGTATGGAGTGTATCATTTGTGTATATGTATAGGGTGTATCATTTGTGTTTATGTGTAGATTGTATATTTATAGAGTGTATCATATGTGCATATGTATGAAGTGTATTGTGTGCATATGTAAGGAGTGTATCATCTGTGTATATGTATGGAGTGTATCATCTCTGTATATGTGTGGAGTGTATATGTATAGTGTGTGTTCATATATATGATGGTTGTGTTCATCAACTTCCAGTGGCTCAGTGGTTTTATATATATATATATATATATATATATATATATATATATATATTAATTCATCCATTCATTTTCTTTTCGGCTTAGTCCCTTTATACATATGGCGTGTGGCGCCACGGTGGCCTAGTGGGTAGCACGTTCGCCTCACAGCAAGGAGGTCACTGGTTCGATTCCCGGCTGGGCCAGTTGCCATTTCTGTGTGGAGTTTGCATGTTCTCCACGTGGTTGCGTGGGTTTCCTCCACAGTCCAAAGACATGCGGTACAGGTGAATTGGGTAAGCTAAATTGTCCGTAGTGTATGTGTGTGAATGAGAATGTATAGATGTGTTTCCCAGAGATGGGTTGTGGCTGGAAGGGCATCCGCTGCGTAAAACAAATGCTGGATAAGTTGGCGGTTCATTCCACTGTGGCGACCCCGGATTAATAAAGGGACTAAGCCGAAAAGAAAATGAATGAATGAATATATATAGTGTATCATTTATGTAAATGTATAGAATTTATCATGAGTACATATGTAAGGAATGTATCATCTGTGTATATTTATAGAGTGTATGATGTGTATATGTATGGAGTGTATCATATGTGTATCATATATATATATATATATATATATATATATTGGACTGACACTGTTTCAATTTTCTATAATCTTCTATATGAAGCTGCTTTGACACAATCTACATTGTAAAAATACTATAAAAATAAAAGTAAATTGAATTTAACTGAATTTATATATTTGTATATCTGAGCCTTGGCTGGGTCAGTTCCTGTATTGGGTCAGCATTTCTGTGTGGAGTTTGCATGTTCTCCCCGTGTTGGCGTGGGTTTCCTCCAGGTGCTCTGGTTTCTCCCACAGTCCAAACACATGTGCTATAGGGGAATTGGGTAAGCTAAAATTGCCCATAGTGTATATGTATGAATGAGTGTGTATGGGTGTTTCCCAGTGATGAGTTTAGCTGGAAGAGCATCTGCTGCGCGAAACAATTGCTGGATAAGTTGTCGGCTCATTCCGCTGTGGCAAACCAAAATTAATAAAGGGACTAAGCCGAAAAGAAAATGAATGAATGTAAGAAAAAATAATAATAATAATCTTATCTAGCATCTGTTTTATGCAGTGGATGCCCTTCCAGCCGTAACCCATCTCTGAGAAACATCCACACATTCTCATTCACACACATACACTACGGACAATTTAGCCTACCCAATTCACCTGTATACTGCATATCTTTGGACTGTGGGGGAAACCGGAGCACCCGAAGGAAACCCACGCAACCACGGGGAGAACATGCAAACTCCACACAGAAATGCCAGCTGATTGAGCCGAGGCTCGAACCAGCGACCTTCTTGCTGTGAGGTGAACGTGCTACTCACTACGCCACCGTGGCGCCGTAATTAAAACTATTGTTTAGAAATTTGTTGATAAAAGTCTTCTCTCCAATAAACAGAAATTGGGGAAAAAATAAACAGGGGTGCTAATAATTCAGGGGGCTAATAATTCTGACTTCAAATATATATATATATATATATATATATATATATATATATATATATATAGAGAGAGAGAGAGAGAGAGAGAGAGAGAGAGAGAGAGAGAGAGACATCAGCTACCTGTAACTATTAATTTCCACGAAAGGAAAAAGAAATACTTTGTCAATGTAAGTCAATGGTTACAGGTTTCCAGCTTTCTTCAAAATATCGTCTTTAACAGAAGAAAAAAAAGACAAACCGGTTTGAATCAAGTAATGGTTGGGTAAATGATGGTAATTTTTACTTTTTGGGTGAACTTAAAATTTACAGGCTATTTTACAAATTTCACTATCCCCAGGCAATAACTGCATTGGATGGTAGACCCCTAGAACCTGGCAAAGTAACTGAGGCCACTCAGTCTCTGAAACTTGCTATCACTAAACATCAGCATGAGGAGACTTTCTACCTTATTGACTCTCTCGAGTATCCTGTCATTCTAGGTCATCCCTGGCTGCACAGACATAATCCCCATATCAACTGGTCTACCAGTTCCATTCTTGGTTGGAGTCCTTCTTGTCACTTTACCTGTTTAACCCAGAGCCCCTCAAGTTCCCACTGTCTATCATCAGTTTAAGGCAGTGACCAGTAAGTCCTGAGCCACCTCTATGCCACCTCACCACCCATACGACTGTGCAATTGACCTCCTCCCTGGTTCCTGTCCTCCCAGAGGCTGAGTCTTCTCCTTATCTCCCCCTGAACAGGCTGCTATGAATGCTTACAAAAAGGAGTCCCTGGCAGCTGGCATCATCCAAGCTTCCACTTCCCCTGCTGGTGCTGGCTTCTTTTTTGTGAGAAAGAAGGATAGAGGGCTTAGGCCAGGTATCGATTACCGAGGTCTCAACAAGATAACTGTTCAAAATCGATATCCCTTGCCTCTTATGGCTTCTGCTTTTGAGCTGCTGCAAGGAGCTTTCATTTTTACTAAGCTGAACCTTTGCAACGCCTACCATCTGGTGTGGATACGGCAAGTAGATGAATGGAAGACGGCCTTTAACACCCCCACAGGCCACTATGAATATCTGGTGATGCTTTTTGGGCTTACCAATGCCCCTGCCGTGTTCCAGGCACTTTTCATAAACGTCCTCCAAGACATGTTAAATATATTTGTATTTGTGTATCTGGATGATATACTAATATTTTCTAAGTCAGTGGAGGAACACGAGGGGCACGTCAGCAGGGTTCTCCAAAAACTGCTTGAAAATCATCTCTTTGTGAAGCCAGAAAAAATGCGAGTTTCATGTAGCTCAGACGAAGTTTCTTTGGTACATTGTCACCCCGGGTCACCTGGAGATGGACTCTAGTAAGATTAAGGCAGTTCTCAACTGGCCTGTTCCGACCACAGTTAAAGAGGTGCAATGGTTTGTGGGTTTTGTAAACTTCTGTAGGATGGTGGCTCCCTTGACAGCACTGACAAAGGGAGGAGTCAAGATTGACTGGGGTCCTGAAGCAGCAGGTACCTTCCAGGATCTCAAGTATCGATTCATTTCAGCTCCCATTTTCTCTCTATGACTAATCTAGAGAGATCCTTTGTGGTGGAGGTGGATGCCTCAGAATTGGGTGTGGGAGCCATCTTGTCACAGAGGAATGAGGATGGAAGATTACACCCCTGTGCTTTCATGTCACGTCGGTTGTCTGATGCTGAGCGCAACTACCATGTGGGCCTTGGAAGAGTGGTGCCATTTGCTTGAGGGTGCTCAACATCCTTTACAGACCATAAGAACCTGGAATATCTCCAGCAGGCCAAGCAACTGAACCCTCGGCAAGCTCAATGGTCTCTGTTTTTTAACAGATTTCAGTTCATCCTGACTTATAGACCCGGTTCCAAGAATCTCAAGCCAGACGCCATGTCTCCCAAGACACAGGGAAAGCCTGTTTCTTCCATTACTCCTAGTTCAAGGATTGTTGCCCCCTTTAGATGGGATCTGGAACAAGTGGTTCGTAAGGCCCAAACTAAGGAACCTGATCCAGGTAGTGGGCCGTTGGGTGCTTTTTTTATGTCCCTTTGATCAGCACAAGCCCAGGTCTTGCAGTGGGGTCATGAGTTCCCATTGACACATGAGTCCCCATTGCCACCCAGGTAGCACCTGCACTTTAGAATTCCTCCAAAGTCGCTTTTGGTGGCCTTCCAAAAGGGAAGATGTTAAAGGTTATGTGGAGGCCTGCCAAGTATGCTGCCAGGGAAAATCATCACACCAGCGACCTCAGGGGCTGCTCCATCCCTTACCTGTTCCCCACAGGCCTTGGTCACACCTCTCCCTGGACTTCATTACGGGACTTCCACCCTCCCAGGGCAACACTGTCATATTGGTGGTAGTGGACCGATTTTTATTAAGGCTGCTCGGTTCATTCACCTGCCCAAGTGAGCCATGTTTTTAGAGTATTTGGCATTCCCCAGGATGTAGTATCTAAACGAGGCCCACGATTCTTGTCCAGGTTCTGGGGGGCTTGTTGCAGACTCTTTGGGACCACTGCCAGCCTATCATCTGGGTCCCATCCTGAGCCTAATGGTCAGACAGAACGAGTTAACCAAGAATTGGAAACCACTCTGCGGTGCATGGCAGTCAATAACCCTACCCCTTGGTCTTCTTACATAATCTGGGCCGAATATGCCCACAACACCCTCAAGTCCTCAGCCACTCGACTATCCCCTTTTGAATGCCAATTTGGTTATACTCCTCCATTGTTTCCAGAGGAGGAGGTGCAGGTGGGAGTTCCCTCAGCCCAACACTTTGTTCGACGCTGTCGACAAACCTGGAGGAACCTTGTCTTTTCCCTTTCTGCCAAAGACATCCTGGACCCTGGTTTAATCCGGGAGTTTCATGCCCAGAGGCCAGGGTGTTTTGGTAGGAACGTCAGGAGCCGTTCCTAAAGGAGGGGGTGCTGTCACCATCCTGCACTTTGTCTCCATTCCCCTAGAGGTCCCCGTGTTTCCCCACTGCCTTAGTTCTTCCTCGTATGCTCTTGTTTACTTAATTTCGATCACCTGTTACTCGTTCTAGCCTGTGTATTTAAGTTGTCACTGTTTTACGGTTCATCACTCCGTTTTTGAGTCAGTCCTGGTGAGCTTGCCTTGTGTTCCCTTGATCTCCTGAGCTATGTCTAGAAAGACTGTTTTATTTTCCCTGTTGCTTGCTGCTTCATTGTCTCTTTGTTTTCTCCCCTCGTGGGGTTTTCTTTGTTTGTTCCACTGTTAATATATTTTATATACCGTATTCTGAGAAAAACCTAAGTTGAAAAACCTAAGCTACCTTCTTCTCATTTTTGAGAAGAACCTAAGTTGACTTTTTTTTTTAAATAAATGCTTGTTTTCTGGATTTCCACTTGCAGTGTTTTCATTTGGGTTCAACACAACTGCCCCTGTGGCTCAGTGGTTAAATCTCCACACCAGAGACCTGGGGTTCAAGACCCTTTTGTGACAGTTACGTGTTTTATATTCGTAGTCAATTTTGAATTAAACACTGCAAAATCGAAACCGATTGCTCCTCCACCATGACCCATTGGGGCCCAGGTAATACAAGTGTTTCTGTTGAAAATAACTGCAAATATGCAGATTTTATAACAATCTATCGACACCTTCTGTTTTCACTCTGCACAGCTGTGGTTTGATGATTAAATGAACAATGAATTGAAAACGGAGCGGCAGAAATCCGCCACCGTTTTCATATCAAAATTAAAGGGAACTGAGGCGATTAATTTAGTAGTGCACAGTTCATGAGCTAATTGCAAAACTTTTAGGGGGCTAAATAAAAATATAGGGGTCTAAAGTGATGCTCATGCTGTTATATAAGTGTACCTAAATGTTTCAGCGAGACACCATTCAGTTGACTTGTCATGGACTTAGGGTTAGGGTTACTCTAACAAAATTTTCTCACAGCTGCTGCGGTCGTTAGGGGGTGGGGAAAGGCGTAAGTTAAACAAAACTGCACCAACTGCAACAAATTAAGATGCGAGTTTAAAAAACATTTGGTTTACAGTTAAAAGGGGAAGTCTCTTCAGCACAACAAGTGATCACCACGAGTTGATCACCAGAAGTCGTAATACCCAAACAGCTCAGGGCTCGACAATAAGGACTGCCCAATGGCCCGGGGCCAGCGTGCGAGATGCTTGGGACAGTAAACAAGATGGTAACTGGCCCAATCAGGCCAGTGCTGCCTTGTCACTAAAGTTTAATTAGCTTGCGATATTTATTTGGTATTAGTGTTTGTCAATTGCATGCAAATATACAGTTGTAGAATCGAGAAACAGGTTGTACTTTTAAGCCTTTAAATGCCTTCTCTGTGATGTAACCACCACTTTTCGGTTTCTCTTGTCTGATTGGATGTTGTAAGCACGCTTTTTTCCGTAACCTGGTAACAGCCATAACAGAGAAGAAACAAAAAAATGGCGGTATCATCAAATTATGAGACTAAAAAAAACATATGTTTTTAACATCTTGGAAGCAGACATTTACGTGGATGCAACATGACAAAAAAAAATGAAGTTATGTTCTGCCCAGTTTGCCATCAGTTTCCAGGTAAAGCAGACAAGTCTGGAGCCTTTTTAGTGGGAACAAGCTATTACCGTAAGCAAACCCTCGAAGCGCATGACAAAAGCTGACAGCACATTGCGTGCCTGGTGTCTAAAAGGGTTAAGGAGAACCCTTCATCTGCTCCACTGAACTTGATCGCAAAACATATGAATGACAAGCACATTGAGAAACTGATCAACACGGCATATCATATCATCTAGAATGAACAGCCCTTCCTGTCATTCGAACGGTGTAATGATTTGTTAAAGAAAAATGGAGTTGATATGGGATCTCAGTACCACACTGATGTTGCATGTCGGAGGTAAGCAATATAAGCATGTATAATTTTTTCTATGTTTATTTTTTATGTTAAAAGAACCATAACCCTACCGAACTGTTCTTAGAACGATATGGCACGATAGTGGAAAAGCGGCCCCAGGGCCTAATGTGTTCTCAAGTAAATGATAATAATAGTTATTAAAAATAATAATAATTATTATTATTAGCCTATTATTATTGTTGTTGTTGTTGTTATTATTAATATTTAGGCCTATACAGTAGTTCTGAAACAAGCTTTGCTCAGCATCAGGTGCACAGCAGCAAGACGTTTGACAGCAAACTATAGAAATATTATAAGTAGGATTTTTTTCTTTTCTTAATAAATAACCTACTGTAAATTATAACCATCAACGATTTATATGTGAGATTAAAATACTGTTAGCTAAGTGGTTCTATGTTTTAGAACACTGTTTGTTTTTGTTTTTTTCTCAAAAGTTGTTGCTCCATCCCGTTTAGAGCGTTTTACATTATAACTAACGTGGTTCAAATGATGGATCTGCTACAGAGAAACTAGTTTTGGAGAAACACTCAATGCTATACATCATTCTTTTCCCAAATGATGCATCGTCCAATGATAGTTCAGCCGCGAGTTACGTTGTTGTTTGGGAAAGCACCCCAGGTTTGTTCAATAAAAAAATAATCAGAGAAGCCTGTATTAATCTTTTTTCTGTTAGTGACAAAATCATCCATTGCGCCAGAGAAACAATACAATACTAGAGATACATAATATGTAGTTGTTAAAAAAAATTATTATGAATTAATGTATTTTTATTATAGCACCACCTAGCATCCAACCTTTGGCAAGTTTAGTTTGCACTGTTATTTCATTGATTGACATTTTACAAAATTACCAATAATTACAAATATACTTGTCAGCTAAGTGAACCATCTTTTTGTTAAATAATTTAGAACTTCAATAAAATATCTGCACACTTTTTGTACTGCTCTTTTTGCTTGCATAACACTTTGAATGTTGCACATTTATTAACATTTTAAAAATATTTAAATCAACCTGGACAATCAACCTAGACAGACTGTTGTGCATAAATTTAGTTGCATCACAATTGTAATTTTTTAATTAAAAGTATAGAGTTGTTTGGCTCTTGACACGTTATTTAAAATATGTAGCTCAGAAATAGCTATTAATTTGTTTTGTTTGTTTTTCGTGGGGACAGTGAAAATTTTAGCAGGGAAAGTAAAAATCTAAACCACTGGCCCAATCGGGCCAGTACAAAAAATCCTTAGCGTTGAACACTGCAGCTATTGGAAAAAAGTAAGCATACGGAGTATACGTGCGTATAGCAAGGACTACACCACTGAGCCAAACACACCTGAGCATGTATTGCAGTGCAATGACCCTCTAGGGAAAAATTGGAGAAACTCTGATTTTGGGAATCAACAAGGTGGAGGGAAGTTAGTGATTGAATGGCATAAATTTTAGACTGCATTCCAAATGGGATATGTATATATATCGCCCTCTGAAGGGGACTTCGGAGTGAAAAAAATCATGGCCACCATATCGAGAGTGCTGAAAAACATAACAAAAAAAAAAAAAAAAACTCATAGACACTTCAGGCCATGATCCTTTGATTGTTGTTTGGTGTCACACACTGCACTCAGTTTGGAAGGTCTCATCCATTTGCTCTAATCCCTTCAGAGGGACTGTCCGAAGGGATTATTGCAAAGGGATGAGTCCTTCAGAATGGATGATGTGATGTTAGCCATTCAATCGATTCTGACTCTTGGCAATCCAATGGGCTAAGTGCTCTCCTTGCTTCCCAATCCCATGCTGCTTTTTTTAGTTGTTCCATTTTGAACCCAGTGTCTTCGTTGATGGCCTGGTCGTTCTTTTGCCTCTGACCATGCCAAGCATGATTGTTTTTTTCCAATGAACTGGAATGCAGTTCATGCACAAAGTATGGTAACCTAAGTTTTCTGATTTTTCCTTCTATTGGCATGTCCAGCTAGATATGTTCTAGCGCTTCTTTGTTCGTTTTTTTTTTTTTTTTTTTTGCAGTCCATGTAATCTATAGGAGTCTCCGCAAGCACCAGAGCTCAAACAAATCAATTTTATTTTCATCTATCTTTTATACTGTCCAGCTTTCAAACGCTTACATAAATATGGGAAATATAATCACCTGGACCAGTTACATTTTATGCAGAGAGTGATGTTTTGCTTTTAAATAGATGATTCATAGATAGCATTGCATTTCACCCCATAGCTACATGCCTTTTGATTTCTGAACAGCAATTGACTTGAGAACCCAAAAAAAGAGAATTCTTAAACACATTCTATTTCATCACCCTCAAGTAAGATATTAATTGGTCTTGGTCTTAGATATCTTGGTCTTCTTGACATTAAAGGGGTGATCCACTATGATATCATATTTTAAACTTTAGTTGATGTGTAATGTAGATGTGTGAACAAACAACATCTCCGAATGAAATATGCTCAAAGTTCAATGCAAACAGAGACATTGTCTTTTACAGATTTAGCTTAGCGAAGCCTACAGCTAACGATAGGGACTTCGTTAAAAGTTTCGTTTTCGTTGGGGAAAAATAATACATCTGGGTTAGTGAGATCATAAATCTTCAGGTTACACGCATGCACCACGCACAGCGAAAGGGCCTGGCCAGTGGAGCTGTAATGTTACAGCAGAGAAAGTTAAAATGCTGTCCAAACGCTGCTATTTCCACAGAGCTTGCCTCTGTTTCTGTATTTGGGCTTCTAAACGACACGACACAAAAAAAGAAGCGCTTAAAAAATTATTTTAATTCTTTTTCAGAGAATTATAAAAAATATATAGCTAGAATTTGACAAAACAGAACTTCCAGAATCTCTCTAACTCTAGTGTCTAGTGTTAAAGAGCCCCTATTATGGGTTTTTGAAAATGAGCTTGTATGCAGTGTGTCACACAGCTCTAAGTGAAGTGAAATGTCCAGCTAAGGCTTAAATCTGAAAGTGCACAGTGTTTAAAACTATTGATTCATCTATAAAAGAGTCGACTCATAGTTCCTCAAACGAGTCGCCGTGCTTACGAGTCTTTAGCCGTTTCGGCATGTTGTGAACACGAAACATTAAGCCCCACCCATTTATGCGCGCGCAGATTCGAAACCCCCAATCCTGCCCACAAACAACAGCGGTGCAAAAAAGTTGCCAGATCAGGCGGTTTTAAATTTGATTGTGCAGGTAAAACCTTTTGGACAGGGTTTGGGCTGAAATTAGTCAGCTACATCTGGCAACACAGTGAAGAGCACTGTGCTTAGCTGGATATTGGAAGTGTGCAGAGATCCCAGAGATGAGACTTAGTTGTTAGTAGTTTCTGCAGAAATACCCAGCCATGTGCTGTTCCCCCTCCGAGGAGTGCTTACAACGGAGGATTCGGAGCACCAGGACATTTCCCTGGCCTGCTATCCAGCAAGTGTGAGTAAGTGCGATTAAAACGGTCGCCTCATTGTTTTCTCTAGCTTGTAAATGATGCATTTAACTGTGTTTTGTAACTTGTAACCACTTGTAGTGTCTCTGGTTAACTTGTATTCTCATATCGCGTCTAAAAGCACGTTGTAAACGCGACGCGTGCCGCTTTGTTTACGAATTAAAATGCGTTTGAGCGAGTTCCTCTGCTGTTTGTCATTTCTATGGCCACCATGAGCTCTGGTACACATGTGCGGCGGTGCTGTTTTATAATGGTTTAGCTTTTGCCGCTGTGTGCACTAATACTGCATGTATGTCGCTGTTTTTACTTCTGGTTAAGAATTAGAGTGATATGCTGGGAGATCTGGGGTTAGTTTTGGGGGTGAGGTGTCTGAAATACGGGTGACTCCCGATAAAAACGAGTGTTAGCAGATTAGCTCACGCACACGCTATGACTACTTCAATATTGATAAGCCGTGGTGGGCATTATCTCACGCTAAACGCTGTCGACCAATCGCAACAGACTGGGTCATCGGTCCAATCAGCGCAGTTTAGCATCGCGCTAAGGAGGGGTTTTGGAACAAATGAATCCCTGAACGATTCATATAGGGGTCGCTGGGATAATTAGGTAAAAATAAATGCATATTATAAGACAATGAAAGTGTTTTTTGACCATGCAATCAGATCAGCCTGCTGTTGGAGACCCCCAAAACCAAAATATGACCCTTTTCAATGTATAATATGGGCTCTTTAACAGTATGTTGTAGCAAGGATGTAAACAAGGATGTAAGCAATGGGAAATGCTGTTTGGCACTGTTAACAAATTAGCTACAAATTCATATTTATCCGTCAAACTGCTGTAAACACATACAATCTTCAGTGTCTCTCTGTGTGGATGCTTTCCATGTGTTCTACATCTCAAATAACAAACTTGCCTTGCATATTTGAACACTTTATATTACTTGCCCAGGCTTATGACCCGGATATATATGAAAGACACTTGTCAGTTTTTATTTTAGAGAGCAGGCGTGAGGTTCAGCTGTGACCTCTTCATTTTCTGTCTGATTCAGGCTGAAACGGATACAGCTACTGTACACTCACTGACAGTATTTACACAACATCAAAGCGCATGCTAGTAGAGGTGTGACGCTTCCTGGTGACAAGGAGCCAATCTATGAATTACAGCACATTATGTTAGCTGCGCAATCGGAGCCTCTTGAGGACGGGCTTTCGGAGAAACTAGGAAATATGATGGTTGTTTTCAAGAGTAGCAATGTATACTCATAGATATATAGAATGATAATGTGATTCTTTACATTTGAAGCATGGACACATATTACTTTACAACCCATAAACACAACCAAACCTTAAAAATACCACCCCTTTAAGGAAACGGCCAAGTTTTTCGCTTTCTGTTTTAATCCATCTGGTAAAATGTGTATACCATCTTCTGTTTTAGAAAGTACAATTGTATCATCCACGTACCAAAGGTTGTTGATATTGCAGCCAATCCTTTCTGCAAATAGGTTAAACAAGAATGCAGACAGAATGCAGCCTTGCCTCACACCCTTCTCAGTTTTTGTTGAACCATTTTGTTGCTCCACATTAAGCCCTAACTGTCACTTCTTGATAATTGTATAATGATCTAATCAACTTTACTAAATGGGGTGTAACTCCAATTTTGCCAAGTATATTCCAAAGGTTATTGTCATCAATTCCTAAAATCAGTAAAGCATCACATGTAAAGACTTTTTTTTTGTATTCTCTGCATTTTTCATCATTCAACGCATGTTTGCAATAAGACCTCAGGTGCCACGGCCTCTTCTGAACCCTGCTTGCACATCAGGTAGTGCTACCTCAACGATTGCATATGGAATGAGAGCAATAGTGCAAATAATTGGAGCTGTTCTTAGCTTTGCCTCTTTTTGGTATTGGCATAAAAATTTACCTTCTTCACTCACTTGCATATCTTGCATATCAAATTGGCAACAACTGCTGGAAGAATGTCCTTTAACAGTTCTGCTGGAATGGTATCTATACCTGGGACTTTGCTATTGAACAGTGGGTTTGTTGCCTAGATTATTTCCTCCATGAGAATGTCTGGTTTCAGGTTCCAAACTGACCTCTTATTCTACCTTGATCTATCACCTTCTGGTTCAGACTTGTTGCTAGCGTACAGTTCATCTCTGTATTTGAGCCATCGGTTTCAAATGCTAAATTGATCTGTCAGTTCTCTGCCTTCTATGTTCTTAATGGTACCTCTCCAGGCAGAGAAGGGTGTGCATGTCTTCCTTGCTAGTGCAAAAGCTTCCCTGGTAAAACTCTTTATAAAATGATCTTGTGGTTCTTTGCATCGCCATTCGCAATGTGTTTTCCTTTCCTTATGTGTGGTGAGTGCCATATGCTTTGGATGCTCAGAAATACACATTAAATGTGCTTCATAAATGCATTATTTCATTCATGTCAATGTATAAATGCACTGAGTTAGGGCCCTGTAATTGGCTGATTAGATTTTTGATTAAACAACAGGTGTATTTAACACATTTATTTGATGAGACAGTGCTGTATAGTGTTAGTTTCATGGGCTGCATGAAAATACATTGTCCAAGGAGGAATAAGCAGCACAGGAGAAACAGCACAGTCAGTGATTATTAGTTTGAAGTGCAACATCTATAAATGTAGTCAAGTCAGATCTGAACTATAATTGAGAGGCAACAACAGAGAGAAATGGATGGGCTTTTAAGGGCTCCCCAAGAGCTTAATTACAGTTGTTGTGTGATGATGTATTGAGCTAGTCATATGGGCCTGTGCTTCAGAAAGTGATTTAAGTGCTTTAAGCCTAATCTATAAAGCCGTTTTTTGCTTGTAAATAGTATATATGACGGGTTCCCAAGTGCAGTTCTTGAGACCCACATCCCTGCACATCTTATATTTGTATCTTCCTTATTTAAACATACAAAATATGCAGAATGGTGAGTCCCTAGCTGGGAAACAATGACATAAAAACAGCTTTTACTACAGTTATTACAGTTAATTATTACAGTTTGTTCATTTATTTATTTATTTACTTACTTACTTACACTAGTTGAAAAAACATTGACCTGCAGTATTTTTTATTCAGTTGCTACTTACTGAAATGTTTATACTTATAGAGCAAGTCTCTCGCATATAATGCCAGCTATGATAATTCTATATTAATTTGTGTAAAAATATTAGGGTTTGATCTGTAATTAAAGATGACCTTAGTCCTTAATATATTATTGAACAGTACTCTGGCAGAAAAATGAAGAATTGAACATGAATCTTCCAGGTAAAAAATGTTTAAATAAGTCCTCCTCACCCATGAAATATGCAACGGTCTTGCACATCGCAGCTCCAAAGATGAAGTCCTCCAGCAGGCTGGGGATGAGATTAAAGGGTATGCAGAAGATGGCCATCATGAGATCACTAACGGCCAGAGAGAGCAGGAACGAGTTGGTGACGGTCCGCATTCTCTTGTTTAAAATCAGGACCACAATGATCAGAAGGTTCCCAAACACACTCAGGAGAAAGACAAGTGAGTAAAGAATAATCCTCACCGAGTCCATTTCTGAAGAGAGAGAAAAATCCATTTTGGTCAAGGCAATCAATACATTATCTCATGACACCTTTAATAAAGAAGTAAACTACATTTTCAAAGGGGGAATGTTTAAAACATCTTTTGAAACATGTTTACATGTCTTTTACTGCACAAGCTGATGAGTGGTATTTTATATGTTGTGTAATTATGGGTTATGAGAAATGAATGCGGGGGTGTCTGTTTACATGGCTTCATCTCCTCATCAAGAAAGAAATGATGGAAATGGTTGTAGAAAAAAAGCCCATTTTTTGATTTCAGATGAGGAATCTGTAAAGTAATCACACTCCCAGGTAGGTGGCTGTCTGTGAATTCCTCGCCTCAGCTTTGAACAATCAATTCACCATCACCGTCACACACTTCAAAGTAATCTCAATGCATTTTTCACCACCTAGCATGGTGATATTGATAATCATTCCTGTTTCTGATCTTAGTTAATTTCTCATACTCTTGAAGTAAGCCACGTCATCTATAACACTTTACTCAGACCAGATGAAAATGAAGCAAATATATTTAATGAACCTTTTTTTTAATTGCCAATAACTTCAAAATCTTTTCAAACTTACCTTGTTAGCACCATGCATTCATACAAGAATAAGCTGTTGAGGCATTTGCTAAAATTCAGTGCTCAATGTTGTTCAGCTTTTGCATGTGAGGAAGAAGCTGATAAAATATGCAACATTTTAATTTCATTAAAAAAAATTAAGAAGCAATTGAATTTAAATCTGTAACTTTAAAGAATTGTTTGTAAATGTATTTCTGCTAAAAGTGATAATATATATAAAAATGGTGACTTATCTATCCACATATTTTCATACTGCACAATTCTAACATTAGGACATTTTCCTTATACTGTAAATGTGATTTATGATTATTCTTCATTTTAACCTTTAATTCTTTGTTGCTGAAGTTTGTTTTGTAGAAACCCTTTTTCAGTGCTGTCAATATGTAGTCTCCATTTACTGAGCAGTTGAAATTCTATTGGCCTGGAATATTGGCTTGTCTTGATATATGTAATCTTAGTATCCTTAGTCTAATATGTACAATGCATGCTTTCTATTATTGTTTATTATTAATTTTTAAGACAACATCCTACTTCAAACAACATTAAAATGTAGATAGATAGATAGATAGATAGATAGATAGATAGATAGATAGATAGATAGATAGATAGATAGATAGATAGATAGATAGATAGATAGATAGATAGATAGATAGAATATGCACAAATATATATATGTATTTTGTGACAGAAAATAATAAACAGCTTAACAAAATTGATTTGCATTATATCATTCTGTTCTTTGCTCCTTTTTTTTTTTGGAGATGTTTCATAACGGAGTTCATAAACCGAGCCCTTTTGTCCCTGGGCATAAACAGGTGAAATTATGACTATACAGTGGAAACGTCAAGAAAGCATAAAATTGACATTTGTGAAGTTATGGCTGCCTTCTCAGTCAGTCACAGTCAGTGGTGTCAGCAACACTACAGTTACAGTTAATACAGTGTCATCCAAATGGCACAGTGTATTGCTCATTCTAATGTTCAGTGTCAGTCCATGTGTAGTGTCATGGCTGAAACTATTGTGACAGCTACTTGTTTTTTATGTTCCCCTGACAGCTCCTCTGTTCATTTGCTCTGCTAGGAGCAGTACCTGCTCTCACGGGAACAGTACCTACAGTACCAAGTATGTCTCATCAAGCATGTCAGATTTGCTTCAAATCAAATTAAATATGAACTACTGAGTTACAAGCCACAAAGAACTCAAACCAATATAAATGTGGGTATTTACGGTCAGCCATTTTGCTTGGTCTTGTTCCAAGGTTGGTGACAAAATTTATTTTATTTTATTGGGTTTTTTCTTTTCTTTGTATCTTTGTATGACCATGTGGCTTTGAGTTGTTTTGGGTCATGCATTGTTTTGTTCATGCAGTGTGTTCTGTGTCTGGGTCATGAGGTCTGGATTCTATCCCATCTCTATTTTCAAATCTGCTTTTAGTAAAATGGTTGTGCACAACCTCACAGGACACCTCTTGTCTAATCGTGTGTGTAATTATTTTTGAGCACATGGTTTTGGATTGTGTTCATGGACACGTGCTCTTGTATTGTCATTTGGTGTCAGCATGGTGTTAGTCAGTTTGTGCCATGTGCTCTGATTTGTTTAAATCAACCCAGTCAACTGCCTCATTGTTTTTCACGACATTGAAGTCATCCTCTGAAATTAATATTTACAACTTGGCAACTCATAATTACAACATCTTATATGTAAAGGCTAATGTACCTCCAAGTGGTTGTTATGACAGATTATAACATAGCTGTCTGGAATACTTGATTTTGATCGTTTAGACACAATGTTCTTAGGTTTGTCATTCCAAGATAACAACGACTCAATGCAGATATTCAAATCATCTTGACTGTCAGTGAACCAGTTGACATCTATATACGCTCAAAACAAATATGTTTGCTGTTTGCTACTTATTTTAAATGAGCTGAAACAATGCAATTCTTGAGTTTTTTTATGGGGGAGGGGGGGGGCTAAATTAACCTAATTCCATCATATTGTCCCAACACAAGCCGATTGTGTGGAGCAGAACTTTTACAGTGTATACTTGTGTATACTAGTGTTTTCAACTGTTTGGCACCTTCTTGTGACTGAATAATACATAGGTTAGTGTGTGCTCCTTTCAGCCATTTTCATTTCCCTTGGCCTTTAATTAAACAATTAATAAATTATACAGCTGAGAAAAATGTTTTATCTAATTTTTTACATTTTGTGCCAAGTAGCCATGTGACAAACTGGATAAAGTACATCCAGGTAATTGTTTTCACAAAATATAACCATTCAGTCTTATCTAACAGCCAACTGCTGAAAAGCCTGTCTGGATTTATTCTGTGATGAAAACCACCTGGATGTACTTTATCCCTTACATAATTTTTGTATAAGCCTGAAAGGCTTCATTCTTAGAAAACAAAGGCCTAGATTTACGTTATCCTGCTTTTTACATGGCAACTTGTTGCAAAACAACACTGTTCTCTATTTAAATTTCTTTCTGAAGTTTATTGAATGAATCTGAAACCTGACTTTTAGAAGCAGAGGACAGTTCTTGCAGTAGAAACCAAATACAAGCAATTCTATTTTGTATTTGTATTGCAAAAATGCTCATTATACAAATGTGAAAATCTGATGCTGTCCCCACCTTTGAGGGAGTACTCACACTATGTACAGTTGCCTTGAACCGGGCCAAAGCACGCTTGTCCCCCCTCCCATCTACCCCGATAGCCCGCACTCACATTGCATTCGGGCCTCAGCACACTTACGTCAATTCAGTTTAAGAAGCATTTTAGAAGTTACACGCAGTCAAATATTTCGCCGAACAGATCAGCCACCTTTGACACTCATAAACAATCATAAAGTCCTCGTGCTGCAGGAACTAGGAGGTTTGCTGAAGGTGCAGTGAGGGATTTGCATCTTTAATATTCTACGACAGTTTGCGTTCATTAAACAGTAAGAATGATTGGTAAATCCAAATGGAACAGTCCCGTAAAAGTTACGTCTTCTCTTCACTACAAGCTTACCGTGCCAAAGCACAAGTGAACCATGCTCACTGTGCCTGAGCCCGATTCAGAGCACTCACACTCCTCAAACAATCCGGGAAACAGGCCTAGGCACAGTTCGGGGAGCATAGTGTGAGTACGCCCTGAAATGTGGGCAAGAGAACATGGAAATATGTTACACTTAGAAGAACTGAGATTCACGCTAAGTGACAAATTGTCCATTTTTAACAAGATTTGGGAACCATTCATATTATTTGTGCAGATAGACTGAACTGATATAGACATTTGCATGTTAATTTATTTATTCATTTTATTTCATTATTTATTTTAAAAAGATCTCATGATTTTATAATATCTCTTTTGGTTTCATTGTCCATTTGCACCTTGCTTCAATTTTTATAATTTGTCCCAGGCAGTTTCATATTATGATTGTAAATGTTATTCATGCATAATATGCCTTTTATTTTATTTTTTAAGAACCTTCCCCAAACGTTTTGATCAATGTTAGATCAGGGTTTTTCAGTTCCTTTATGTAGTAAGCTAAATTCACTGTGATAAAGTACTTCCAAAAGAACTTTGAAATGTGGTCCATCTCTTTCTTCTAAGGATTTAGGCTGTACTGTAATGAAAATGAAAATAAAGAGTTTAAAATAACAACAATGTTGTTTTCTTTATTAATTCTTTAATTAAATGCAAAGATGACAGAAACTAAAATGGTTGAATGGAGCATAACTAACTAATATTAAGCAATAACCTCGTATTCAGTAACAAGATGGTGTCAAACAGTCATAAACAGCAGCGTGACAGACAAGTATATAAATATGGACATGAACATACATTCACTGACGGTCAAGATGATTCGAAGTATCAAAATGAGCCTGTGTTATTAATTTCAGTGACTCTTGTCAAAGAAAAAACATACCATAGAATGTTGCAACTGACCAATCAGAAAATACATAGTATTCAACATAATGCTTTTTCTGTGATTTCAAAGTGCTGTAAATGTAATAATGTTATATTCTACTGTAACTGTACAAAGAGGTTGCATTTTTTTAGCTTGATATTATATATTGCAAACATTTGTTCAACAAACTGACCATCAACACAGATGCTTCATCCATTGAATCTGACATGATTTCTCAAAGACATGCCCTTACTCACAGCTTAAAGAAAATCCAGAATCTACTCATAATTAGTAAATGTGATCTTTCTTATATGAAATAAATTCACCAGTAATTTACTCCCTTATTCTCACCTAGTATACTAGTATACCGTCGTATACTATTTATCTACCTCTATTTATTTCTCTTTCTTTCCCTATTGATTTTCTCAATGTTTTGTTGTGGTTGTTTATTTATTGTTGCGGTGGTTTTGTTGCCTGGGTTGTCTTGCTATAGTGTGTGTTGTCTTGCCACAGTCTGTAAAAGCCCATCTGCACTGTGTGATTGAAATCCTGCCCTTTCCTAAACTAACATTGGACATGGGGCATTAATCTTGGTGTGAACAAAGTTTGAATAATACTTCTCCTGCTTGTCCCTGCAAGCGCTGATGCATGCATTTCAATAATGCATCTATATGTTTTATTCATTGGTCAGTTCAGCTGCTTTCATCATGAATTCTGCTTAGACTGAAATTATCTACAGGCATTGCTTGTGCCAGAGTTAAGAATGGGTCCTTATTCATTTGATAAATAAATTAAAATTAGTAAATGGGAGTCATCTGCAAGTCTGTGATTTTTAGAATGTCACATAATTAGGCTGGGTAAAAGGATTTGCTGTAATTCAAAGTCAATTAAAAATTAAAGCCATTTTATTCGGGCACAGTGCCAACGTGTAATGTTGGGAGCCTCTGTTCAGTTTCAGTGCCAGAGACAGGAACACAGTGTAAGCATCCAACCATTACAGGAATACAGTTAGAAAAGTATTTTTTCTTACTTAATAAAAAATGAACTTGTTGTCTCTCTCTCTCTCTCTCTCTCTCTCTCTCTCTCTCTCTCCACTAAAGCAAGCACCATAAAACTTAATAACTGTCCAAAGCAACACTTCTTCATTTAACCTGTCTGAATTATTTGCTTGTTCACTAAAACCACAATATCCTGTTCAGCCAATGCATTCTTCTCAGTGCAGAACATGAACAGATTAACACACAACATCTTAATTAGTCAACATTTCAGTCTTGAATATGAGCTTTAACATGGTTCCTTATAATCCTCTAACCCAGTGGTCGGGAACCTATGGCTCGCAAGCCACATGTGGCTCTTTGACCAAAAATATGTGGCTCTCCAGCTGTCCCCCTTTAATAAAATTCTACAGTTAAAAAAATGATAATCAGGAAATCAGTTTCCAACTGAAAATACAATTACAATTGCCTTGCTGTAATTTTTTGCTGGAGAAAGAATAAAAACTCACAGACAAATGTTGTGAGCGCAGTATTACAAGTCGAGAACGTATTCTTCCAACACGAGTGAGCGAATCTCTTTGCTCGCGCGCCAATTTCCTTTGTTCGTGGACAAAACTGCTCGTGAGCTCTCAAATATACGGTACTCTCGTGCATGTTTTTTTTGCGCGCCCTCAAATATACATTGCTCCCAAGCAGATTTTCTTGCATGCTCTCAAATATGCGCTGCTCACGCACAAGTTTTCTTGCGCTGTCTCAATACACTGCTCGCTCAGTAAGACGATATGCATACTCACAATTTGTGTTTTGTTTTCCTTCTTCCTTTCGTGCTTTTTGATATGATTTATATTGTTACACTATTTATTAACAAAAACCAAAATACTAAAAAATAGACCTACATAATACATTTAAAATCTAATAAACTATAACAATTTTGGCTGTGTTATAGGATGAGATATTTCATGTTTCAAATACTTATAGACACAGAGAATAGAAGTTGTATGTAAAGAATACATTAGACAGATTTTACAACATACAATAGAAAATGTATAAAAGAGCTATATGATCAATGTAGGCTTCTTGGCATTGGTCAGGGGCCCCAAATTCCCGGGGGTCCTAAGCGGCTGCTTAGCTTGCTTTCTGGTTGAGAAAGAAACAATGCCCTGCTCATGACATTTGTCAGTGAAATAATGCTATAGACGTTTCTAACAATGCATGTGTCCTGCGCTGTGAATAGACTTACGATTCCGCGCGCGCATGTAAATTCAAACAACATTCATAAGTGGTGATGATGGCAAAAAGATATTCTGAGGAACATCGAAAGTTTTGTGAAAGCTCTGCTGCTCTGCTCTGTTTGATTTGCACAAGACACATTTTCTCTTGTAAAAAATCTAATGTTAAGAGACACTTTAAAACCCACCATGCAGCTTTTGCAGCAAAGTGAAAGCCAAAAGGTGTGCGAGGAGCTCCAACATAAACTGCAAACAGGACAAAAACAGCAGGGGCAGGACAGGAGTTTGGAAAAGGGCATCTGGGAGTTTGAGTGCTGCGAGCTTTGCTTGGCTCATTGGAGATCACAAGACAAAGGAAACCTTTCTTAAATGGTGAGTACTGTAAGTCGTGTATGCTATGTATGGCAAATGAACTGTTCGCGGCAGTGCTAAATTTGAGTCGTATCTTGTGCCGGAAAATGTCAGATATTCGTGTTTTGCGTTCCAGTATTTATTTAAATTGATCTGGCATTAACTTGTGCTTAGTGAATGCCTGCATGTGTTTGTGTGTGAGAGAGAATGTGAATGAGTCTGAGTGTAAAACAGCGTGCAAAGCTTAGCTGTGTCGAGTTTGTGTGTGCGCACACATAAAGGTAATCAATTTTGACCAATCAGCTTTCTTGAGTTTACAATCACTCTCATTGGTTGGTGATTATTGTTTCGTGCGCAGTGAGTAGAGAAAATAAATTATGGTATAGTGGCCTCACTAAATAACATCTGTATTTTCAAAATGCCAGAGGCAGTCAAGCGTATATATTCATTCATTCATTCACTTTCTTTTCGGCTTAGTCCCTTTATTAATCCGGGGTCGCCACAGCGGAATGAACCGCCAACTTATCCGGCATTTGTTTTTACGCAGCGGATGCCCTTCCAGCCACACGTATATATATATATATATATATAAATTTATATTAACCCATGAGTAAATCTGATATTGAGCCTGATCAAGAGAAGAAGAAACTGCATGACTGGATCAGGAGATAGAAGCAAAGCAATCTCAAGTCAGCCAGAAAACATAACATAAGCGATAACTGGGCTCATCTTGAAGTTTAGACAGAGTGTGTCATTTTTGCTGGGCACTTAATAATGAAGTGAACTTAGTGTCAGTGGTGTTAGTAAACTGAATGGTGATGTTTCATGCATTTTTCGTGATAATCGCTGAGTAACGTCATGTTCCGGTCTGTTACCCGTATGATCATGCTACCAACACTATATA
>CAIGQQ010005934.1:1931589-1941629 GCA_903798035.1 Danio albolineatus | reverse complement strand
GTGTGTGTGTGTGTGTGTGTGTGTGTGTGTGTGTGTGTGTGTGCATGAGAGGAAGGTATTCGTTGATTCAGATGGCCTGATATACTGAAGAATTTTTTGCATTGTTGTTATTAAAAATTTTTTGCAATTGTGCAGTATATGTGGTTACACTTAATTCAAGTCATTCTTATGAGAATGCCAAATCAGCATGTCACTGTGAAAATCGCCGCTAAGAAAAAATGTGTCATGCTTTTTTTTCTTCTTTTACTTAATGGTCATTTATGTTGCTTAAAAATAGTATTTTATTAGACCACTCTTGAATTTCTGAATGGCTAGAGACAGAGAAAGATGCTTTTTGCAGCCAGATGGTTTAGTTACATCATCTACCAAACAGGACCATGTTACACAGCAACACCTTGAACCCTTGGGCATAACCCAGAGCCCTATTTCTCCACTCTGTATATATAATTAGTTTGTTCCAGTCCTATAATTGCTAAGTCTGATTACTATATATACACACACATTAATCAGGCATAGCAATTATAGGATTGGAAGGAACTAATGTGCATTCGGATGATTCTACTGAATACCGATGATCTAATGTGTGTTTATACAGTATGCAATAAATGGCCCATACACTTATTTCAAGTATAAAATGCTGACAACCCCAATCAAGGGCTTTAAATTTGTTATAAATTTAATCTAAAACTTGATAGATAAAATATGGTTTGTCCACATTTTAAAGACATTTGGACTAGAATAACAAAATTTGTATAATCCAGTTTTTAAATAACCAATTTTTTAAGTCTATTTGCTTGATGAAATGCAATTCCTTACGAAAGTTTAAAGAACTGGAAGCGGTTTTATACATTTTTGTATAAATACTGTAAATACTGGCAGCACGGTGGTGCAGTGGGTAGCGCTCTCGCCTCTCGCAAGAAGGTCGCTGGTTCGAGCCTCGGCTGGGTCAGCTGGCATTTCTGTGTGGAGTTTGCATGTTCACCCCGTGTTCGCGTGGGTTTCCTCCGGGTGCTCCGGTTTCCCCCACAAGTCATAAGACATGTAGTATAGATGAATTGGGTAGGCTAAATTGTCCGTAGTGTATGTATGTGTGTGAATGGTAGTATGTGTATTTCCCAGTGATGGGTTGCAGCTGGAAGGGCATCCGCTGCATAAAACATGCTGGATAATTTGGTGGTTCATTCTGCTCTGGCGACCCCAGATTAATAAAGGGACTAAACTGAAAAGAAAATGAATGAATGAACACTGTAAATACTGTATCTACTTGTTCATGTAAAACTGCTCTACACTTAATTATGCCATAATGCCAGCTTTCTTCTTTCACACCATAAGTTAACATGTCAGGTTAACATGTCTCACAAATGAGATAAAGCTAGATCATCTCACCATCTTTTTCAAAGAGAAGAAACATCTGATTGATGAGTCACAAATCTGTGGAGCCATTAAATTCGTGGATCCATAATCAGAAGAAACGATTGTCTAAATTACAGAAGCAGTTTGCTAATCAGAGGTAAGAAACTTGCTAGAGTGTTTTTGCATAAAAATGAAATAAAATGGGGTTCATCTATTCCCAACTGAAAGGTTTTATTAGTTCATCAATGTCAAATTGGATTTCTTATATTACAAAAATGAACAGATGAAATTGTTGTACCACGGGTGTCCTTGCAGGCAAATTAATTTTGAGGAAATGGATTTAAATCCAGATTTAATTTTTTTCTTTTTGGTTACAGTTTTCATTATCTATAGTGATTAGGGAGTGACAGAGATTATGATGATGCTGATGTGAGTTATATATAATGTATAATCATGTTATGATATAGAGTCAGCATAAAGGAGCCCACCCCATCACAGATATTTCTTTTAAATGTATATTTTCTATAGGATGCTATGCAGTATTTTACATACATTAGATTAGTCAGTAGCAAAGCCAAAACTAATTTAACAAAATAAAATTATCAAATCTTGTTGAAATTTTGTAGTTTGTATTTTATTTTATTTTTTATTTATTGATTGATTAATTGATTGATTGCAATACCACATTGGAATTTAAATTACACTTACACCAAACACTTATTTTAATGAATATAACTGTTTAATAAAACTAAAATGTGTTGTCTATAATAACTGAGATATAGACAAAAATATTCATTTGCATAGGGGTTGTACTGATGGTGATGATGAGAAAAATTAAATGCACAACATGCCAGAAAAACTGCTTTTTTTAAAAATATTTTTTCTTTTCTTTTTTCAAATTTAAAGTGTCTATATGCAATAGTGGTTATTGGGTACAGTAGCTTTGGAGATCTATGGTTTCCTCATTATTTCCCAAGCAGGCTGTTGTAATATAATTATTTGTACTGGGGAAAGAAACTGGAAGATCAGGGTTAGATACTGTCTCACATAAACAGTCTGTATAGCCTACATCAAAATTGTCAGAAGATAAATAAAAACAATCATTGAAAAATACATGCAAGACAATTAAAATAACATATTAACATTGGCATGCACATAGTAGTCTCACCTTTAGGTCGTGTTGGTTTGAATTTCTGAATTATTGACGCATTGCTACAGGTGGCGTTAACTTCCACGCTTAACGCAGAGATGTTCGTGCTGGAATTGTCGGGAGTTCTTGAGCATTCCCAACTCGGGATCTGGGTTTCGTTCAGTCTCTGTAAATCCATAGTCAAGCTGGCCAGAGAAAACTTATAAAGCCTATATAATTTCTAAATGAATATAAAGCTATTTTAATCGAGATAATACATTCAATTAGTCATTTAACGTTGCGCCATGAATTATCCAAAGCCTTTTATGTATGAATAATATTCTGCTTATCCATTGCTGCTCTTTCACGCGCGTCTGTGAGGAAAAAGCCTTGTGCGCGTGAAACTGTTGTAGCTCTTATGAGCGAGTCGCGTGGGTAGACTGTGCTTTAAGAGTGTCAGCACAGAGGGAGGGGTGATTATAGAATGGGAGGGAGAATTACAAGAGTAACAAGCTCACTTAACAGTTAACAGGCTAGCGGCTTTTGGCTGATGGAATGTATAAGTCCTGAGTCGCCCCCCAGCGGGTGTCTTGTGCTAGGCCTATTGTTTGTTGATAACTGAAAGGTCGTATGGTAAGAGTGAGAAAAGGAGAAAAGAGAGAAAATGCTTCAGGCTACCCAGTAAGAAGTTCAGACCTCTAAACCACAGGGCTTTCATGACATGACGTTTTCATTTTCTTATTTTGCATTCCTTGTGTTTGCTTGTAGGGGTAGGTTATAGATAAAAGTTAACCTAAGCAGAAGTCAATAGTGATACTGTACCGACAGTTTTTTAGGGTTTGGTTCTGGTTAGGTTAAAGCTAAGGGATGAATTATTTAATTGGTTCAGTACAAAAATCGCTATGTCTGAGGTAATAAGTCATAGAAATGAATGTACTGTAGGAACACACATGTGAATCACAAAATACAGAAACTGTTCATTAACAGATTTTTTTTACAGTGTATACACAAAATCTTAATTGAACATGTTGATAAAAAAAATTTAATATGGGAGTAAACTAAACATTTTAAAGAAAAAAAAATCATAAATTCGTAATTAACCTTAGCTATTTTTTGTTATAGTCACGTCTCTTCCATTTTGCATCAATATGACTAAGCGGACATGCTTTTAACACCACTTTGGCATCAGATCTTTGCATCTTTGAAAAAGAAAGGAGTAGAATCTCAAGCAACAAAATCATGTTAATCACCTAAATAAAATAATTTTTAAAAGTGTAGTATATAAAACTGATGCTGAATGTTTTTGTCAAATGTGCATTTAAGATTAAAATGGGTTGGGAGATAAAAACTATACCATTCAAAAATCCCTGTACATTACACTAAAAGAAAAATAAAATATAATACCGAAAAAAAAAAACAATTATGTGATTGAACTTGTCTCTGGATGCCACTGATGCTTTTTAGACATAGCTGTCAGATGTGTTTCTGTTTTGTTGGTCGTCTTAGAGAGGTTTTGTTACAGTAGATGTTGTCAGACAGTTTCTTGGTGCTGTATAAAAACCCTGCCGGGTTGGATGTTGAACCCCCTGCCATTTCCGGCCGCATTCTCTGTCCTTGAAGGGAGAACCAATTTTTCTCAGCTTGGTCTGATGCACCGACAAAGGAAAGACATTAAAAATACCTTCAACGATGTAGTCAATCAACATTAGAAACAACTATTATAAATAATTTAGCATTTCACCAACCAAACTTATACTACCCCTGTCTGAATATTTGACTTACCCTCAGGATAGTGATGCAAGTCATTAACGCTGCGTATATGGCCAAGACTCCTAATGCTACCCACAAATTCAGATGATTGCTTTGCTGACAAAGATCAGGCCTTTTTTCTGACCTGGCTGTTCACAAGAAAAATTCTAGTCATATAATTGTATTGTTGCTTAATTTAAAATGTTAATGTTGTACAATGCTGCAAATTGCCTGTTTTACAGTAACATCCATTCCAAACTTACCTTCAACAAACACAATAGTTTGTGGTGCATACTCCACATTCTTAAATGGAGGAGGATAGCTTATGCTGGCCTCACAGGTGTACAGGGCTGTCATATTCACAGTCACAACAGCCAGGATGAAGCTGGTACTGTTATCCAAATCAACACTAAATTCGGCAGGGAACTCTCTGTTTGTGTTTTTTTTAGTTTTGTAGATGGACGTATGATTTATCTTGACATAAATGGAGATGACCTCATCACCGTCTTTAGACAGTTTGAAGTCCATTTCTGGTGCGCTGAGTTTAGGGCAACCCACTTTAACAGTACTGTTCAGTGCCACGTACTCGACCGGTGGGAGTTCACCTGCAGTGCAGAGGAGTCAGATATTCAAATATAGCTCCGTCATTTAGGCCTACATCTTACAATTTATATTGACAATTAACATAATTTACTCAAATTGTTCCACACCTGTATGAGTTTCTTCGCAAAAAAAAAGATTTCTGAAAGTTGATGATTTCTGAACAGTTGATGGTCACCATTGACTTTAATAGCAAAAAAATTTATATATAGTTAATAAGAATAGTGTGGAAGTTAATGGTGTCGTTCAACTTGAAATGGAACTCAATGCTGACCAATCATTCTTAAAGTTAACTAGTCTTTTAAAGCATTATTTTTAACTTTAAAATTGTATTTTTTTTTGTGTCAAGTTTGATTTAGTATGTAGATAAAATGTACAACGTAAATTCATTGTACTCTAAAATATATTGCATTATTTGTATTATTTGTTTGTATGTTTTTAAGATCAGTCATAGACTCTATTCAATTCAATTCAAGTTTATATATATATATATATATATATATATATATATATATATATAGTGGTTTTACAATGTACATTGTGTCAAAGCAGCTTAACCTTGACATTTTAGTACATACAGTATGTATGTTTCAGCTAAACTGCAATACAATAAAGATATATGAATCTTTACTTGAAGATACAGGCACTTTGGGATTTTAAGATTACACTTTCTTTTTTTTTTCTTTTTTTTTTGTACCTGGTGGTATGAATAACATTATTTTTGATTAATGTGCATGGGCATACTGTATGTGCTGAGATCATTCCAAATAATAGTTTCTTGATTTTTTTTTATAACATTCATAACTGTAAGTGTGGAGAAATGTTGTCATAGAGACGTGCTTTGGAAACAAAAAAGGAAAGACTGAATCATACTTGTGCACCATGATTAATTCTTTCAGCATAGGGTTTTCTGCTGTGAGAATGTTAACACCAAGTCAATGTGCTGTGAAATGTATAGAGAACATTTGTTCCAAAATATATTTTGGTTCAATCTCTGTATACTTTAGCCTCACAAATACAATTTTTGAGCAAATTTACATTTAGTCATTTAGCAGACGATTTTGTCCAAAACGACTCACAAAAGAGGAGGCATTACATACAAGACCGATCAAATAAGACTGATCTGTAATGATACAAAGGCATCTTTATGGAATATGTTAAAGTAAATTTTTTATATTAAAATATTAGGTAAATTAACTCATTAAACCTTAAAAACCAAACTAAAGATGTTCAGAGATAAATAGTCTTCAGGGTATTTTGCTGCTGTGATAATAATTTCTTGTCCGTTTAAATTGTATCACTGAAAACGGTTGACATGCCTTTAATGCCGCTTTGGCAGCAGATCATCACAGCTTTGAAAAAGGTTGAAATTTTATCCTAAAACTGTTTTTCATCTTTTAAAAAAGTATGAAAAATATATTGAGTTGCTGTTTATGTATAAAAAGACTTGTGTGCATTTATATAACTATAAAGCATTAATTGAACATTGTGTATTGTTTATTAGAATTTTGTCTTTTGGTAATACATTAGTATGGAGACATTCTCATTAGCTGCTTATTAGTTTGTATTTTGGTTGTTAATTAGTGATTATAAAGCAAGCATTAATGCCTGATCATTTTGTACATCCATTATCTCACACATAAACTTAAGCTCTACGGACATCTTATTAAGTATTTAAAAGCAACATATTAGAAATTGATAAGTATTATGTTAACGTTGCTAAAGTTTTAACAGCCCTTTTATTTATTACTATTTATTTATATTTCTCTACCATAATGGGACTTTCCGTGTTTCTATTACCACACTTTTTTGCCAGGATGTAAACAAATAAAAGAGCTTATTGTGAACTTTACATAATTGCTACTTAAAATGTGATTTTTTTAATTATTATTAAAAACATTTAATTACAATAAGGAATACACACGCTTGTTATAATACAAATTTGGGTCAAATATGGACAAATCCAACCATTATGTGTTATAAATCAAATGATTGAAAATTTTACCCAGCAGTTGGATTTCAAATCTAAATTTAATAAAAATTACAACAACAAAAAAAACCTTTTGTATAAGTCATTTGTCAAATGTCTGATAAAACAGATATGCTGTATCATGATTAACATGTCATATAAATATTTGTCTGTTCTACTTTTCCATTCATGGCACCTTGTTTTTGGGGTGTCAAGCCCCTGTAGGCTTCTCAGATCGAAGCCCATGGCAGTTATAAACCCAAGTCTCTGTCATATAAATATTGGTTGGTAAAAATGGGCTATAAAGAGGTATCTAATTGGTTTAATTTAAATCATTAATGAAAATGAACTAATCAGTATGCATTTGGCTACATGCACATTTAAGAATATGAATAATATATTAAATATACATAACATTTAAGGTATATTTCAGATGCAAACAGCTTAAGAGAACATCTGCATAAAACTTGTATACATACCTACTGCATCCACTATTTTGCAACTTTAAAGTCAATCACAGAAATCAAAATCTTACCTTTACACATGCTCTGTGTTTCAGATATGGTGGTTTGGAAAAGACAGAGACTTAAGAGGGTCACACATGTCCGAAAAATCTCCATCTAGTGTATTCTAAGTGTTCACACAATGGAAGTGCTGTCGAAAATGGCAAATCCACTGCCTTTTGTTTTGTCACTGTTTTGTGTGGCGCACATGTATGGCAAACGCAGACTTCAGTGAAACACACGATTGAAACAGGAAGTTTCCGTTCCTGCAACCTTTGTGGTTGATGTTATTTGCAAGTTTCATATTATGTGTTTAGTTCAGGGTGTCCTACATAGCATCATACAGCAGCTGGTGTTTCCTCAGTGAGGGGAGGTAAAGGAGACCCTGCAGGGGGTTTCTTGTCTGTCTGAGGAAATGACAGGGAGCTATTTAGGGTTAAGCTGGTTTGGTACTTCAGAGTAACAGTCAAATGTATTACATGAAAGAAAAATGGAGAAAGAAAAATACAGTCAGCACCTGCAAGGACTCAGCACAGAAAATGACACATTCTTGATCTGAAAAAAAAATCTTGCATGCATTTGTTTAAAAAAAATATGCATTTTTTGACAGAATGATGCGTTCTAAAACGGAGGAAAATGTAATTTAGTAAGATTTCCTGTTTTCAATCTAAAGCTGAGTGCGCGTCAGCAGTAGTGCACTTTCTGATCTCTATGGCAACCAAATCAAATAACAGAAACTGTCTTCAACCCACAATGCTGACGATGATCTGTTTTCATAGTACTTTTCCCTCAATGGAAAAAAAGATTCTGATCAGTCAAGTTTTCTCTCATATTATTTTTGAGATGAGAACCCATGCAAATAATGAGTTTTTTTTTACTTTTATGTAAATCTGGAACTAGTTTCAGACCCGTTAATACTCTATAAATCCAGCTCCTGTGTGAACCACACTCACATGATTAAATGATAATGTGTTTACAGACCTTCCCATGGGCGATAATGCTTCCAACCAGAAAAAAGCTGAACCATCAGAATATTAAACTCATTATATTCCATCTCACATATATTTTCCTCACAATATGCTCGTGCTCATGAGCTTTGTACAGAGAAATGCAATATAATTTTTTAATTTTACAAAATTATACAACCACAAATCAGAAAAAGTTGGGACAGTATGGAAAATACAAGTTATGTTTTGGTTGAATGTACTGGTTACTAAATTTACTTTCACTTGTATTTCATTGCAGACAATACAACAAACAAAACAAACATTTCAGTTTTGGTTCTTACAAGACATCTAAAAAAGCAATTTAGGGCTAGTAATCAGATAAATTGTTTAAATAATGATGTGATTTGGTACAAAAAGAAAAGAAAACTCTAGTCCTTTAGGAGCAAAGATAGGCAGAGGGTCGACGATTTGCCAACAAGTCCATGAGAACATTACTAAAATGTTTAAAAATAATGATCCTCAAAGAAAGATAGGAAAACATTTGGATATTTCACCTTCAACAGTGCATAACATAATTAAAAGATTCATGGAATCTAGAGGAATTTCAGTGCGTTAAGGACCAGAGCACAAGCCTAAGCTAAACTACATTGATCTCTGATCCCTCAGGTGGCACTGCTTTAAGAATTGCCATTTATAAGTGATATCACCACATGGGCTCAGGACTACTTTGGAAACTATTTTGTAAAGTACCACAATACGAAGTTACTTTAACAAATGCCAGTAAAAACTGTTCTGTGCCAAAAAGAAGTCCTATGTTAACAGTGTCCTGAAGTAACATTGACTTCTCTGGGCTCCGGGGCATGTGTGATAAACCATCACACAGTGGAAACGTGTACTGTGATCAGATGAATTAGTTTGTTTGTTTTTTCCAAGAAATGGACACTGTGTGCTCTGGACCAAAGAAGAAAAGGATCATCCAGACTGTTACCAGCAACAAGTCCAAAAGCCAAGGTCTGTTATGGTATCAGGTTGTGTCAGTGCCCTTGGCAAAGGTAACTTTGTGATGGCGCCATTAATGCTGAAAAGTACATAGAGAGCAGAATATGCTGCCTTCTTTTCCAGGGACCCCCATGCACATTTCAACAAAACAAAGCAAAACCACATTATTGCTGAGGAAAAGGATACAGGTGCATGACTGGCCTGCCTACAGTCCTGACCTGTCTCCAATAGAGAATGTGTGGCGCATTTTGAAGTCCCACTTTTTTGCAGGAAGAATGGGACAAAGTTGCACCTGAAACTCTTCATCACTTGGTGTCTTCAGTCCCAAGTGTTGTGAAAAGGAATGACAACATTACAAAGTGGTAAAGGCTTTACTGAAATGTGTTGCAAGAGCCAAAATTGGGGTGTGTGTTCATTTTGGGGGAAAAAAACAAACAAACAAACAAACAATAAAAATCACGAGGAACCAATTAAAAAATGTTTGTTGTATATCTGCAATGAAATACAAGACAAAGTAAATTTAAAAATCATTACTTATTATTTGCATTTTCCATAAAGTCTCAACTTTTTCTGATTTGGGGTCATATATCTTTTTATTTACTTACTTTTTAATGAACTTTTTTAGCTATTGTTTGTTTGATTGTTTGTTTTGGTGGGTATTTGTTACTTATTAGCATATTTACAGTAAAATTAATTAACAGTTCTTTGCTAATAAAAAAGTATTTTACACAAACTTCTACACAAATACACACTTCAAAGATTATATAAAAATTAAATATATATATATATTT
>CAIGQQ010005934.1:1903231-1931189 GCA_903798035.1 Danio albolineatus | reverse complement strand
ATATATATATATATATATATATATATATATATATATATATAAGAACATTTATCCAGAACGGGTCAAAGCTTTTTTGCCGTCTACAGAGCAGCAATAAAAACGAGATTCCGGTCACATCATAATATGTGCACATGTACTGCTCGTTGTCCTCTTGCACCAGTAGCGGCCTGCTGGTGCGCTCGTGTGGAGCGAGGGAAGATCCACGCACCTCCTTGTGATGGGCTGATTGGTCGAGCGTTGAATCTGGGCAGGACAGGAAACGGGACGCGAGGAACGCTCAGCAATCTCCGTTCTCCGGGAGAGAGAATGGGAGAGGAAACCGAAATGTGTTAATAGGAGACTAAACAAACTGGATCAGGCGCATGAATATTTCGACTTTGTAGTAAGAAAAATACGACACTATTTACCACCAGGAACGTTGGATATTTACATTTATTACTCTTCTAAAATATTTGTCGGCTGTTTTGTTACATTGAAGATTTCGTCGCTGCTGGGTAAGTGGCTTCTATTAACTCATCTTTCTTATGTGTGATACGTTACTCTTACATACTGTATTCTCCAACTTGTGCGGCGTTCTGTTTAAGTGGATTTACGTCTGGAAATGCTTGGAATTGGTAAGATCCCACTCTAAGGAAAGTGGCTCAGTTATACTGTGTGCTGTTATTGTTTGTCCTTATGAGAAAATTGGCTGGACAAAAAGACATGGAGGGTGTTAATGAAAGGGGTCGAATTCATCTTTGTCATTTGACAATGGGACAATATCTACCACGTGCACAAATAGCTATCCATCTTCAGTCAGTGAATTCCCTGAGTTTGGTTGGCAACATTTGGCTTAGATTCCAGTCAAAGAACAAAGATGTTAACGTTATTTCTGGGTGTGTTGCGAAGCTTATTTGACGTGAATGTGACAAGCGGATGATTTAGTGATTGGTGTATCATTTAATTATTACCCTGCTACATTTTACTCCCCAACAACACCGGAGAAAGTCGTCACGTGTTCACGCAGCGCTGTTGTATGTTGGCTTGATCCTGGGTGTGTTCAAAACATAACGCCCATACATTTCATGCCCTCCTCAACCCAGGTTCGTGAAGGGAGTTTTTGTTGTTGTTTTTCTACATCTTGATGTTCCCACCCCTGGTCTTTAAAATGAATATCACTTAAGACAATTGTTAGCTTTTTGGTCTCCACCCATCCGAGCCCAAAGGCTAGCATTCTGGATAATGAACCAACCGATAATCATACAGGATTCATAAATGACAAACATCAGTTTGTTGAGGTGACTGAAGAGAAAGTGCAGACTGTATAAAGATTTCCTGCATGTTTGGTCGTTTTTTTTATTTGCATGTCGCGTGCGCTCTAGGCCATGCTGTCCAGTCTGTTCATTGTCCTGCTAGTCTCCTCGGTCATAAATGTTATTGTCACGCGTCCTTCTCCAAATGTTATCCAATACCACTTTTAATGCTGTTCTTCCCTCATGTTCACGAATGGTTGTTTTGTAGCCACTACGTTGTGTTCTTTAAGGTTAAAGTGGGTGTTTGAATGTAATAATATTGTCACTGATTTTTGTTGTGAAATAAAGGGATGGAAGGCAATAAGAAATTGCAATATGTAATTTCTTGGTATCTTGTTTCAATATATCGTTTTTCTCTGACACAACTTTTTTGGTTATGAAGATGAACTTGAAAGTTATTAGATATATTTGTACAATTTATAAAGTGGCCAGTTTGTAATGTTTTTATCGAAATTGTAATTTTATTTTTTTTTAAATTCTATAAGAATAATGTTATCAGATGTCACTGTCCCTACTCTATGATATCGTTTAAATTAGACAATATGTCACAACTGCGTATAAAACAGAAAAACTCCGTAAGCTTCAAGTGTATTTGGTGTAGCAGCTAACCCAGTGTTGGACAAATGACTATAAAATAGGCATTGGCCAGTATAAGTTTCTGACGGCATGATAACGTTGGATAAAAATATCACGGTTTCACAGTTTGACGATATTGTGATTACTGCTCATTTGAAATATTTTGGAGCAGTAAACATATCAGGCTAAATAATGAAAATGACTTCTGCTATCTTCATTAGTTTCAATAACATTGAGTTCTTTACAATTTAAAATGGCATCTTTAGAGATCTTTTCTGCTAGAGATACTGTTGTCCTAAACAACAACAACAACTGAACAAAAAAAGTAAATAAAAAAATCTTACACATACATTAGGAATGGTATTACTGAAAATTTTGGTGGTTTTAAAACCTTGACTTTTCAAATCGGTATACCTTGAAAACAGTTATTGTCCTATGCCTACTATAAAAAGAGCAAATCAAGTAAACCCCTTAGTAGATCTGAGATTTAAAGTATTTCTGCTTATAAAATTTTCCTTGATTTGAAGTATTTCTGCTGAAAGGTTGAATCCTGGAACTTTATTTCCATTATATGTTCTAGTGCCACTTATCCGCCTTTTTCACAGTGTGTGCTCTTTTATCTGCTCTAGTTGTTTTCTGTTAGAGGTTGTCATCTACTAGCTAAAGGGTGGAAAGTTGTAGGATGTAGTCTGTAAATTGCTGACCTCAAGAAAATGAGCACTTCGTCAATGATTTAACCGTTTCCTTCTCTTCCTTGTACACTGCCAGGTAGAGAAGGAAATACGGGGTCTTCTGGGCATGAGAGTGGACAAGTTTGTATGTGAAAAAACAGCTGTTGCTAATGCATCTCAGTGAGGCAAAGATCATTATGCGTTTACAGCTAATCATACATTTAAGGAAGATACTCCAGCTATGCAAGAGGAAATGTTCTATACATTAAATCATCTTGAGGCGCTGACTACATCTGTTGATTCATTGATTTGATTTCTGGTTTGTGGATTTTAGCTACATAGTTTTGTTTAATTGAGATTTCGTTTTAGTCCCCTAAGAAGTATTACATTTAGCAAATGGATACTTTGAGTTGGATCACAGGTCAGCACAATTTTCTTTCTCTCAAGAGCTGGGGCCACACAAAAGACTCAGATGTTAGTTGGTGTTATTTTACCAAAGCTCCCCCTCTGAGAAGGGGGCAGACCTTCAAAGAGAACGGTAACCCTCCGTGAAACACAGTCACCAGGGAAAGTGAAACCAGATAGGCCCTCAGCAGCTGTAAGGACCCTCAGTGGAGCACCTGGAGGCCAGAAAATGCCCTGCTGCTGGTATAAATGCTTGGCACCAGACAGTCATCAGGTGCACCTTTCTCTCGCTTTGCTTTCCCGAGCAAGACTGTTAACACTCAACTCCCTCTGATTTACCCAAGGCATAACTGATAAAGAAACAAATTGAGATTAATGTAGCAAGGAGTGCACAGAAAATAGAATTTATAATAGTAACATTCATTGTTAGCATTCCATGTTAAGATTTATTATCAACTAATAAAGTAAATTTGCCTTGTGTGTAGTATACAGGCTTATTTATTTAACACTATTTGTAATCTGCTTTATGTGTAGAGCAGACTACAATACATATTCATCCTCAATAACTGATCTGTTGAGTCATTATAAATCGTGGAATCAGCAAAAAAAAATGTATAAGCTATGCCATAACACTTATTCTTAATGTTATAGTAGATTTGTTTTCCATATGTACATATGAATCAGACTATAATTGATGTCTCTGCAATTAAGCTTGAAGACAGATGTGAAGTTTCTAATCCTTCAGATATTTAGTTATGAATAGTTCCATGTAGGACTGCATGGTAATGGAAAAAAACAGACATTGTAATATTTAGTTTTTCTGCGATATAGATTGTGATATGAATATAGTTTCACAAGATATCTAAGTTTGGATAGAATTCTTTTTTTATGTCGATTGGAATGGTTTGTAGGGGAGACCATCTGCATAAGTAAGGGATAATCAACGGCTTGCTGTGCATTAAAGGATTTTAATGCACAACGTGGAGGCAAAGGAAGTCGTTGATTTTCCCGCTTATTCCATGATCATTAAGTTTAAAATAGTTATGGTCTTTGCAGCGCAATATTTGTCAGAATTTTTGTCAGTTTTTACATTTTCTAGTCCCTCCACTGAATCAGCTGTGACAGGCTGACAGTCAGGCAGAAAGAGAGATAAAGAGAGCATGTGCGTGCTGTTTATACCTGCTAATATTATTAAGATGCTATTTCATCAGTCCGATCATAGTAGGACAAATAAGACATTCCCAGTCACACCTGGAGTGTGTTTCCAGTCACATTCTGAGTCACACGTTTCTTTTGTCTACTTTCTAGCGCATCTCTGAAGAGACTTGACTTTGTCTTCACAAAAAGCTGCCCTACCTACAGTATAGCAGAATTTCCGCGATTTACATTTAATAATAAACCTACAAATCTTATAAAAGGTACCATATCAATTAAATATGCATTTTCAAGTGTATTCTATAGTCTTTGAAGCACCCAAAGTCTATTTCAGAAATCTGCTGTTAAATATAGGTGAATTTTGCATAATGAAAAAACATCAGGACAGGTAGGAGAACATTCAGCTTTATTTATCTTCTTTAAAACAAAATACAACGTAAATCCGTAACGTAAATCCAAACCACCTATTTGCTTCTCCCGCTCAACTTCGGCGTGTACGGAGTGAGCTCTGATTGGTTAACATCTTTCTCCTGCTCAGCTTAGCTGTAATTGGCCGATGTGCTGCATATTAAAATCATTCGCACAAGTACATGAAAAAATCGAAATAAATTAATAGATAAAATTGTAGCCTTTGCGATTTAGAAATTGCATGTGCTTAAATTGCGATTTTTTTTTTTTTGCGATTGCGATTAATTGCACAGCCCTATCGAACAGTATTGAAGTATCGAATCACAATTTGTAAAATAACACTAATGTAGCTTTTAGTGAATTAAATAGCTAAACACAATCTTAAGTGGCAAACTTTATAATTTCTTTTCTGTCTAAAAGGTTTAAATTGACTTGAAGTTGTAGTCACAGGTCTTAAAACATATCCAAACAAACGTCTTCATATTTTTAGATTAAAGTTAAACGTTGTATGCTCTGGACTGAGTTTTCTGGTTAATTATCCCAACTTGTAGATCCTGTCATGTGGCTATTGCAGATTCACAGATTGTGATATCGATGCTGAAACAATATATTGTGCAGCATTCCATGTATATTTGCACAGACTCACAGGTTCACAATGCAAAACCCCCAGTAGCTAGATTATAACTGTGCATATGATCTTACTTGCTTCTTAAAACCCTTCTAAGGCCTCTTTACACGGCCAAGTTAAAAGTTCATTGTGCCCAAAAATCTGTTTAAAGATGCATTGCTGCAAAAAAGATTAAATTATGCTTGCTCTGACCAATCTGATCCTCTAGTATCAAAGTATGCTGGTGTAATTACTTCACTATCAGCCTGGATTTCAATACGGCTCCAGAGAAGTTTATATTGTACAAACTGAAATACTAAAGAATACTTTTTTAAAATTTTGTTGCTTGAAAAAAGCTTCCCAAGACTGGACAGTCTGAAAATCTTGAAAGTCTACAAAATGTAAAATCCAGTATTTGTCCCAAGGAAAATCTTTGTTAAACTTGCTAGTCTGGCAAGAACATATTAAGTGGCTCATTGCCCAGATTTTGAACTTTCCTTCTTTCCTTCCATCTGTGTCCCAAAGATGGTTGACCCCTTGTGACACTCACTGTGATCTCACCATGACGACAGCTTTACTTCATCCAGCTGGAAATGATATCACCTAATGTTCTGCCCTTCCATCAAAATACAGTCTTATTCTATAGATCTTTTTCATAGAACGCAAAAATACCACCCCACTTTACTAACATCCACTTACAGAAAGTTAAAATAAAGTGTAATGTTGATTAAGTTGGAAACATGCCAGCTAAAATAACCATTTAATAGAATGAACATGCAAATCATCCCCAGCTATTATCAGTAATGTAATTTTTGTATACTGCATGGCTTACTGGTTTACAGCATAACTTTGAAAATTGCATGCAAGTCATTTCTTTTGCTCTTTATAATGAATTGATGTAAGAGGTGTGAACATACCTCGAACATTTGGTTCGGTTTGGTTACGATTATCCTGCCATATATTTGGTTTAATTCGATATCACGGTGCACTGACGATGCTTTCCATACACAATTTTATATTTTACTTCACAGCACAAGAATTCTTGTATTAAAATTTATGATTTTAAATGTATTTGTAATACAATTTTGTCCTTTAATACAAGCAGTCAGATATATGTACTTTACCTTCATTTTACCTGTTTAAAGAAAACACTCTGCATCAAACAACCCTCAAGTACATGCACAGAACAACATAAACAAACATGAATAATATCCTGCTTGCTTTTTAACGTTTTTGACGAGCTGTCGAGTGAGTTGTTAAATGCCTATGATTGGTCACGTACTCAACAGAATGCTCAGCGATTGGCTTTAAGGTTCTGGAGCTGTTCACCGATGAACGACGCGGATAAACAGACGCATCGTTCAGCTGATCAGTGATAGAAAAATGGAGTTACTTTCATTTTCTCCCTGGTAGTGAAATCGGGGCTTCTGCTGTAACTTTAGCTGCCTCGACATTGTATTCTACCACGACATAGCGCATATGAGATAAATGACATCAGTGCGTAATAACCGGTTAGGATCTATTACCGAACCGATACCTAATTGTCCGCATCGCAGTGCCCAGAAGAAACAATTCATTTGGACACCCCTAATTGATGTATAGCATGCACCACTGCATTTGTATGTGGAACTGAATAACAGGCTGTAAATACAGCGACAGGTCGGAAGTTCTTTTTACTTAAGTGAGAGATTTAATTTTGTACCAAGTATTAATAACAGCAGTAGAATGATATTTCAATGCCTTCTCAATGCTATATTGCAACGTCTTATCTGACCACAGAGACCGAATTAGAAGAATATTCCTTAACCACTTCAGCTGCTTTTCACACACCATTTTAAAATCAGAAAAGCACTTTGTAACTCACTCAAAAGAGTATTGTCACCCACTTTTTGGATTGCTACTCACCAGTTGAGAAACATTGCTCTAGCTGATGATGAAATTACTAAAAGAAAGTTTGAAGCGTCCCACAGTAAGACAATTGCCGATATGGTGCCCTTCATGCAGAAATGAAGAAAAAGATCTACATTAGCGAAAAGACAGAGACCAGAATTGATGCAATGAATTAAAACAAGACAACTAGTACTACAAACAGGTGCTGTTTATTAACCAAAACCTGACAAATGCTTTGAAATACAATATATGAGCAGTGGCCTTAATTGTGGTTGACATAATGAGTGGAATAATTAAATCCAATCTGTTGAATTATTAGAAAATTATGCATACGTGAGGTGAGGTCTTAATAATTCGATAGCCTCTTGTCAGTTATTCCATTAAGAGGAAAGCATCAAATTCAGCATCTCATTTGCTCATCTAGGATGATTTCATTCACTGCAGCTGTAGGGCTGTGACCTTGCTCTAATTGTGAATGAATGAGAGCAAAGAGATGGGTCAGAGGCTCAGAGCATATCCGGTCTCTGCTGTGTGAAATCAGCCCGCATGGAATTATTTATTTGTTGCTAAATTGTTTATGTTTGCGATATTGTTGTTTATTCTCCCACTGCACATTCCAGTAAGTTTACCTCATATCCTTTTGGAAGTACAGGCACATCTGAAAGCAGTGTATTATGTTGCTTGTAAAAATTTGATTGACGGAAACAAAATCTATGCAATTATGTAGCACTTTCAAAAGTATTATATGATGTTTGCAAATGCAAAAGAGATGTTTTTCTAGTGATATATTACAATTTATTAAAATAAAAATTTGCAGTTAATCCAGTTGAAGATGTGTTAAATTTTTAAGTGGTGGAAGTTTCTTAGTAGGGTGGTACAATACTTGAAAAATATGCATCAGTATCAAAATATGTATCATCAGTAAGTGCAGTGCTTCCCACACACAGGCTTTGCTTGGTTGGGCCACCCAGGTATATTAATGTCTCCCCAAGTATATTTAGTGACACACTTTATTTTTTTGCCGTTATTATTATCCTTTTACACTTTTTTTTTGCATCCACCCAATATAAACAAACATCCACGAGCCAGTAAGTGGTGGAAAATCTTCTCTCCTTTACCCGTTTCATACTGCTCGTTCTGTTTGTAAGAGACTTGTCCAGACTGCCGCAGACAGTCACATTAATTAATTATTTAATCCAAACGACTCTTTACTAAAAAAGCTTTACTTGACTAAAGGTAAAGAAAACTTTTCTAAATACTTAGAGATGACGAAATTATCTAAATTGGCTGCAAAATATTTGTACATCATTAGAGATATGGCTAATCAACTCATTTGCCTTTATTTAAATAATCTACATGTTTTATTCTTGTGATTATTATAATTTCTTTCATTTATTTATCTTTTGCTGTATATTTTATTAATTTGATGATGTCGATACATATTTTATACATCTAAAATGACTTGGCTATATTGTACAAAATGGCATGCCAATAAAGCAAGCTGAACTTGAATGAGAGATAGAGGGGAGCAGGTTTTTTCCTGTCAGTGGGTGCACGCATGAATAGCATAAAAGTATGAGAAATAGTAGATTTTTTTCTACAGTCTTTTTAAATGTTTAACCCATTGAAAAGAAAAGGTTTAAAACAGATCCCTAATAAATAAATAATAAGTGTTAAAAATCTAATTATGTTTTGTTTGTCGCATATAGTCAACTATTTATGTGCTTTGGGTAAAAGTTGTGTTTTGATCCAGCCACTTAAACGAAGTATATTTCAAACCTGTGTGAAGCACTGAAGTGTTGCGATTAATGTTATTTCTTACGATATATCTAACTTGGGGCGTCATTGTGGTGTAGTGAGTAGCACGTTTGCCTCACAGCAAGAAGGTTGCTGGTTCGAGCCTGGGCTGGGTCAGTTGGCTTTTCTGTGTGGAGTTTGCATGTTCTCCCTGTGGTTGTGCGGGTTTCCTCCGGGTGCTCCGGTTTCCCCCACAAGTCCAAAGACGTGGTATAGGTGAACTGGGTTGGCTAAAGTGTCCGTAGTGTATGAGTGTGAACGAGTGTGTACAGATGTTTCCCAGAGATGGGTTGCAGCTGGAAGGGCATCCACTGCGTAAAACATATGCTGGATAAGTTGGCCATTTATTCTGCTGTGGTGACCCCAGATTGATAAAGGGACTAAGCCGAAAAGAAAATGAATACATATCTAACTTGCAAAATGCAATTTTATCAGCAATTTAAAAAAATAACTATGTATGTTATGACCATACTAAAATAAATAGGTAATAGATATTTTTCTGAGCTAATTGAATCAAAAAACTATTTCAAGGTGCAAACATTTTGACTTAAAACACCACGAATGACGAAAGAGCTCAACAGAAATTCAGATATTTATTGACTGTCATTTTTCTCTCGTCTCTTAGCATTAGGCTTTATTTCCAGTTCTAGGTTCACCTAAAGCCCTGCTCACACTGTGAGATTTTAGCCATGATTTTGTCATCTGAGATAAATTTGGGAAATCCTAAAAGATTCCTGAAATTCTAGGCTAAAATCTGTGATCTTTGATTGTTGGTTTGACATGTTCACAGACAGCCGCCGTTGCGATCAGATTTTTCCTCTCATGAAGTTTAGACAGAAGATTTCGGATACTTTCCTGCAGTATGACAACAGCTGCGATGAGCGTCAATCCAAGAACCAATCGGAGTGCAGAATCTGATGATGCAATCATGCGACAAGTCAAATAACCGTGAGGAAAACGTTTTTTCTTCCTGCTTTTATTATTGAGGCATGCTGTGTCCAAAATTGCAGCTACAGTTTATTTACATTTGCTGTAAATAATTCGGGATACAGAATGCGGGATAGTGAAAGTGTCATGGGTGGATGACGTCAGATTCCGGGGGCGTTTTCTTTCATGTTTGGTGCGTCTTCAATGTCTTTCAGTCTGAATTTATAATAACTGAGATCGTACAGTTTGAAATGTGAGCCATGTTCGTGCAGTCTGACATCCCACAATCGTTCAGGATTTAAAAAAAATTGCACAGTGTGAGCCAGCCTCAACAGCACCTACAGGAGAGGTGGGGATGAAGATAGTAAAGGTCCCATCTGATTGGTCAGGTCTAGATAAACATCCTATGCATGTAGCATGCCAGTGCTTGGCATATAAAATAATTAAATTGATTGCACTTCTCTGCGATTATGGATATTGTGTATACTATTATTACGATAACAATAGTTTTTTGATGTATTGTGCAGCCCTATTTCTCAGCCAATAAAAATGTCTTCAGTCTGATTGATACTGCAAGACTGGGACTGTAGAAACTAGGGGTGTGATGAGACGCTTACCCCACGAGACAAGACATGCGTTTGGGTTCACGAGGACGAGACAAGATTTTCACACTATTTTTAATAAATCTTTAATGATGAAATACATGGACAATATTTTATTCAACTGAAAAAATGCTTTTTTTAATCAACTTGTAATGAAAGTTATTTTACTTCTATTTCAATAAATTCTATGCAGTTAAGGACACGCAAACACTTCAAAATATTTGCTAATATATGAATGGAAAATAGAGTTTTATTCAACTGAAAAATGAAAAAAAATTCACAAAGTGCAAAACATTGTTAACTTGTAACAAATGTTATTTTACAATTATTTTATTGAATTATGCCATAAAGGACATACAAACACCACTAAATATTTTGCTATAAATTCAACTGGCTTCTCCCCGTACAGTTTCACATAAGAATCTCTTTTCCACAAATTGAACTTTTTTTTTCCGTGATTTAGTCTCGCGAGATCTCGTCACACCCTTAGTAGAAACCTAAAACTGAACAACTTTTCACGCTTCCTCTATGTTGCCTAAATTGTTATAATTAGCATCACTTTAAACTTCTAAAGTACAGGTGAAATCAAAAGTTACAATGTTTATTTTGCTAACAAAATAAACATTACAAAAGTTACCTTTAGTCATGCAGCTTTCACTTATAGTATATCTATGAAATGATTAGACATTTATTCAAGTTTGTGCATCTATAAAAATGCTTGTGCATACATATGGTATTTAAAAACAGAGTATGTACTTTACAGAATATTGCAAACTTTATGGTAACTTTGCATATGTTCATTCATTCATTTTCTTGTCGGCTTAGTCCCTTTATTAATCCGGGGTCACCACAGCGGAATCAACCGCCAACTTATCCAGCATATTTTTACGCAGCGGATGCCCTTCCAGCCGCAACCCATCTCTGGGAAACATCCACACACACACACATTCACACTCATACACTACGGACAATTTAGCCTACCCAATTCACCTGTACCACATGTCTTTGGACTTGTGGGGGAAACCGGAGCACCCGGAGGAAACCCACGCAACCACGGGGAGAACATGCAAACTCCACACAGAAATGCCAACTGACCCAGCCGGGGCTCGAACCAGCGACCTTCTTGCTGTGAGGCGAACGTGCTAACCACTACGCCACCGTGGCGCCACTTTGCATATGTTAGTTAACCAAATTTAATTTCATTTAACTTAAAGTAAATATTATTATTTGTTTTACCCATTTCTAATTTGAAATGCAATTTGGTACCGTTTAATAAATGATGACAATTGAATTTGATCTTTCGCTTTAAAGTGCTATTTACCGTTCTTTGTAGCCAGGATGCCTTACAGTTCAGCAGGATCTGCACTGTTACACCAGTCAAGTTCAGGTTGACTCAGAATCCTAATCATACAGGTTATGAGTCAAGGTTTGTGCTAGTAAGTGTATAACCCTAATATGGATTCAGTTAAAGGTGAGTATGCAGTGTTCACTCACTGTCTGATCTACACACATGCATCATTGGTAGATTACAAACCACTATAACCATCCTGTCAATTTTTTGCCCATTATGGGCATTTTATTGTGTGGCTGTTCAAAATGACACCTGCATGTGCAATACAGGAAACTGTGAAGCCTGTTTCCAGGTCAGCTTCACTGTTTGGCTTACACACAGATTCCGAGTCAGTCAGGTTCAGCAGACTTGTGCCAGTTTTACTGTAGGTGCATACAGGAAGGATTTAAGGCTGAAAGGAAGGTGCTTACAGTGGGAGAGTGTAACATGCAAATTGTGGAGTGTGTTTGCGTTCTATATATGTAAAACATGTAGTCATCGGTTATCTAATTAAAACTGACAGTATTTTAAAGATAAAAATTACATCATTACTTACCCTCAGTTACAAACCTGTTTGACTTTTGTTCATAAAATATAGAAAAAATAATCTCAAATGATGATTTTTGTTCATCTTGGGCTAATTCAGTATAGGTTTAGAACAACATGTAATTGTAATTCTTGACATCATTTTTCATTTCGGGATAATAAATTGAATGAAGCAATGTGCACTCCAGCTAATTTTGGGTTAAACCAAAATCAAATCTTGAGTACAAAAACAGCAACCATGAAAGAATCCACTTCTAAACAGAAGATTTACTGGCTTTCTTTGATTGAAGTCATGATGTGAGTTTGGGGTAAAAACATTATTATATGTTGTATTTGTAGGTGTAACATTAGCTGCATTTAATACTAAGGCCTGTAGTTCACTTAGAACCTACACATGCAATATCGCACAATGAATGATTATCTGCAATTTGGATATTGCATGATTAAATAGCACGCAATGTTATGCATAGCTCGGCAGTGAACTATGGCTGTAGTGAGTGCTGCTCGTTCTGAATGCATGTGCTGGAGATTTACTGACAAATCCACACAACACAACAATGTGATTTATCCTGCAATCCTAAAAATGAGTAATAGTTTTAAAAAGTTATATATTCTTCATCAATCAACTAGTTGGTCATTAGATGTAACCCATCTACATTCTGCATGCACCCTGGATTTTAGGTTTGGCTCACACAATTTTTCAGCTGGTTTTCTTCAAAGTTGTGCACAAAGCCTTGGAAAGTAGTAACTGACTGGCAACAGCCAAAATCAAAATCTGGAAAAACTTAAGCAGAATTATAGCAAGCTGACCTTTCTGACATTCATATAACTGTACAGTGAGTGGTCATCACATGGAAAATTTTCCTACTGTACTCCGGAGGAGTCGGAAGAGCCCTCATCAAACCCCCCTCAGCATGGGAATATTCCATCCGATGAAATTCCCACAATGTGCAGCATAGAGGATCTGTTTGTGGCTATAAGAATCCTTTAGGGGTTATCTAAATGTCTTTATAACACCGTATTAAGATTTTATAGTAACCTGATTACATCCAGATCACATAGTGCAAACCTAAAGGAGGCCATATATTTATATAACATTAGAGAGTGCGTCTAGACTGCAGCTTTCACAGATACTCATCCTTTGGTCTCCACAGTCTTGTTATAAATATCACTGTCGTATATTAGATCAGTGATGTCCCATTAAAAAAATTATTTGGATACACACTTTACCATCGTATTTAAGATATTTCTGTCAGCATAAGTGCCTTCCAGTCAATGCTAATATCTTTTGCTCTTTCGTATTGACTTTGATCATTTGTATTGATTGTCCACTTCAAACAGATGGTTCATAATGTTTAACATGACCATCTGAGTTCTTATTGTTAAATATTAAAAAGATTTTCTTTTTGTCCTGATAGCTCTCGTTGAATGAATGCTCTTACATGTGTATGCCTATAAAATATTTATGAACTTCCATCCATCTTTCATAAGATTGTTTACTCCATTTCAACCGTTTTTGCTTCTTATTCACATTTGGACAGCATGATATTGGAAAAATTTTGCATTGTGATATTTAGTTTTCAGATGGCTTCAAAAGCTCTGTTTGGAAGGAAATCATTTGTTTTGATTGACTGGGGTAATATTGTAAGGGTGTGAATAATGTATAAAAAATAAACAAATAGTAAGCAAAAGTAATTACAATAGAGCAAAGAAAAAAGTACATTAATTATTAATAAACAAGTATTCAGGATCAGAAATTAAATAATTAAGTGTCAAATGTTAAAACAACACTGTGTAGTCATCATTGGTTTATAGTTCAGTAAAATATTATTCAATAACATTACAAATGTTGTACTTTTTGTGCCCGAATGTTCTTGAATTGCCTTTAAACCACATGCCCATGATAAACGTTCACTCTGTTATGGTTATAATTTGGTGGTGCTGATTAATAATAATAATATTGCATATCCTCCAATGTGACTGACAGACACACAATGTAATATCCATGCTAAAACAATATATTGTGCAGGCCTAATTCATATGCATGCCATCTACTTGTCTGATGATGTGGTTTAGTTGAGGCTAGCTAATCAATAATCTAGCATTAGGACGTCCCAGGGGAAAAAAATAGTGAGGGAGAGAGAGAGAGATGTGCACTATTTTACAACCTTTCTTTGGTCTCAAAAAGCTATTATGCGGTAGTGCAAGTTTCTGTCAATTTTTTTTTCTCTCTCTTTGTTGAGGTCTGGTTGTTCGACCTAACAAACTGTCATCATCTAGGTCAGTTGTTTTTATTTGCCTCAGATTTTAACTTTTTAGATCCTATTTTATAGGTGAACTGGGTAAGCTAAATTGTCTTTAGTTTGTGTGTGAATGAGTGTGTATGGATCTTTCCAAATGATGGGTTTGGAAGGGCATCAGCTGCGTAAAACATATGCTGGATAAGTTGGGGGTTCATTCCACTGTGGCAACCCCAGATTATTAAAGTGACTAAGCCGAAAAGAAAACAAACGAATTCTATAATGAACTTAAAATGAACCATGGATGTTTTATAAAAGTGTATTAATCATGTTGTCTGTGCATCAACTACCATTTATAGTAGTTAAATCATGGTTATAAAAATGGTCAATGCGTTAAAAAATATGTTTGTTATTTTTTAATTTATATGATAAAAACATAATTCGTTTTTGTAAGGCTTGATGCAGCTGAAGGAAACCTTTCTCTCTCTTTTGGATTGGTGAGATAAGCATGTTAAACTCAACCAACAAATATTCTTTTCCTCTTAAATTGATGAACAAAATTAAATTGTTTATCAGAGTCTACCAACCAGCAGAGATGCATTTTAGTCTGGTCTTATAATTGAACTATACTGGGATACACTGCCTCTTAATGCCATCCAGTTCAGTGTCTGTCCCCATCTGTGGACACTCTGTTCAGTCTGCCCATTCGGCAACAATAGCCAGTTCATGGTTCATAGCCAGTCTCACTACTGGGGTTTTCCTCTGACATCACCTCACTGTTTTGGCTTCTGTTCTGTTCTCCCTCACATACCATTTCCTCTTCACACAGGAAGTCTCTGCGGAGTCTTCCGCTAGGTTGTGCCCATGGCAGGAAATGCTGATGGACACACCTGGTCTCTTTCTCTCACATATTTTCAGTACAATATTTTGACACTGTAGTGTTTTAGTCTTTGGGGAATTCATATACATCTTTTTTGTTATACTTAATGTACATTAGGGTGGCTCGATTGATCGAAAAACAATGTGTTCTTGATTCGACCTCTCACACAATCTTAATCCAGCATTTCTACGATTCAGCCAATTATATTTTCAAGCTCAGGAGTGAAGCATATTGGCAGTTTCAAAAGTCTTCACATTGTTGTATATACATTGCTCTGCAACATGGACACCTCCAAATGGCATTGAAAGAGTCCGCATACTCTATTTATAAGGTGTAATTCACCCAAAAATGTCATATCTGTCTTCATGTAATGACATATTCGTGGCCAAAAAAAATCACAAGTGAGCTGACAGGATGCACGTGCACCCATAAATGATGTCTACTTTAGTGAACCGAACCTGTACTGTGAATTACAGGTAATAAAGTTGTAAATAACGTTCAGTTTGTTGCACAGAGCGATCGTTTGTGAGCCACATGGAAAGTATCAAAAAGGTATGGGTTTAAAATAGGTGATCTGTATAATAAAAAGGTTTATTTTTTTGATGGCAGCCATGACATGAGCGCACTCTGCAGCACATTTTAATAATCATTTCGCATTTTATAGTTATGATTAACGCAGAGTCTTATGCATGAGAATAAATGGTTAACAGTGTCAGTAAGTACTTTAGCCTATATAATGTTTAATATAATGCCAGTGGGAATCTGATAATGACAAATGCTCATTTTACCAATGGAAAAAATGTCTAATAATGTTGTCAATGACATGTTACAAGCATATGGCTCAAACATAATAATTCAACTTCAGAATTATGAATAGTTGTATTCTGATGCCATCAATTTATTGTGTATTAATGACCAGGACAAATGTACAGTTTATTCAAGTACACCGTTCCAAAAATATTTGCATTATAACCAATCATAGGCCTATACACATATAGGCCTAATATTATTATAGTTTTTACCTACAATTTTCTCAAAGTTTTTACCTACAAGGTTTCTCAAAGTGAGAAAATTGTGAAAAAACATTTGTGGTTCTCATTTTAGCCAGAATCATGCAGCCCTGTACTGTTCATAACAACATTCTATGGAACAGACGTTTGCCCCATTTTGTAAAAAGTAACTGCTTTGCCCCAGTTGCTTTAGTATACATTTTTAAACATGTTAAATAACGAGTAAACTGGTGAACTGGTCTGTGGTGTAGGTAAATATTAGCCTTTCAAAACAGCTGAGTCCTTTTCCTGCCAAGCTCAAACTTGGGCCATCTGACACCTGGGTAGTGATTTCATGACTTATTACCTCTTAATTGAGTTTAAATCGCAATGAAACCGATAGCAACAGATATTTTTATCTGAGTTGATCAGATTATTATCAAAGAAAGAAATGTGGACAGAAACCAGGCTCTTCTTATCTTTGAAACATGTAAAGCAGTAAACATGAGCTAACAGGAAGAGGATTTAAGATGTCTAGTAGTATATTGTTTTTACCAGAAAACACAGCCCAATAGATATTTTATGTTGGGTTGTGTTTCAGACAGACAATCAGATTATGATGCTAAATTCACTTTGGTGGAAACTTTTTACAAATTATGCCTCAGCTATGGCAATGAGTACAGTAAAATTTGTAACAAGATGTTAAAGTGTTCTCATTACTATGTGTAGTCTAAATATAAAGATCAGTTTTGTTTAAAAGGAGTTTTTTTTTTGTTGGAGTTTATAATTGTATTCACAGTTTGGTGTCTGTTAGATAAGAACACTGTCATTCACATGCATAGAATCTAGATTTTAAAACTCTGATGCTCAGTAAATATTGAATAGATTCAAATTGCATCCAAATGTTGCATCTATGTTTTTTTTTTTTTTATGCTCTGAACTTTTTTCATTATATATTTTTATATAAACAGCATTTGTTGGTGAAATGCTAAAAAAAGAGAGAAAGTATGCACTGTTTTAATAATTAAAAACGTATGCACTGATGAATTGTTTACAATTAGATGAATTTTAATTCCTTGCACACTTTGTTTTGAAAGTCCTAGTTTTAAGCTACCTAAACCTTAACGTGAATATCCAAACGCCGATGGCAGCTGAATTTTTAAAGAAAAAAATGATCTCTTTGTGTGTTAAGACTTTCTAATAGTTATATTCTGATAGTGTTAGTTTCAAGATTTAGACAACTGAAAATCTTTTCATTTGACATTTAATTACTTCGTAGTGAAAAAGCAATACAAGCTCAATTCCCAAATATAATTACCAAATTGTGATTTTATTTTTCTCCCTGATTTCAGTTTTCTGTGCAATGATAAATGTTTAAAAAAAAATAATTAATTTGTACTCTGTGATGTACTATGAAAAGCATCTTCTTAGCAAATTGTATTATTAGCAAGTAGCTTTTCATCTAGAGATAAAGCTATGTCCTTCTAGTGTATTTGACAAAGAAGATGCAAAGAAGACTTCTTACTGATTTTGTTAGTATGGTAACCCAAGTCACATGTCGTGAGAGGATTTTTTTTTAATATTGACTCACTATCCAAACACTCCCACACCTTCCTTAATGTTGAACAACTTTTTAAAGACAGTATTTAATCAGGGAGCTGTTTTTTTCAGCACCATTGGTGGAATGTGGAGAGACTGTGTTGTTCGGTTTGCCGAATGCACATGAGTCACTGCCCAAGTTTCTAAAGAAAGATCTAATGAGGGAGTTTTTTGCAAGGACGGCACATGCTTTGCAAGTCGGTGAGCAATGGCTTTGTCATGCGCCACACTAGCAGCGTCTCATGCTGCCATGTGGACAGACGGTCGACACAGTTGTGCCTCAGTGTGCAGCTGTGATCTTTTTTGCTCAATGGAACACACACCTCTTTTCATATACACTTTTGTCTTTCATCAGCTGAGGGGTGTGTGCGTGTGTGTGCGTGTGTGTGCGTGTGTGTGCGTGTGTATGTGTGTGTTTGTCAAGTTTTCGACAGCAAATGACAGGTTGAGTATGCATTCTCGCTCTTTTTAGGGTTTTTATTGAGTGTATAAGTTATGGCTTATTGTTGCCTGGGAAAGTAATTGTTCAAATTAGGGCTGTGCAATTTGGGCAGGAAAAGTGTAACTCACTGACTGATGCTGTGTTTTTTTTAAAATATATATTTATTTATATTTCGGTTCTATTTGAGCCATTTGTTAAATGAAGTTGCCGTTTCCTTAATAGTGTACAGCACACACAGTAAATGTAAGGCATACAGCATGCTTTATTGCATAAATATGTATTAATTGTCTATATAAATTTAACCCATTTACATGGTGTAGTCATATATTTTATGTTCATCAAGTCTTTGTGCTTTTCTTCACAAAAAGACAACTTTATACAGCTCTCTTATTTAGATAAGAAAAAATGCATGACCAGTGTTTGAGCAACACTTAGGGTCTGTTGGTAGCCGCCTGTGACTGCCTGCTTGATTTTTATCAAAATCATTTACAGAAAATTACAACATTTGATCGAGAAGTAGGTGGATGCCTCTTAATTCTCTATACAGTAAATTGTGTTTGTGTTGGTCTTTAAATGCTGATTGGCTAAAACAAGAGTGTGTGCATTTAACTGGCTAGCAAGCCTGTCACATACAGTACTGTCACACCGAGTGCATATTTGTGTTATATTTATATCGCATTCATATCGCAGTCCAATTTAAAATCAGATTTCAGTTTCTTTTGATGTTATCTGGGATAAAGGTATTCAAGACTGTTTACATTATTGTAGAGTTTATATTAACTATTAACTATAATTATATTAACTGGCCAGAGTGTTTTTTTTTTTGTTTTGTTTTTTACTTTTAAGGCCCCGTTTTCTACTACAGTATTTAATGCCCCTTGTCAATGTGGACTTGTCCAGTTAGTTGTGATTTACTTGAGAGGAATTGTGACTTTAGTCATCTTCACCTATTTTCATTCTGCATTGTTCATTTACATACACTGACATTGTAATGCTACAATGTTTACTCTTCCTCTGTGTTGGCTGGACTGAGAAATTCAGAGAAAATCTGTTAGCGGATGTCTGTTCTGTTAAATTGAATTTTGGATGGCTTCTAGGCTTTTTGTGAAAACCACAGGTTTTACCCCACTTTTTATATCTTTGCTTATGGAAATTCTGAACGGGTTTGTAGACAAGGTTGCATTAAAGTGGAGTTAAATCTAACTGATGAAGCACACATATGAAATGTCACTAAAAAATGTTATTGTAAGTAGATTTTGGTTATGTAAATTATCGTAGTTTGTGTACTCCATGAACACCATTTTGGAACTATTTGAACTGCATATCTAGAGATGTATTTTCATTGTAAAAATGTTCATACCTAAGATTTTATTAAATTACATATTTTTTGGGTGGCAAGAAATACTGGTTGAAGTTTGTATACAGTGGTACACATCAACTGTGTATTGGGCCAATAAATTTCCCTTCTTTACATTTATTTATTTTATTTACGTTAACAATACCAACTGTTAAAAAAAAAATTCTTTTTGGCATTTTGAGCCTTTAACATGATAGGGAAGTTATTTGATTGGAAGCATAGTTGGAGAAAGAGAAAGACGGGAAAATGTTTTCTGTCCTTTCTTTGGTGGTGGCAATAAAGCAGTATAACTGAACATTATTTGAACTTTTCTTGGTTTTAACCCTCAGAACTTCAATCAAAATATTATCCTTGCATAATAGTCTAGTGTTTACATTTTCCTCTCTCTTACATAAGCTTACATTCCCTTTCTCCTTACTTCCACAGGTACAAGTTAACCTCTGTGGGCATTTGAGCTGTCTGAAAGAAGGCAACACTATACCAAAGGTAAGCAACTATTCTGCAGTAGTGTTTGATCTGCTGGTGTGTAATCTTCTTGTGACCAAAATCTAGGTCTAGAAAGGTTTAATTTTTTTAATATGAAGTTTTATGAGCAAAAACAGATATTAAGTGAAATAACCAAATGCAGTAAAAGTAATCTGCAAGCTTGACAAGAAGGAATATATTTTTGTGGTTACTGAAATGCTGCATTCAACATTTGCATGCCAGATAATGTCTGCAGGACATTAGCTGGCTGCCAGATTTTTATTTCTGCTTAGTTTTTTGTCTTCAAGCTAACAGGAAAATGTCTGAACAAAGATGTCCGTTGTGTACAATAATACATATGTTTTGAGAGGAACATTTGGAAGTGCAGAAATGTCTGAGGAGAAGAAAGGATGGGAAGTGAGGTTGGAAAGAATTATGGAAGTTTGGGAGACTTTTGATCGAGGCTTTAGCAATCAGACATCGCAGCTGGCTTTTTGGAAATAACGCCAGGAATGAGTGCAGCCATTTGAAGCCTCGGAAGCTCCAGAGAGCTTCATGTTTAACGTGCTGAATAAACTGGAATATTTTCTGAAATTAGAGTGAAGTGTTTGTGTAGGTTGCCATTTACTGTAAAGATTCATGGTTTTATTTGCCCCGCTGCTGCTGAAATGTGTCGTTACCCTTCATGAAGACTGAATTCCTTGTTCTACTTTATTCAGTCAAGAGAGTGGATCCAAATAGGAAGTACTCTTTTAGGTTGCATTAAACTTGTACCTGCCTTTATAACTGAGCAAAAAAAAACATCTTTAAAGTAAACTTTAAAGGGCCACAAAACCCCCCTGTCTAAGCAGGGTGTTTTCACACCTATGGTCTGGAAAAGGTCAGGAAAGTAGGTGTGTCCAGTTAACCTTAAATAAAAATCTCATGGTTTTACGGTATTGTGATTACTGCTCTAAAATATATTCTTTTTAAATGTCTGGGTAAAAAACAAAAATCCCCCTTTGAATACAATATATTTTATTTTGATTAACATTTCAAATATTTTGGAGCAGTAAATGAATAATTCAAATGAATCATTGACTTCTGCTGTCTTCATTAGTTTCAAAAACACAGATTTCATTACAATTTAAAATGGCATCTTTGGATATCTTTTCTGCTGAAGATGCTGTTGTCCAAAAAAAAGTAATAATAATAATTTAATAAAAAATCTTACACATATACCTTACGGTATAGCAGAAGATTTTGGCGGTTTTAAAACCTTGTCTTTTCTAAACCGTGATATACCTTGAAAACAGTTATTGTCCCTTGCCTAGTCTGAACATGCCTGAGAAAGACAGACAGAGTGGTGGCGCATGAGAGACCGATAAAGACAATAATGAAACTAATATATAATACAATTCATTTAATCATTATTTTCATATCGCTTGTAGATTGTAGATTTGACTCAATGTAGATTTTGTCAGGGCAGCTTAACATAGATGAATTGATAATATCAAGATGTATCAAGTTAACATGAATATTTTAGGTGAATAGATAATATCAAGATATAGTTCTGTACACTTCATTGCGCGAGTGACTACTGTATGTCTCTTGTACGTTACACTCTGATAACAGCATTCATTGACAATGTATTTCATTATCAATAATAATTGATTTTATCGATTAGTTGTTGCTGCCCTAATCGTCATTTTATAACAGGCAATTTATAACAATTCAGTTACAACAGTCACACATTCCCTTACCACAGTCTACAACTCTTGTAAATGGATTTTTAGACATGTTTAAAAATAAGCTACAGAAAGTCCTGTCTGAGTCAGATATTCAGACTCTGTGACATGAGGCTCTCAGGTGACCTGGCTCCAGATACTCACTCACCTTCAGTGTCAAAATAAACTGGGTTGACGTGTTTTGGATTACTATTGCTCACAAGTTTAAGTACCTTCCAACTGCTTCACTTGTACTTGCAGTCCACCGGCGCCTCCTTTTCAACACTCTAACCAATACAGCTGCCTTCTGAAGTCAGAGGTCATGGGCTGACGTTGGGTGCGACAGTGTGCCGCCCAACTCTCAGCAACAGGTTTGTTTTTGGGGACATGCCATTTTTGGATGAACGCGCCATTCCCAGCTGCCAGAGACATGTAGAGTCTTCTGTCACGTCTGTGTGTACACCACTGACATGCAACAGGCCCTCACAGAGTTAGCAGTTGGCCAATGCTACACCGTTCAACTGTACATGAAGTGCAAGAAAGGGTAGATATGTCCACAGAATCAGTCTAGGAGAAAATGTCATGCAAGGAAATTGGTATTTGAAGAGCTTTCTCACAGATGGACAAGTCATATTAGAAGAAATTCCTTTTCTAAAAAACGGTATGCATATGTAATTTTGAATAATTTCTGCAATATTCCAATTAAGAATCACCAAATTTGAGTTTACAATGCCTCAGATTCATACTGTGTATAATGTGAAGTGATATGTTTTGTATCATATAATGGATATGAAATGTAAGTGTATTACATTGATGATTATGGTGGTTCTAGGCTTATGGAGGATAAGGACATTGGATGGTTTAGTCCGATTTTTGATTTAGGTCCCCAATATGCATCAGGAAAAAATATTGAACGAATGTAGTTAAAAAATTATCTTGCCAAAGCAAATGCTCATTTCAGGAGGGTGTTTCAGTTTTTTACAATACATGTCGTTTGTGTATATTTTATTGAAGATTTTCTTTTTTTACTTCCATTGGTCTATGAAGATTATATATGTAATAGGGGGTTGTGCTCTGGGGCTCCATCCATTGAAATGTGTTCGTTCATTGCTTCATATAGTTATTGGTGCCGAATTGTAGGGCTGGTGCAAACATATCCACACATCACTTCATAATTTTTTCTCTCGCTTTTTTTTTGGTGTTTTGTTTTGCTACTTATCTAAATATGTCAGAATGTTCTAAAGCAGTGTACCTTCGTGTATTGCACCGCTTAGTGCAAAGTAAAAATTGCTGAACATCAACTGAACTCAATATAAGATAAGCCCATATTTTCAAATGTGGAAATAAAGTCCCTTTAGGCTTTTTATGTAAAGGTGAAGGCTGACTTGTTTTTGTCTTTTTCAGTTATTGAAGATAATTAGTAATAGTTGGTTTTCAATCTCAGTTCAGTTATGCCTTTTTTGGGGGCTTATCAGCTCTGTATGCAGAACCACTCCGACCTAAAGGTCAACAAATATGCAATAAATTAAGCAAATGTACTTCACTGCAATTCAAAGTCCCAAAAGCCCACCCTTAATGCCACCTCATGAGTGACAGTAGGCACAGACTAGTGGGCATAATGTGCATGTTGGGATGCAGAAACAGGCAGTAATTATAGCATGGAATACAGGAGGTCAGAGATCCCCTCTATAATTGTTCAAGTGCAGTGCTGAGGGGTTTTAGTTCTCTAAGTGGATGTTGAAGGCCTGCAGAAAGAAGCTGTTTTTTACTTTATAGGTTTTATGGCAATTTTAGAGTGGGGGGGAAAAAAAAAAAAAAAGTTGAATATCATTAAGTACATTAAAATATACCAACAATTGAAAAGGTAAATAATAATGTGGCTTACTAAAGATTAGTCAGTTTGACAGTACAGTGGTCCCTCACCATAACGCGGTTCACCTTTCGAGGTCTCAGAGTTTTGCAGATTTTTTTTGTGCAACTTGACATGCTTTTTTTTTTTTTTTAACAGTGCATTGTATTTTGTGTCCTGATTGGCTGTGGTCCATTTTCAATCAATCTCCTCTGTGCCGTGTCTCTTGTTCAGTACAGAATGCATTCAGCTTGCCAAATTGCCAAATATTTGATCATTGTGACTCTCAAAGTGCTGTACTGTATGTTTGCAAGTTTTCTCCCAACAAAACATTCTGCACCATCAAAGGCACCCACGGTAGCACCCAAAAGGCAGAGGAAGATGCTAACCTTCGCACAAAAAGTTGGACTTCTGGACATGCTAAAGGGGAGGTAGTGTTTAAACAAGAGAGAAAAGTGTAAACATGTTAATGCCTCTCTGAGAAAATAGTGTAGTGTGGGGTTTTACAGCCTTAAAGGGCCATGAAACACCAAAACACATTTTTTGAGCTGTTGACAGTCATATATATGTCCCACGCTGCTATAAACACTATTAGGACACATATAATTGACTAAAAAGTGAAAATTGGTTGTTTTTGCGTTATTTCGAGCAAATTCGTTCTTCCGGTTTGAAACGAATTTTTGAAGCTGCGTCACGCCGATGAGATCCTTGCGTATATTTCAGCGTGGAGAGTGGACGCCTGTACCGGCCAGCACGTTCTGACGTCTCTGCGTGTTCGGCATTAATTCATGAGATAGACTTGGTTTAAACCAACCAGAGCGCTCTATTGTGTAAGCAGCGCAGCTTCATTAATATTCATGATCGATTCGAAGACTGTACCTTACAGCAGTTGCGGAAGACACATCAAGCGCGAGTGATTTCCGTGCTAAGTCAATTCAAAGGCACGAATAGGCATCCTGCAACGCGATATGCGCGAATGCCGCCGCGCGTTTGACGCGCTTAACGCCGCAATTCGCGCGAATCACTTCAGTTTGAAAATGAAATGAAAATGAGCTTCAGCGGACGTTCGCGCTGCGTTAACCAATCAGGAGCTTGCTCTTGTGGGGGTGTGATTATGACGTAGCGCCTGTTGTTATTGTCCTGAGGGAAAACTGGGCTCGGCTCAGTCAGAAGCACCGCTGAAAGCTTCCATCATCCAGGTACAGTTTCTGGAGGAGTTTATGAACTCACAGAGCTGGTGCACCTCTGAAATAATCTAATGGACTATCAGCCTTCATCAGTAGACTATCAGTGGAATATCAGCCTTCATAAAGCACATAAAACAGTTATTCTCTCTATAAAACACCTGTTAGCCATTTAGCAATAAAGCTACAGTCACCAAGCCATAGACAGAAGCCCTGCCCATCACGCGAATCCGAAAATAAAGAGAAAGTGCCGTTAAAGTCAACAAATTAATAATTTGGCAAATAATTTGATGACTGATGTCCATGTATACACAGTCTGTGTGAAAAGGAGCACGTGCACAAATGGAAACTCCCATTTTTATGCAAAACCTTCCCTCTTTCCCCTTCCCCGACACTCCTACCTAAACAGAGCCGGACACGCCCACTTTACTGAGCTTTTCCAAACTAGAGGTGTGAAAACACCACGCTGAGACTGGGGGTTTCATGGCCCTTTAAAGCATCTGTAATAATTGTAAAAAATGAAGCAGACAACTTCTTTCACCTATTGTGGACTATTTTTAGAAAGCATCTCCCGCAATTAACAAGAGACCACTGTACTTTAAAAATAATTGGTTCTAGCAACATGGCATTACTGGCACTCAAAAGCTTCAGTCTGCATTTACCCATTTTTTTATTCTTAAAATGTCTACATCTACTTGTGTATCAGTTTAAGGGTCTGCAGTTTGTTGCAGGTTCTTTTGTATGCATGGCAACTGAATTATCTGCAGTGCTGTTTCACAGTGCAGTGGTACTTTGTCTGTGCCTTAGGCTTCACATTTCAAGACCACCTGGGACCCCAGTGAAGTGGATTGCTTGCTCATCTTGCCCTGAAGCTCAAACTCTTACACAAACGCATAGAGCAAAGAGAGGAGGGACACCCGACAGACAGCATATCCATAACCATGTGCGTTTAGTTTTGTTTCAAGCAGGATGTGGCCGATACACTCTATTTGGAAAAAGGCAAAGCTGAGTAGAACATCTGGAGGAAACAGTTTATGGAAGTGTTTTAATCTACTTTTACTTCTCCACAGAAAAAAAATCCAAAATCAAATCTGTTGTTTTATTTCAAAGGCTAAATTTTTAAAGGTTCTGAATTCATCATCACAAAGCATTCGCTAGGCAGACTCTCTGTTTTAAGAATATCAAGAGCTCTGATGAAGGATGATGAAAAGTGTTTCAAATGAGCAAGTTGCCTCGTGGGAGCTGACATATTGAGATCATATATCTTGAGTACTGCTTATTCATTTTAGTACGCTCCTAGTTCGTTGCTTGCTCATGAATTAAAAAAAAAAAAAGATTTACATACATTCATTGATTTACCCAACCATCTAAGTAGACTTGTGTGCGACTTTCCAAGCCTCCTCAAGCTTCGGTAAAAGCAAAAAATGTTATTCTCTAACATCCACTTAGGTCAGTATTTTGTTAATTTAGTATCACTTGATGCCACACATACTCATGTTCATCATTAAATTAGCGTATTTGCCAAACCTCTTTGCTGGAAATGTTGTAAACATTAGACTTGAACTGTCTTTTAACATTTAATAAGGACTACATGTGTATGTAGGAGACATAGAGTCTCTTAGTTTGTGAAATCTAGTAAATAACCTTTATCATTTCACCATAATGAAGTGTTTAATGTGCACAGTGTTTTCAAGTAGGAGACTGCCTTCCATTAACTGGTGTTTCTGCAGTATTGGCACAGACTGTTTTTTTTTTTTCTGTTGATAAAGTTTGTTTCAGATTATCCTTGTTTTTGAATGTTTTGGCTCAGTGTATCAGACAGAGTGAAGGTCATACTACGGAAAAGTGACACACCTTTTCCCTGGCGAACTTTGCACTTGTGTGGCTTCTCTATGAAAGAAGCCCTTTCATTGGGCCGCTGGCTGCATGTGTACGGGTGTGTGCTTTGTGTGTCTTTTGGATAGCCAAAGGATATGACGTCAAGTGCTGAGTGTGAATCAGCCCACACCCTAATGAAATGTCTTAAAACACTACGTCTCCCACTTTTACTGGCTATTCATCTCTATGTGCCTTTATCTTTCTCTTTTTTTCTTGAATTAAAAAAACAAAATTGATCTGTTGTTTGAAAATGAACGATTTAGTATGTGACTACATGAAGTTAGCTGAGAAATGCAATAACAAGGATTGACAGCTGCCAAATGTATTTCAGAGATGTTTTATTAATGTGTGGATGTATTATGAAATATGTTCGCACCTTCCCCCAGAATTCATATAGTTGTTTGCTGTATGTGGAAGCATCCTCAGAATAACAGTGTAGACTCTGATTTTAAAATTCATGGTAGCCGACATTTGGCTCAGGGCTGTTTTGATCAGTTGTTCAAGTGACTCAGTGTTCACTTTAATTTCAATACAAAGTGAACTCTGTGTTTGCACTGCAGATATATTTAGAAGTACCCTCTCCTGTTGTCCCTCTGCTTTCAATGGTTTGAAAAGGTCTTTAATACAGACTAGACATAGTGGGAAACTGCATAGAGAAATGAAGGAAGCAATGAAATTCTGCTCTAAGTGAAAATGTTGCGTTATGGGTGTGACAGTGAATACTCAAAACATAAATTCACAGAGAAAGTACAGTATATGTTGACATTAAATTGAAATATCTGTTTATGGTTTCCAAAACAACTAACCACGGAGTTATGAGATTAAAAAAAAACATCCATCCATAAAAGTTTTAAAATTTTAAATGAGGAAAATAAAAATGTGTTATGGGTGTGACCAAACAAGTTAGCTAGTTTACAGTATACAACGGAATTGCGGAACACAGGCGGAGATATGTAAGGGATAATCCATGGCTTGCCGTGCGAGTGGCAAGTCCTGTAACGCATGGCAAGTTATCGATTATCCCGGATATTCTATGGTCATTTCCCAGGTTATATACATTTTTAAACTAGTATTGCTTTTTTTAGCTCAATATTAAATCAGTCATGGATACACAGGGAACGATATAGTGTGAGCATCAGGAAGCATCATTTAAAAAAAAAAAA
>CAIGQQ010005934.1:1887946-1901301 GCA_903798035.1 Danio albolineatus | reverse complement strand
ATATATATATATATATATGATTTTTGGAAAGATACAGGGCTTTTTTAGTCTCTTAGCTAGCGGTGGGCGATATGGAAAAAAATATCATATCACTTTTTTTTCTGGGGAAATCACGATTCACAGTTTTATCTCAATTCTTTTTTTTAAAGTTGATTAAAGACTATTTTGCAAATGACAAAGGTACTATACAACCAAACTATTGTCCCAATATAAAAATATACTCTTACCATGTATGTTTAAGAATATTTTAAACAAGTGAAGATGTAATGCTAGTGCTATTCTGCAAACAAAGAACATTCAACAAGACTTGCATTAAAATTACTGTACCATCAAAATTAACATTTACAAATCTAACAAATCTTAGTTCAAATCAGATTATTAGACATAGATCCTCAGCAACACCTTCAAAAATGTAAATGGCTTTTTTTTATACAAAGTTAACAAAACTAGTAATGTTTTGAATTTAATAAATGCATAATAATCATAATACCCAAACCATGATTATTCTTCAGACTATATAATCATACAACCAAAATCTATAACCCTTGCATCCCTAATTGTTACGCAGTTCAAAACAACATACTGTATGAATGTGTTTGTATGTTGAAGAAGCCTACTTGTGCAATGCACTGCTTTTGTTTTGCTTTGAAATACAACATTTGAATGTGTTTGTAAAAAAAAAACACACATTGTACAATTCAGTGATGTTATGCAGTTTCAAAAAACAACATATTAACATTTTAATGATGAAAAAGCCAACATGGATGTCTTAAGGAGCAACAAAACAGCGTATGGGCTCCTATATTGCTGTTGTGTCATCATCACTTACATTGCAAGTCATCTCTGGCCCCTCATTTGGGATGCTCTTCATGCCAACTAGCTATGGTGTTATTTCAGTGACAAATGTCGTGAGCGCAGTATTACCAGGCGAGATCGCATTTATGTAAACGAGCATGTGGGTCTCTTTGCTTGCGCGCCGATTTCTTCTGTTCGTGCACACAACTTCTTGTGCCCTCTAATAAACGCTACTGAAGTGTGATTTAGTGCGTTTATGTAAAGCATATGTCTCCCAACATTTATTAGATTTGCTAGGAATATTTACGAATGTCTCCAATAGACATACAGAGCGGCATTAACGCGTCCTGAAGTAAAGTGAAGCAGCTGTAAACTCCAGCAAGATAAAGTCTTTGTATGCAGAACTACAGACCTTTATCTGTAAAGTATATTCATGGAAACTGTTCATCTTAACTGTTCATGAAAGCTGCGCCTGTATGCTGGCCTCATGCATCACGCAGCCCTGTCAGCCAGTCTGTCAGTCAACATGTAACCTTAAAGGGTTAAACAAATAAGGCACAGCTCTACTACGTTTACAGAAAAGTTCCTGCTGTTATAATTCACTTACCTTTTAATACGTTTTGGTGCGATTTATAACCAGCTATTAAAAAAAAAAAAAAAACAGACGACTGAATGATTTGAATGAGAAGCTGTAATGTAGCCGTGGCAGGATGAATTTTGGTGTGGCGCCCCGCCACGGAAGAATGAATGTAGTAGAAGCACTGCACTATATACTGTATGACGATACGATTTTTCTGAAAAAGTGGATCGTGCAGTAATTTTGATCGTCCACGATCAAATATCGTATTATCTCACAGCCCCACTCTGAATCCTTCCGACTTATTTCCTCAGCAATATCGCTATTGCGATACATGCATAAAATATTTTGTCCACATCTCCCCATTAGTAAACGTTCTTGATGCTTTGTGAAAGATGTACTTTAAGAAAGTTACTTAAGCAGCAATAATTGCCCAGTTGCCTAGGATTGTGCAAATGCTACCTGTTAGTGCCCTTCACAATACAAAAAATTTACATCTGTTGATTTTTGCAGCTGGAGGTTTTTTTTTTTTTTTTCCTTCTTCTCACCCACGTTAAGATTCTCACCCAACTCTACCTCTTTGAACCAGAGCACATTGACAAAAAGTGATTGTTTCTCAATAGAAGGTAGTTATTTGTCTAACTACTTTATACATATAAATTGGGGCATTTTAATTCTTGGGTGAACTATTCCTTTAAACTAGATTTCCTAAGAGCTGATCTGTGCCTACTGTGCTTCAGGAATGCTGTCATGTGCAATTATTCCCCAGAGACCGTCTGGCATCACACGCACACACACGCTCACAGAAAAACAGACAAGCATCTAATGTTTTAATTGAGCATATTTTTGTAGCTTCACAATTGCTCAGCACACACGATATGCTATTTCTGTCTGGTGTGTGAGCTGTGTTCAGCTGTCTGCTGTACACTGATGGATTTTAAAGTGTCTTCAGCTCCAGATGCTTGATTTGTTACTCCTTGTAGTTAATGATCAATACTAGAATTAGTACTTTTTCACCAGGTCTCAACTAGGCACTGGACAATAACCATTTCAAGGTATATCATGGTTTTAAAAATGACCAAAATGTTCTGCCACACCATTCGGAATATTTTTTTTTTTATTTAGGTTTTTAGTTTGTTGTTTAGGACAACAGTATCTCCTGCAGAAAATATATCCAAAGATGCCGTTTTAAATTGCAAAGAAATCGCTGTTTTAGAAACTAATGAAGACAGCAGAAGTTAATGATTCAATTGAGTTATTTACCCTGACATGTTTACTGCTCCAAAATATTTTAAATGTTTTTAACTGTGAAAAGTACATTATGTTGTCCAACAGCAGCAATATTTGTCAAACTGTTGAGTGTCTTTTGCTTGTCACTGTATGTGGGCAGAGTAAAACACAAGGGTAAAGGGTGAAGAGGCTGTACGAGTGCTGTTATTCGCAGACAGAGCTGTGGAGATGCAGTTATTTTCAAAAAATACTTCAATAGCTTAAGAAAAATTGCAATAAAAATAAATGTTTTTTTTATGATTTAAGTGCACTTTTTTTCCTTGCGTGCCAACCTTGCTTAACACATTACGAGAGCTGAGTTTGAAGAATAGATATGTGGAAAGCACCGCTAAAAATACTCACTGCATTCTACCCACCCAAATGTTAACCTCTTTTAGTGAAACATGTATTCATTGCCGCCCTTGCAGATTACAATCAGGCATTTGTATGGCAGTACAGTAACATATTCTTTCAATGTCTCAATGTGACGCATTCAAAGGTCACAGGTAGTACTTTGGTAATGTAATGACTGGTGTCTTCATAAATGGACAAGTGTGTTGTTAAAATGGCTGTTTATGAAACTACTGGTTATAAAAACGAAGTGGGTCAGTTAAAAAGCTGACTTTGTATATGCTGGGTTTGTATTTATGTGGCGAAAGTAGTAGAATGTTGAAATAAGGAAAAATCTTGCTTTTTTCAGCGGAGATGAAGGGATCATCTCTTTTCATTCTGCTCAATTCATTTTAACACAGATGTCCAATCTTATGCTTAAATGTGTCAAATATATCAAACAACATCTGATCAAGGATGCTTAAAGTTTAGTTATTTTGAACGTTTTCATTCTCAATGCAGATACCTTTGTTTTTAGTACATGACATGAAGTGATTTAAAAAATATATTGACTTGCTTGGCAACCCCCAAATTTACAATATACTTGTATTTTTTTGCTTGTGTTTCCCGTATTCACGTGGGTTTCATCTGGGTGTTCCGGTTTTCCCCACTGTCCAAAGACAGCTATAGCGCTATAGGTGAATTGGATGAACTAAGTTGGCCATAGTGTATGAGTGTGTGTGTGAATGTGAGGGTTTTTTTTCTCAGTACTTGGTTGTGGCTAGAAGGGCATCCTCTACGTAAAACATATGCTGGAATTGTTGGCGGTTCATTCTGCTGTGGCGACACAGGTGTAAATCCATTATAAACTTTTATCAGGATATTTAAATCCATAATATTTTCACTATAAATGACATAAAGCAGTTATCATAATTCATTCGACACAAGGTTTATGATCATGAAAAATAAGCTTTATTTTCTTTATGCAACATGTAGTTTTATTTTTTTATTTATTGTTTTGTTCTTGTATTTATTGGTATATTTTCTTATAAATATATATAATATAAATATGCCACAGACATGTTGTCTAGCTGAGGATTGCAATTATGAATTAGCTAGACGTGTCCACAGGGAAGAGGTAATTTTGGATTGAGTCTGTTCTTGTGACACAGGTCTGTTTTGTTGTTTTTACATCAGTGTGCGTTCAAGCCAATGGGCAAGTGCACAAACATGAACACACACATACTCATTTCTCATTTTATGTTAAGTTAATTTAAAAGCTGGCATCTGCTGGAAAGTGATTTATTGCATTTGAACGACATTCTGAAGCCTGTGTTGTGTGCGTTTTGCCATATGTCTTGTGTTTGGGTAGGGCTAAGTAATAACATTAGCGCACATGTCATTTGTGTGTGTGTGTGTGTGGATGTGTTTATTTGTGTAGTTATGCACACTTGTGCTTGTGTGTGTTTGTGCAAGAGGTCAGGGAGTTAAAAGCGACAGCTGTAGTGTTTCTTACTGCTGTTATTTGACTGCGTGTGTGTGTATGTTTGCATTTGCTTGATAGAGTCAGACTGTGCACATGGAAAAGGGTGGTAGGCTGTTCAACCATGCTAATTTTCTCAGCCAGTCATGATGTCATAGGAGGACATGTGTGTCAGTCAGAGAACAGCTGCTGTAGGGTGGTGGGAGAGCCTTCACAGAACAGCTCACTTGGGAAATAAGGAATTCTGTACATCCTGGACATTTCCTGTCTTTCCCTCAATTCCTCCTTCTCTTTTTCACTCATTCTAACATAAGCACCATTTGTGTTCCTATGGCTCTCAGATCTCCATATTTAATATGTACTCGTGTTGAATTATGACATAATTTCTTTAAAACATGTTTTATTTTATATAATGGTATGTGCACAGGGTCACAAATTATGGTTTCTGTGCACAATATATCATTTCATACACTCAGAAATAAAGGTAGAAAATGTCTGTGGGGTGTACTTATTATCTGTCACTGTCCTTGAAGGTATATATTAACGCCTAAAAAGTACAAATGTGTACCCCATAGTACCGTAAAAGGTACAAAAGCAAACCTTAAAAGTACAAAAGTGTGTGAATCTAGAATAGTTGCATTGCAGGATCTGCAGTGTCAATTCAGGATGATAATTAACCAGAAAGCACAGTTCAGAACAAAGTTTAACCCTAAAAGAGTGAAAGATTTTTATGTAATATTTAATTTTGTACATCAATACCCTTAGACTCTCTAGAAAACCACAAAGCACTGTTTATTTCATTTGTATGCTTGTTCTGTTGTATTAATTTATGCTTGTAATTTGTTTATTATGTTTTATGTACATTCACTCGCCTACAAAATCATCATAATCAATGTAAAATTCTTAATTCCTTCTAAACAGAGTTTCCTTGAGAAATTATATTAATATCGTGATATTTATCGGCGAGACGTCGATATCGTCTGCAATATCATGGAGCCCTAAAGTGCATGGGCAATAAACAAAACGTTTTTGGAGAGCAAGATATGTTGTAGGGCACACACTCAAAAAAACAACTCATTAGATGAACTCAGTTTAATTGAGGGCAGGATTTCCATCCAATAAATTTGTTAAGCACCAACTAAAAATATATATATTTGCACAATTAAATGCAATTGAGTTGGTCCAACATGATTTTATCAAATGAAAGTTTAAATACATTTGTATTTTTATTTAACTTAAACTCAAAGGTCTGATAATATCATGTATGTCTATTATGTGTCGAAGTTATCCTAAATGAAGCCATTTTAAGCATATTTCATGAGTATATGAATATATACAGTTGATTGAGACTGATCTCAGAACTCATTTTAGGACAGTTATTGCTCAATGAGCAAAGCAACAAACTGCATTGTTGCTAATTCGATCACCCAAAGCTTGGGTGCTTCTGCAAGGCGGTAACCTCAAAACTCTAAACATTATATGGAAATCTTCTAAATCGTCAAACTAAAGTAAATCTTAAACTCTAACAAGTCTTTCTATTAATGTAAAACATCTAAGATTACTTTTATTGTCAACATTACAATTTGATTTATTCAATCACACACAAAGCATGCTGGGAACTACAAATCCCTTAACCAGATAGTTGGACTAACACAATTCCGTCATGTTGTCCCAACACAAAACGCTTAAGTTAAATTAATGGTTTACAAATTTAAGTGGACGAAACATAAAACAAATAAATTAGCCAAAGAAATTACAAGAATTGTGTTGTTTCAGCTCATTTTATGCAGGTAATTTGAACAAGCAGCAGTAATCATTTTTTTGAGTGCACAAATAATATAGCTGTATTTGTAAGTATATAAAAAACGTTAATTCACAAAAGCAATCATGTCCATTGTAGACTTTACTATAAAGTACATTTACATAATCTGTATTAATTTTTTTTTTAAAAACTTACTTATTTGTCACTGGATAACTGATGCACATGATTAATCAAAAGATGACTTTTGTATATTTACAATATAAAATATACAACATATCTACATGAAAGGTGCTCTTAATTAAAATTATGATGATTATGGGCATAAAAGAATAATCACATTTTTTTAAATCATTTAAATTTTCACCCATATACATACTGTAGCCAGACATATACCCCTGCAACATAAGCTTATGTGGTCCAGGATCACATTTGATTTTTAAGCTTATTTTTAAGGGAGACAACTCCCCTCAAATAAAGTGATTCTGTGTAGTGAACATGGTGAGTATGGAAATAAAACTTTTTATAAATATACATTGCTGTAATGTCAATAACAGGTACACACATTTACATGCATATTCCTCATCCCTCAAAAGTTACTTAAGTTAATTTATTGAAGTAAATATTGTTTGTGACATTCAGAATGTCTAAAATACAAATTTGTATCATTTATATACATTATAGTTCCCAAATGTTCCATCTTTAGATGTTTTTTTTGTTTGTTTGTTTAGCAATCATGCCTTCAAAATATAAAAGGCATGAATTCAATAGAATGACCCACATGTTTTAGATGTGAGAAGTGCACGACAAAATAAGAAGAATCTATTTAATGTCTAAGTTTTGAGTCCTCTTGTGTGTGAGAGAGAAAGAGCTTAACAGAGCTTAATGGAAATCAGCAGCTGTTAAGCAACAGGGTACCAAGATAACACACCTCTCTAATTTCCCTCTGCACTCTTTCTTCATCTCCATTTCATTTTCTGCTCTTCCATAATTCTGCCAAATCTTCTTTCGTACCGCACTTTCCCCTCTCCTCTCTCTCTCTTTTTATTTATCCTCTTTGTGCTTGACTGATTATGCAGAGCCATGGCCGTTCCTAAAAGTCTGACTGAAGGCATCGTTAGCATCTTGCTGCTCTGAAGCTAGTGAGATCAAGCAGGAGGGTGTGAACGATGTGTTTGCACAATTCAGTCTACTGAATTTAACATGTTGGCTCTATCTGAAATTGCAGATTTCATAATGTAGGTGAAGAACAGTATGTCTGAATTAGATTAATTCATTTTTTCAGCTTAGACTCTATTTCAGAGGTCGCCACAGCAGAATGAACCGCCATTTATTCCAGCATATGTATTACATAGCGGATGCCCTTCTAGCCACAACCCAATTCACTTATACCAAATGTCTTTGGACTGTGAGGGAAACTGGAGCACCCGAAGGAAACCCGAAGCACTGGAAACCCACGCAAACAAAGGGAGAACATGCAAACTCCACACAGAAATGCCAACTGACCCAACCGAGACTCGAACCAGCAACCTTCTTGCTGTGAGGTGAACGTGCTTAACCACTGAGCCACCATGCCACCCTAGAGCTAAACCATGTAAAAAAAAAAAAACATTGTTGCACAATATTGCAGTATTTCACCACTAATCTTTTAATAAAAGATTAATTGAATAGAATTTTAAAAGAATATGTAAATAAACAAGGGCTGTCAATTGATTAAAAAAAATTTACTAATTAATCACACTTTTGTCTGTGATTAATCATGATTAATCACGAAAAGACGTATTTATTAGAGAAATAAAAACACAGGCATGTAAATGGCATTTGAATTTTAACAATCAATGCCAATAACAATCAAAAATTATTTCCATGTTGGATTCTATGTGAGCTACAAAAAATTCAAAATACAGGCATTGCAAATATGGAAATTGGAAAAAAAAAAACAATAATTTTAAAGTATTGAATACAAACAATTGTATTCATTGTAAAGTTGTTTTGCGAGTTGAGAACATTAATTATAAAGTAGAAACAGTTTTGCTTAGTCCTTCTTAACATTTAGCCAGTTGCTATAAGACAGTCCTGTCTGTTGACACTATCAGGTGACAACACACACACACACACACACACACACACACACGCATGCACGCACGCGCACACACACACGCGCACACACACACACACAGACAAACACACAGACACAGACAGAGACACACACTCCCTTCAGATAATCACCACGCACCACTACGGTTCTTAAAGTATGGCTGTATTTCTCCAGCAAGGATTCTGATGAAGCAGCTGAAGCAGACGCTTTACTAAAGTTGCGTGTAGGGGAAACGCGTCAAACTTAATGAAACATTTGAGGGTGCTTGGAATCAACTTAGAGAGTCTTTGACAGCTTGCGACATCATCTGCCACTTTCACTGAGGACATTTACATGGATCCATATTATCCATTTTATCGCCCGGTCGCCTCTATGGACGCGCCGGCCCTGAAAAAACGTGTTACTTTCTCCACGATGCCCGGCGGCAGAATTACAGCTCGTTAACTCACAGGCTCGTGCAAATGATGAGACGGACAAAAGTACTCGATGCATGCCCTTCTTTTACTTCTTTAATGCTTTCAGCTTCACAGTCCAAAACAGCTCCCGGGTGGAATTACAGGAGTAAACTTAACACAAAACCGGATCAAACTTTCTCCCTCTAATTTACCGCACACACACACAGCGCGCGCTCACGTTCAAAAGCATGCGTGGCGAACTACACACCCACAATGCCCTGCTACAACCCCGTAAAAGCCACAACAGGAAATAAAAAAAACTGCCACTGCGTTAAATGCGTTAATTTTTTAAACGACTTAAATATTTCAAATTAATCGGCGTGCGTTAACGCGCTAATTTTGACAGCCCTAAAATAAACTAAATTTCAAGAAATGTTTCATTTAAATTTAAAAAAAAAAATTTAAACTAGAATGACCTACAACAAATGACATGTTAATGAATGCAAAGTAATAAAAATGTTTAAATGGGATGTAGGGAACACCTGATTCTAGTGCTAATTGTTAGCTTTGTTTTTTTTTAAACCTTTCACAGATTTGACAATAACAGAGATGACAGTGACTGAGTCCGAAACCGCATACTACTAAGTCGGTACAGCATTTGAATTTAAACGCACTAAAAGGGCATTAGAAAAGCACGTTCTATACAGTATGAATGGAGCTCGGGCGTACTACATCCGCCATTTTGTCATAATCACATGACCTACCCACGTCAGTTGTGTCGTGTCACTTCCATTCATGAATTCTCTTGCGGGGCATCATGGGATAGCGTAGCGTCCATAGGATGCACACTTCAGAATCTCGCCAGAAGTAGTAGATTATCTGGGTACTTCTCCCATACTGTTTTTTGAATTCTATGTTTTCGGACATACTTCTTGGCTCACATACTGATTTTAGCGTACTATATATTATGGAAGTATGCGGTTTCGGACGCAGCCAGTTTCTACCGTTTTGTGCTTTAGCTGAGGATGCTAATCTCATACCAGATACCACATGGTACTGTATGTCTAAAATGGAATTTGATGTATTTTCAAGTACATGTTATTGTTTTTAAAAAGTGAAAAGAGAAATTGAAATATCCCAATAATAGAGTTGACATAATCTATTAAATTCTAAATATTTTTACAAATTGATGAAGAATAATGTAGAATTTATGAATTTATCACAAAAAAATTACTGCGTTGTCTTCACTCTAAAATGCAATAATATTATTCTTTATTAAATTTACAAATGTTATAGTGTCTTCAAATTGCTTGGAAGATTTAGACCAATAATAAAATAAAATAATAAATATAACAGACAAATAATAAACTGCCACTATAACATTACAAACTTAATCTGTCTAGATTACATTCTGTTATATACTACAATACAGAACTCAATTATTTTTAAAAGTAAAGTAATTATTTATTTTAAAAAAAGTTAAGGATCATATGTATAGTCTGCAAAAACGGTCTCTGATTATCGAGTCCAGTCCCATTCACTTCCTTTCAGTTTTAGAATTTAAAAAAAAGCTTGTTATGCTGCTTGATGTTGAAAACTGATGTTTTTTAATTATTATTCTACTTTGTCTGTATAGCCATGAATACACTTGTTTGTAGAGCAAGTAGTTTGACTGTTTTCTGCTATTTATTATTCTAAGTCATTCCTCCCAAGGCTGCTGAATCCGAAGTTCTAACACAATCGCTAAAACGAGCGCACTTCCGCATTGTAGAATAAAGTCAATATCATTGCACTGGACTTGCGTTAGCAAATGCTAGAAGATGCTGCTCACAAGTCCTGTCCGAAGCCTTCTCATAATAATGAAACTTTTGGTTTAGTCTCCTGCTGATCTGTTAGACTAAATATCAGCAGGACCGTGTTGTAAGAAAACAGATCTACCAGGACTCTCCAAACATACTGTAGGTTCTGAAGAGACTCTCGCTGCCTCTGTAACTGTTTTTTTAATACTGCTGTATTTATTTAAAACTTGTGTAACTATAAAGCTTAATTGAACATTCTAAATTTATTCTGTATAATTTTGTAAAATACTAGATTGTGTATTAAACTACTGCATGGTTATTTAATATTATAATTACATTTCACTATTTATGCTTTTACTGGTCTTTTCTTTCATCAACAGCTATGTTGAGCAGAAGCCATTTCCTTAAAAATAATAATAATAATTATCGTACAGACCCCAATTTTACCACTTATAAATGTTATATATTTAGTCTTTGTACTGTACTGTACTCTGAAATTTGGTTGGTGTTTTGTATATTGCATATGGAATTGACTGATTTAGATAAATTTTGTTATTGTAATATTTAGAGTAAAGTTAACTACCATACCTACTGAAGGTTCATGGCTAGGATACGAGATTAGTTTAGGTTTACTGCATGTAATTGAGTTGAATAAACAAATATTTATTTTTAAAAACTAAGGTCTCCTAACATTCGGTCTACTTTCATGCCTGGTACTAGGGCTGCACAATATATGGTTTTAGCAATGATATCGCAATGTGCGCATCCGCAATAGTTGAGCAGGAGCTACAGAATTGTATTTAATTACTGTCTTTTATATGGTATTTATATGGTTTATGCAAAAAAAAAAAAATCTTAGAATTTTTGTCTTGTTTCTTGTGCAAATATCTATATTTCAAAGCAAAAACAAGACAATTTCACTCACTCCACTGGCAGATAATTTAGCTTGTTTTAAGGATTTTTTTTTTTTGAGACAAAAAAAGTAATATTTATAGCAGAAAAATAAAACATTGCAGTATCAGATTTTTCCAACATGGTGCTGCCCTACCTGGTACAACCATTAGTACAAACACACAGGCACTCCCTTGCTGGATCAAGGAGTAAAAGGGCTCACTAAGGAGCCACATGTAGAATTGTGTCTAAACTTTGGGCCTGGTAAGGGCATGATTAAAGCAAAATAAATAAATCAAATCTGCAAATGAAAGAGAGATTTGAAAATACATTCGCATAGGTTTAACATTGTGTTGCAATGTATGAAATATATTAAATGACATTTATAATATGTAAAAATAAGTTTGGAAAAGGGCTGTCAGCATGCCCTATGCTGATAGTGAAAGTGAATCTAGCCATCATAAATATGTGTCTGGGCTTTTTTGTGACTCATCTGGTAGTTGTTCACTGTCCTTTATTCATTCACCCAACTATGACTCAACGTGAAAAGCCATAATATATGCTTACACACGTGCTGACTCAAGTGCTTTTGTTTTGAGTGCCAGCTGTGACTCAACGTCAGTTATTTTGGTGTCCACTAGAGGGCGATGATTATCCTCACACCTCCATTCTATTAAGGTCAATACTAACACACCCACCCATTACTCTCTTGACTTCAGTGTTTCCAATTTTACATCTGGAAGTGCCATTTCAGTACACTGCCATGAAACAGTAATGTCCAAATGCATGTTTTGTTTGTGTGTGTGTTTGTGTGCGTTAACATATCATGTGTAATTTATTAAAAATGGACACAAGTATTTTTAGTGCTTTGTGTAATTTTATTACATTACCCTATAATCAGCATGTGTTTTCATCAGAAAATACAGTGGAAGGTACAGCAGGAGTTGTCATGGAAATGATGGGGGTGAAACTGATAGTGGGAGATCTAGAGAGGGTTGCCATAGCAACTATGCCAGTCTTTGAGGCAGAGCCGAGGTTACCATAACAACCACATCACACCCTCTCAGAAGGCAACCTTGAAATAATGACTTACTTAACACAGACATGACAGCATAAATGAAGATAATGAAATAATATGAGTTTTTCTTGAAGATGCCAGACTGACAGATGTTAAGCTAAGGGATAGGAAGGTGTCACATCATGACCCTTAAATATTCAAGGGTTGCCATGGTGATGACGGATATCAGAGAGAAACTGATAACGGATGCGATGTTAAGGAAAATAAATGAATCATCTTGACAAGATGTCATCATGCCTGTCATCCTTCAGTTGACACTGAATCAACACCTGATAGTATTGATGCATCAAACCCAACAAGTTGATCTTGAATTTTTGGTATGCTTTGTTAGCAGGGTGCAGTATCTGTGATCTTCTGTCTGTTTAGACATCAGGTGGTCTGTTGATGTGGACATGGCTCCTCATCGGCTGTATCGTGTACTGAGGGTGTGTGTGTGTTTGTTTGTGTGTCACAGCAGATATGGAGCAGGTATCAGATGATGAGTTGGACCATGCTGCCGAAGAAGACAGCGATAAGGAGGACCAGGATCTGGACAAGATGTTTGGTGCCTGGTTGGGAGAACTGGACAAGCTCACACAGGTGACACTCACTGTTGAATTTGAATAGGGGCTTTTCTCAGGAAATGCAGATATAGGTAAAATATTTAATTAAATGCAATATGTTATGTTCAGAGATTAATAATATATGGTCATGTAAGTTGTAATATAAACATTTTATCCAATACTATTTGATATATAGATAGAAATGGGGATATGGGACATTATAAAGGAACTTATAACGGTCGCGTTGTCAAGATGATTCATTTATTTTCCTTAACATCGAATGACAGATGTTAAGCTAAGGGATAGGAAGGTGTCACATCATAACCCTTGAATATTTAA